>WOXC01007869.1:215000-703931 GCA_011680675.1 Gymnobelideus leadbeateri | reverse complement strand
ACATTAATGTCTGAACACCTCACAAATAATTTACAATGCATTTTCATTTCCAGTGCGTCAACAATAACCGGCCAATGCATTTGCTTTTTTTTCCCCCTCTCTCTCTCTTTTTATTTTAACAACCCAAATTTTACATTTCATTATAAATGGCTTTGCTGGGCATGTCTGTAACTTTTACGCTTCCATTCACTTTATTATTAATGGCTTCCTGAACAGTAACAGCGTAACGGAGCACACAATGCGTTATAAATATTTGATATGGCATCTATAGTCGCCCATTTATCATTTATAACGGGTTACAAAAACATTATAAAACATTTACTACGCATTTATAGATCATTTTCGGCTACCACCACGATGTGTTATAAATACATTATTAATCCTCAGTACGCCATTTATAGGCACCCCTTGTAATGCGGCTCATCCCCTAGCTACTCGCCAGCAAATAGAACCAGGGCACTGATGGGGGGACTGCTTTCCAGAGGAAGGAACTGCACCAAAAAGCCGAGAGAGAAATAGCTCTAATCAAGCCTGGCCAGAAAGTAGCCACCCTCTTTAGACACATGGTATGATGAATGTCCCCAAGTCTCTCTCGGAGATCACTGGGGGGTTGGCAGGAGGGGAAGCAGATGCCAGGTTCACTGCGGAATGGCTATTCTATGCTCTGGCCACAGCCCCACAAACGTAAAAAAAAATCCTTGGCTCTGAAGTCAAGGAACACAGGTTCAGATCCTGGTTGGGCCACTTACTACCTGTGAGACTATGGGTAGAGCCTCCATTTCTTCAGCTATAATGGGGAGTTTGGAATTGGTGATAGCTAAGGTTCCTGAGTCTAAGATATTAGTAGATGGAGCCCTAGATCTCAGCATCACAGAGAGCCAACCCACAGCTGACATGTGAAAGAAGTTACATTCCCAGGCAATATGACATCTCAATGCCAATTAAAATCCAGAGTTCTTCTAAAACTCCCAAAGGAGTCATAGAGGGAGGGGGGATTTTAGGTGCTAAGGCCTGGACTTGGAGGATGATAAAATCTGGAGTTGGAGGGAACTCTGAGATCTTTTAAGTAAGAGGCTCACAACCTTTTTCCTATCATGAACCCCTTTGGCAATCTGGTAGAGCCCTCTCTGAATAGTGTTCTAAATGCATAAAAGAAAATATATGGGATTAAAAAGGAAATCAATGATATAAAATATATTTATCAATATTTTTAAGTTCATGGACCTCTCAGGTTAAGAACCTCTAATTCTAGTTCAATCACTTCACTTTATAAATGAGGAAACTGAGACAAAGGGAGGTAAAGTGACTTTCCTGAGGTCACAAAGATAATAGGTAGCACAGCTGGGATTTGAAACCCAAATCCTTCAACTCCAAGGTCAGTGGTCTAATGCCATGAATGGGGTTGGGGTTGGAGGGGAGGCACAAAGCTTTTAGATCTCCTTTAATCATACCACACATTTTAGCTGAGAGAGGAAAAGACTTAGAAGATGGAATGTGACAGCTGCCTTCAGAGAACAGAAAAAAATAGGTTTATGAGTGGCAATCAGAGAGAAATCTATTTCTACTCAAAATAAGCAAGAATTTCACAGAATCGCAGAATTTTAGAAGTAGAAGGGACATCTTAGGCCTTCTAGCCCAACCCATACCCCAATTTTAGAAATAGAAGGGACCTCTCAGGTCCCCTAGTCCAACCTGTACCCCAATTTCAGAAGGGACCTCTCAGGCCCTCTAGTCCAACCCATATCCCCCATTACGAATTACCTGACAAGTGGTCCTTCACCCTTTACTTGAAAATCTCCAGTGAGAGGAGCCCCACAGCCCCACAAGGTAACCCATCTCACTTTGGGGGAGCTCAATTGCTAGCCTCAGCAAGCCTAAATTTGCCTCTTTACCACTTCTCAACGCACTGAGTTCTGCCTTCCAGAGTCAGAGTAAATCCAATCCCTTCACTATGAGACAGTGTTTCTTTCTTGTTTTTTAAATTAGCTTTTAAACAGAAATCTATCTTTTCTCCCTCCTACCCTCTATACCCCATTGGCACTTGATATTTTGACAATATTTTAGATACTCTAACCACCAGGGTTCTGCTGAGTTTTCTCTTCTCCAGTCTAACCATTCTCAGTTCCTTCAGATGGCATGGACTCTAGTTCCTTTCCTACCTTAATTGCTCTCCTCATGATCTCAATAGTGTCTCAAGATGCTTTCTAAAATGTATATCTAGGACTGAAGCCAGTCCTCCAAATGGGCTCTGGTGAGGGCACAGTACCACGGGACTATCACTTCTCTATTCCTGGGAGCCATGCCCCAGTCAATGCAACCCAAGATCACATTAGCTCTTTAGTCTCGCACACAAAATTGTTGACTCACGTTGGCTTAGAGTCCACCCAAACCTCCAAGACTTTTCCACATGCCACTGTCATCTTAGATGATGAATCTGATTTTTTTAACAGAAGTATAATAGGGGACTGGTCAGTGAAAGTCCAGTCCTTATGAGTACGTGATTGGCCAGGGACAGGGAGCCATGTGGCCTTAGAACATTATTCTGTGATTGTTTCTGGTCTCCTAACCACTTGGTGGAAAAAAAAAAAACAGACGTTTGGCTGCTGGGTGGGAATTAGGTGTGCATTTGTAAGGCACTAGACAGTCAAATGGAGACTCTCCCTCTCTTGTTCTGCCTGACTGCATTTGGATGAGGAGGTAAGGACTACTGGAAGCCTTCAGGGAGAGAGAAAGACAGAGAGAGAGGGAGAGGGAGAGAGAGACACAGAGAGAGAGAGAGACAGAGACAGAGACAGAGAGACAGAGACAGAGAGACAAAAGAGACAGAGACAGAGAGACAAAGACAGAGAGACAGACAGACAGAGACAGAGATAGACAGACAGACAGACAGAGACAGAGAGAGAGACAGAGAGACAAAAACAGAGAGACAGACAGAGACAGAGAGACAGACAGACACACAGAGACAGACAGACAGAGACAAGACAGACAGACAGAGACAGAGAGATAAAGACAGAGAGACAGACAGACAGAGACAGAGAGAGAGAAAGCTAGTGCTAGAGGTCTATTCTCTCCAACCTGATAAACATGAAGCCATGACGTGCATGCACCCTGTTATTACATTCATTCTTTCTTGCCTAAGGTAAAGGAGTATTGAAGATGGGAATGCCATAAGCTGGAATCTAGTAAGGTTCAAAAGGTAAGAATGTTGGGGCAGTTAGGTGGCATGGTGGATAGAGTACCTACCCTGAAGTCAGGAGGGCCTGAGTTAAAATCTGGCCTCAGATACTTGGCACTTATTTGCTGTGTGACCTTGGACAAGTCACTTGACCCCAACTGCCTCATCCCCCCCCAAAGAAAAAAAAACACACCAAAAAAAGGTAAGAAGATCAAGGTACCAGACATCCATTAGCAGGATTTCATACCAAGGTTTACAGGGAACCAAATCCTATGAAAAGCAAAGCCCTGAGTGACCCGTTATGGTGAATCAAAAGCAGCCAAGAGAAAGCCATTCATCCATGTCTATGCCACATTCCAAAGTGAATTTGGTAGAACAAATACTTTGTTGTTGTTCAGTCATTTTCAACTCTTCGTGACCTCATTTAGGGTACAGATGAGGAAACTGAGGCAAACAGTGTCAGATGACTTGCCCAGGGTCACACAGCTAGTCTGAGGTCACATTTGAACTCAGGACTTCCTGACTGACCTGGTTCTCTATCCACTGTATCACCTAGCTGCCCCAAAGACTTTGTAGTATTAAGTCTTTAAGTCTCAGCCAATTCTTCACAGGGACAAAGGTGTTATATCAGAAAATGTGCTCCTGCTTTGGGAAGGTTGTGTTCGTCTTTCTGTCCTTGTCATATATTCTCAGTCAACATGCCTTGGTCAAAGTCAATCCATGTTAATGGGTTAGATCATAAAGATATGGTAACCACTGGAGGGTACTGGTGATCTAAGGGAGATACTAACTACAGTTGGTGAAGGATGCTGGAGAAAACACACTGGAACAGGAGCTTAAAGCTAGGGCATTAAAGAACCCTGTAAGCCCTTAGGGGAAAATGTTGGTAGAGTCTACAGCCAGTTTAGCTCTGGCAGACCCAGAGTGAAGGCTGGGATGAGGATTCCCATTCCTTATAAAGAGCTATAAGACTTTATATTTATCCCCGTTGAATTTCATGTTCTTAAAATTGGCCCAGTTTTTTTAACCTATCCTGACTCTGCCATTCAGTTTATGAAGAGTCCCTCCTAATTTGATGTCATCTAAAAATTTAATAATCATATTATGTCCACGGATATGTAACAGTATCAGATCCCTGGGATGCTCCACCAGAGACCTCCAGCCAAAATAACAAGGAACTACTAATAACCACTCTTTGATTCTAGCTGTTCAATTCTGAATCAATCTAATTGTGTTATCATCTAGCCCTCATTCCCTCCATCTTTGGAACAGCAACAGCATAAGAAACCTTATCAAATGCTTTGTTAAAATGATAGAATTTTCCTGGTTTACTAGTTTGTTAACCCTGTCAAAAAAGGAGATAAGGTTTATCTAACATGGCCTATTCTTAAAGAAGTGATGATGCTGGTTCTCTGGGCTTATCACATTCTTATCTAGATCAATGGTTCAAAAATGTTTTTGTTAATGGCATTGTATTAGTATTTGCTATTGAAGAATGGAGGGCACACTGAAGAAGAGTGAGGAAATTCTCACACTTGCATGCAATTCCAAGTGTTAATTCCACACAGTTCTCTGTACACCTACAAGAACTCAAGGCACACTAGGATGGCTGGGTACACCTTTTGAAAACCACTGATCTAGACATTCATTGACTTCTTAAGCGTTGCTGAAGCAGGTGCCATGGAGCACTTAGACCTTGATAGGACATTGAAGGCGCCAACCCACTGGACCACCATCAGTCATCCTGACTTTGTCCTGCCACTGGACTTGGATGACTCTGATAGAGACAGACTAATGACTTTGTGCAGCTTTGCCTCACTTAAATCCAATTCATGCACAAGTCAAGACATCACCTGTGATGCCACTGATCCTCTTTGAAAACAAAGGATGAACAACAAAGGGTCAGAGCTGAAAGTTCCTTAAAGTGATGAGTTCCCTATTTATGTAAGTGTTCAAGTGGAAAGTAGGTAACCATGAGCCCAGAAAACACGGACTAAAAGATTTAAAACTGGCAGATACCTTAGAAGTCATAGCCCTGGCAAAGAATTGGAAATTGAGGGAATACCCATCCATTGGGGAATGGCTGAACAAGTTGTAGTATATAAATGTAGTGGAATACTATTGTTCCTTAAGAAATAATGAGCAGGCAGACTTCAGAAAAACCTGGAAAGACTTACACAAACTGATACTGAGTGAAGTGAATGTTCTGTTCATTGGAGAACATTGTCCACAATAACAGCAACATTGTGTGATGACCAGATTTGATAGACTTAGCTCTTCTCTGCAATACAATGACTTAAGACAGTTCTAAAAGACTCATGATAGAAAATGCCATCCAGAAAAAGAACCATCGAGTCTGAACACAGATCAAAGTATACTAGACTGTCTTTTTCATTTTTTCTTTTTGTGGTTTTTCCCTTTTGTTTTGATTCTTCTTTTGGGGGGGGGCAATTGGGGTTAAATGACTTGCCCAAGGTCACACAGCTAGTTAAGTCTGAGACCAGATTTGAACTCAGGTCTTCCTGACTTCAGGGCCAGTGCTCTATTCACTGTGCCACCTAGCTGCCCTTTGAGTCTTCTTTCACAACATAACTAATGTGGAAATAGGTTTAATATGATTGGACATGTATAGTCTATATCAGATTGTATGCTGTCTAGGGGAGGGGAGAGAGGGAAAAAAATCTGGAACTCAAAATCTTATAAAAGTAAGTTAAAAACTAAAAAAAAAGGGGGGAATATAGACCCCAGCCCTCTCATTTCACAAAGAAAACTGAGGATCAGAGGGATTGGATTAAGTAATTTGCCATACAAATAATAATAGGGCAGCTGAGTCTGGAGTCAGAAGACATCTTCCTGAGTTCAAATCTGGCTCCAAACACTAGCTATGTGACCCTGGGCAAGTCACTTAGCCCTGTTTGCCTCAGCTTCCTCATCTGTAAAATGATCTGGAGAAGGAAATGGCAAACCATTCCAGTATCTTTGCCAAGAAAACTCCAAATGAGGTCATGAAGTGTCTGATATGCATGAACAACAATAATAAATACAAGTTAATATGTAGTAGAATTAGGATTTTAAACAAAGTCCTCAGACTCCAAATTGAGTATTTTCACCATAATACTTATTGAAATGGGATTCCTGAATCAGATTCCTGTATAGCTTCTAAGATTCTTTCCAATTCTAGAATTCAGTGACTTTCTGGTTCTATTCTGTTACACATATGATCAACTCCAGACCTTTACTCTGCAAAATGCCACATCAGGCTCAGAGAATTTAGACCAATAGCTCACATAGTATAGTTAACAGTCTAACCCAAAATGTGTAGAGAAACTATATATGCACATATACATATATATGCATATACATATGAGTAGTTATGCTTATGTGTAAATATATGCACATGTATATATTTTCATATATTTTATGTATATTTTCTCCCCTGACAGCCAAGATGTCCAAAGTTAACTTTTTTCCTGAAGAGCCTGAAGTTAACTTTAACTAGGTTAAGGCATCTGAGAGAGAATATACTTTAGTAGGGACTGGTTTATCTGATTTAAATCATTACCACCCTTCATCCCAGTAGAACAGGATGAAGTTATTTTTTCTGGGAGAAAAGTGGACAGGCTAATTTGGTGGTAGGGTTGGTTTCGCCAAGGAATAGCCTTCAGCCTTATGATCCTAAGTCCAATGACTCTGGCCATGGTGCAACATGATGGTTCCCAACCTGGAACATGGCACAGTGGAGTACTGGGCTTAGAATCAGGAAAACTTGGATTCAAATCTAGCCGTGGATACTTACTAGCTAATGAAAATGGGCAAATTACTAAACCTCTCTGGGCCTCAGTGTTTCCATCTGTGAAATGAAATTGGGTGAGATGGTCTCTGAAGTCTCTGCTCCAAATCTATTATCTTTTCTGGTATGCAGACCACACCTTCTGGTAGGAGAGTTTTCATGTACTGTTAACCTCCCACTGATTTTTTTTTAATGCAACATGGCAAAAGGTCTTCGAATTTGGTAATGCTTTTAGATGACTTTGCATTTTATTCATCACAGCTTCATTAACAAATATTTAGAAAAGTAGTAACACCCATTATTCATGCTGTGTGTTTTGCCATAGCTAAATAAAGATCAAAATGGCAGAGGTTGGTGTACATATATATACAGGCCATTGTAATAACTCTTCACCCTGTTGAGGTCACTTGTCTGCCTTATTCCATCACCAAGTATCCCAGTGTGTGAATCTGTGTGGGGTGAAAAATTCCCACAAGAAAACTTAACCAGGTGAGAAATTTTAACCTTTCCCTTTCACCAGGATGACATAGGTTTAGAACCAGAATGGATTTTAGAAGCCATGGAGTTTAAATTCCACCCATCCCACTCCCCATTTGACAGATGAGGAAACTGAGGCACTGAGCCATGAAGAAGCTAAGGGGCCATCTCCAGGCATCCTGACTTAGGTCTCGGCACTGGCCTCTAGTGACCCTGGAGGAGAGAGTGAGGTTGACTTTGCACAGCCCTGCCTCACTTAAATCCAATTCGCTTCAAATCAAGACATGGCCCTCCTGATGTCCTTGGTCCCCTTTGAGAAGGAAGGACAAATAGCAACAGCAGGAAGTGAGTGTCTAAGGCTGGATTTGAGCCCAAGTCTCTCTGATTCCAAGTCCACCATATCATGTGACGACACCTGGTGGGGAGGGAGGGAAGAGGGAGGAGGAGAAAATTTATAACGTATGGAAGTGAATGTTGAAAACTAAAAATAAATAATTCAATAAATTGGGGATGGGCAGGAAAACAAAATAAAAACCATCTTGCTTCAAATGCCAGTTTTGTTGGCTTTTTCACCCTTTTCCACCCATGGTCTACAGTCAAACGCTGCCTGCTTTTCACAAAGTCAGTCTTCTCTCTTAATCATAACAGTGGACAAGTAATATTAGAAAGTCCCCCTGGTTGGTGTGGGTGTGTGTAGTGGAAAGAGCATTGAGTTTGGGAAAACAGGTGAATCCTGGGTTCAAATCCAGATGTGGTCTCCTACTACTTATATGACCTCGTATAAATCTCTTCCATTTACATGCCTATTAAGCATTAAATGCCTACTATGTTCCAGGCACTGGGAATATAAAAGAAAGAGATGAAACATCCCATGTCAAGCAGAGCTAGTGTTTTTGCCAAGACTCTGTCTGGCTTGGTCTACATATGTTAGGTCCCTTCTAAAAATGAAAGAATCATGACATTTAGAGCTAAAAGAACCTTAGAACCATCCAGTCCAATCTTCTCCTTGTTAATAATAATAAAAATTTCTTTTACCCAGACCTGTGATTTTATCTGTTTTGTCCCAGAGAAGAAATCCCCTCTTGCAGCTCCGCAACTCATTCCAATAGGATGTATGTTCCTGGAGGATGGGCACCTTTTATTTTTTGTTTTTCTTTGTATTCTCAGCACTTAACACATTGCCCCACACATTGTAAGTGCCTGATAAATGTTTATCAACTGTGTGACTGACTGACTGCAATTCATAGAATTAGATAGTTGCCTAGGGGCGCTGAAAGATAAATAATAATTATAATTATCATTTATAATAATAATAGCTGGAATTTATATACCTTTTAAGATTTGCAAGACACTTCACAAATATTATTCCATTTGATTCTCATAACATCCCTGGGAAGTGGGTGCTATATTATCCCCATTTTGTTGTTGTTCAGTCGTTTCAGACATGCCCAACTCTTCCTGACCCCATTTGGGGTGGTGTTGGCAAAGACACTGAAAGTAGTTTGTCATTTTCTTCTCCAGATCATTTTACAGACGAGGAAACTGAGGCAGACAGGGCTAAGTGACTTGCCTAAGGTCACATAGCTAGTAATCTATGAGGCCAGATATGAAATCAGGAAGATGAGTCTTCCTGACTCTATGCCTGGCGCTCTGTCCACTGGGCCACCTAGTTTTACAGAGGAAATTGAAGCATATGCTGGATTTGAACTCATATCTTTCTGACTTTGTGCCCTGCACCACTAGATATGACCAAAAATCTCCATCCCTAGGAATACATATTCTGATGGAATAAGTTGCTGAGTTGTGTTGATAGGAGTTTCTTCAACAGAAAACATGCCAATGAAACCATAGGTTAGCTAAAAAGGAAATGTCATTAAAAATGAGAGGATCAGGCTGGATGATTTCTTCAACTTCTTCCACCGTACCTGCCCAGGTTTGTGTCCAAGAACAGGATTTGAACTCAGGCCTTTCTGATTCTGAGGCCAACCCTCAATACACTTCCTGCACCTGCAGACTCTCAAAAGCCCTAAGAGATGACATTTACATTGTGACCTTTCCAACACAGAGGGTTTTCACTATCTCATTAGATCCTCACAATGGCATGCTTCTATAAGTGTCAATATTGCCATCTTATAGAAGAGCGACCGGTCTAGGAGAAGTGACTCAAGCTGCCACTAGCAAGCCCAGCCAGGATTCCAACCTGCATCTTCCTCATTGTCTAAATAAGGAAAGCAGGGGTCAGAGAAAGGAAGCAAGTTGTTCAGGTCACAAAAGGTAACCAAGCAGCAGAGCCAGAGCTCTGGACTTCTCCATTAAGCTCCTGCAGGCTCAGCTGGACCAGCCTAGTACAAGTGCTGACCCTGGAGTCAGAAGACCCGAGTTCAGATCCTGACTCCGACATTTACTAACTCTATGACCTTGAGCATATTATCTCAACTGTCTCTGAGCCTTTTTCCTCCTGTATAAAATGGGGGTAACAACCCTTATACTGCTTACCTCACAGGGGTTTTGCAGGGGAAATTGCTTGGTAAACCTTAAATTGTAACTTCATGACCCGGGGAAAGTCACTTAACCCCTGCCAGGCTCAGTTTCTTTATCTGCAAAATAAAGGGGTTGCACCCCTTAACCTCTAAGTCTCCTTCCAGCTCTGACTCTATAACTCTGTGGTCCTTAAAGGCTTGTAGTAATAATAAATGTGTTATTGGGGCGGCTAGGTGGCACAGTGAATAGAGCAGCGGCCCTGGAGTCAGGAGGACCTGAGTTCAAATCTAGCATCAGACACTTAACACAAAAACTAGCCACGTGACCTTGGGCAAGTCACTTAACCCTAACTGCCCTCAAAAAACCAAAAAAATAAAAATTATTATTGTTATTATAGAAGTAATAAATAATATGGGCAGTTAGGTAGTGTAGTGGCCCTGGAATCAGAAGGACCTGAGTTCAAATCTGGCCTCAGAATCTTACTAGCTGTGTGACCCTGGGCAAGTCACTGCACCCTGTTTGCCTCATTTTCTCATCTATAAAATGAGCCAGCAAAGGAAATGGCAAATCATTCCAGTATTGTTGCCAAGAAAACCTCAAATGTAGTCATGGAGAGCTGGACACAACTGAAATGACTAAACAGTAATAATAAGATAAATAATATGTGCATATACCTATATGTATGTGTGCACATATTTGTTATGTATATATAGCTACATATATATGTATACACACATACATATGAGCTACACATACCTATATTTATTTATACTCTCTCCTGCCTCATCCTAATTGGGTTCCTTAACTATATGCATATTTGTAGTACAAAAGAATATTCTTGTAGGTTGACTCATCGGTCATACCAAGGGGGAAAACACATTCTGCGCTATGAACAATGAATCAGTAGCTTGGAGGAAAGCTTAACTCAAGGCCTAGAATGTTCTTTCCTTCTTGCTACAAAACCCATACTCCACTTCCCAAGCATCAAGCCCCCATTGGGGTTCCCTACTTGAACTATCTATCCCTAGTCCTTAGCCACATTTAACAATATCTGCCCCTCCAAAATACACACACACACACACACACACACATATATATACACTCAAGCACACACTCACACACATACTTCTTGCTGCCATGCTTCCCTATCAGAAAGAGGAATTTGGAGTCAGAATCTCTGAGCCTCCATTTCCTCATCTGCAGAAAGGGGAGCTGGGGGGAATGGAGCCAAGATAGAGTAAAAGCAGGAACTTGCTTGAGCCCCCACTCCAACCACCTCTAATACGTGTAAAAAAAATGACTCTAAAATTTTAGAGTTACAGAACCCACAAAGTGACAGAGAGAAACAAATCTGCTGAAGGCAGCCTGGCAGGCTGACAGGAAGGGTCTCATCACACAGGGCTGGGAGCAGAGCACAGAGCACAGTCCCCTATGAGCCATGCTGGCCCAGACTCACGACCCAGACCTGCCAGTGTTGATTCACTTCAGGAGAGTAAATCACCAGCAGCTGTGGCAGTTTCCAGACTTTGCAACCCATGAACACCAAAGAGAAAGTAAAAGGTCAGCAGGGAACTCTGTTGGAACTGGGTGACAGAAGAGTATGGTCCAGCCCCTGCCCCTGGGGCAAGAGGTGGTGGAGCCTCAGCTACAGATGCTGCCACATGGCTTCCTCCAAAGCTCCTGTCCTGCAAATTGTAGGGCGACCAAGCGACCATTCAGATGGCAATCACTCTTTCTTTGACTTGCTTGGATCTGGGGTGCAGTCTTGGGTGGTAGTCCTGGGGTGAGGAATGCCAGTATGCCAGAGATTATGGGGCACCCCCCTCGTAGCTCTGACAACTGTGAAAACCCCAGCAATTTGGGTCACAGCAAGTCACTCTGGAAGCAGAGTTCTACAGTTGCAAAGAGCTCAAAAGCCAAGTAATTGGCTGGCCAGATGAGCAAATAGAGGAAGCACAATCAGACCATAGAATCTTTTTTGGGGGACAAAGAAAATCAAAACATAGAATCAGAAGAAGACAACAAAGTCAAAACTTCTGCATCAAAAGTGTCCAAGAAAAACATGAACTGATTGTAGGCCATGGAAGAGCTCAAGAAGGATTTTGAAAATCAAATAAGAGAAGTAGAGGAAGAATTGGGAAGAGAAATGAGAGGGATGAAAGAAAATAATGAAAAGCAAGTCAACAGACTGACTGAAGAAAATAACACCTTAAAAATAGACTAGACCAAATGGCAAAAGAGGCCCAAAAAGCCAATGAGGAGAAGGATGCCTTAAAAAGCGTAAATGACCAGATGGAAAAGGGATTTCAAAAATTCACTGAGGAGATTCATTCCTTCAGAGTTAGAGTGGAGCAAATGGAAGCTAATGACTTTATGAGAAATCAAGATACTATAAAACAGATCCAAACAAATGAAAAAATAGAAGGCAATCTGAACAATCTCATTGGAAAAACCAACTAACCTGGAAAATAGATCCAGGAGAGATCATTTTAAAATTATTGGACTACCTGAAAACCATGATCAAAAAAAGAGCCTAGAAGTCATCCTTCAAGAAATTCTCAAGGAAAATTGCCGTGATATTCTAGAACAAGAGGGCAAAATAGAAATTAAAAGAATTCACTGCTCGCCTCTTTAAAAAGATCCCAAAAAGAAAACTCCTAGGAATATTATAGCTAAACTCCAGAGTTCCCAGGTCAAGGAGAAAATATTACAAGCAGTTAGGAAGAAACAATTTGAATACTGTGGAAACACAATCAGAATAACACAGGATCTAGCAGCTTCTACATTAAGGGATCAAAAGGCATGGAATATGATATTCCAGAGGTCAAAGGAACTAGGATTGAAACCAAGAATCACCTACCCAGCAAAACTGAGTATAATGATGCAGGGGAAAATATGGTCATTCAATGAAATAGAGGACTTTCAAACATTCTTGATGAAAAAAACCAGAGCTGAACAGAAAATTTTACTTTCAAATACAAGAAGCAAGAAAAGCATGAG
The DNA here is from genome assembly GCA_011680675.1 of Gymnobelideus leadbeateri. Lineage (NCBI taxonomy): Eukaryota > Metazoa > Chordata > Mammalia > Diprotodontia > Petauridae > Gymnobelideus > Gymnobelideus leadbeateri. The sequence goes on along the minus strand of WOXC01007869.1, from coordinate 691,008 downwards.
AAGGCAAACAGGAAAAAGAAATCATAAGGAATTTATTAAAGTTGAACTATTTATATTCCTACATGGAAAAACAATAATTGTAACTCACAAGACTTTTCTCAGTATGAGGATAGTTGAAGGGAATATAAATGTATATATGTATGCATAGGATGATGTGTGTATATGTATGTGTGTGTGTATATATATGTGTACATGTATATGTAGAGGGCACAGGCTGAGGTGAATATGAAGGAATGATATCTAAAAAAATAAAATTAAGAGGTGAGAGAGGAATTTATTAGAAGAAGGAGAAGGGAAGAGAGAGAATAGGGTAAATTATCTCACATAAAAGAGGCAAGAGAAAACTGTTGCAATGGAGGGAAAGAACAGGAAGGTGAAAGAGAATGGGTCAACCTTACTCTCACTGAATTTGGCTTAAGGAGGGAATAACATACACACTAAATTGGGTACCTTACCCTACAGGAAAGTAGGGGGGAAGGGGACAAGAGAGGGGATGATAGAATGGAGGGCAGAGTGGGGGAGAGGGTAGTTAGAAGCATACACTTTTGAAAAAGGACAGGGTCAAAGGAGAAAATAGAATAAGTGGGGGACAGGAGAGAATGGAGGAAAATATAGTTAGTCTTTCACAATATAACTACTATGGAAATGTTTTGCATAACTATACATATATAACCTATATTGAATTGCTTGTCTTCCCAGTGGGAGTGGGTGAAGAGGGAAAAAGGGAAAGAATATAGAAATCAAAGTTTTGAAAACAAATGTTAAAAAAAATGTTTTTTTACATGCAACTAGGAAATAAGATATACAATCACTGGGGTATAGAAATTCATCTTGCCCTACTAGAAAGTTAGAGAGGGCATGGGGGAGGATATGAGAGAACAGATTGGGAGAAGGGGTATTCAGTTGACTTGCTATATTGGGGGGTAGGGAAAAGATGGGGATAAAATCTGTAACTCAAAATCTTGTGGAAATGAATGTTGAAAACTAAAAATAAATAAATAAATTGGAAAAAAAGAAAATAAAGTGATATGTAAATGCCCCCCCCAAAAAAATAAACAAAGAAAGAAAGAGGAGCTGGAGGGGATGAGGAAAGGGAATTTGGAACAGAGAATCTGTTTCCTTCCAGTTTTAAATCCTATGATCAGCCTTCTCTCCTCACTCTCATCTCCATCACACTTATCGCCATCAAAGACAAGTGCTCCTATCTCTGTTGTCTACTCCTAGGGCAAGTCACTTTACCTCCGTAGGCCTCAGCTCCCTCATCTGTAAAGTGAGGGGTTGGACAAGATGGTCTCTTCCATCCCTTCAAGCTCTGAGTCTTGGCTCATATGATCCCATGGTGCTATAATCCATCATTTGGTAGATAAGCAATATACAGGGAAAGGGCATTATGAGATTTACACAAAAAGAGAACATGTAACCAGGACATGGAGGGCCAATTTATGCCTCCAAAGATGCAGGCCCATTGATGTTTTCTGGTGTCATCACTGGATTGTCCCCATCAGGCTCAGTCCATGATGGTCTTACCTGAGGTGCCATCTGTGTTTGGTCTCTGCTGGCCATTGTTTCCTGTTGATCTTGAATTATTGCAATGAAATGGTGCTGCAATGGTTCTCTGGTCGCTCATGGTTGCCTTCAAGAATGGCTTCATTGGGCACAAGGTCAAAGAGCTTGCTACTTCCAAAATCTGCTTCAGCTTGTGTCCTCAACCAGAAAGCTACTTTTGCCTTATAGGAAGATGCATAGAGGTTTTTTTTTTTCTTTTTGGAAAGGGAAAGGCAAGGTAATTGGAGTTAAGTGACTTACCCAAGGTCACACAGCTAGTGTGTCAAGTGTCTGAGGTCGGATTTGAACTCAGGTTCTCCTGACTCCAGGGCCAGTGCTCTATTCACCTAGCTGCTTCCTAGAGGCTTTTTTAAAATACTGTTTTTTCAAACTGGCAAAAACCCTTGCGTAGCCAGTCATCAGCCTTATAAAAACCCACTAGTGGATCTTCTTCCAATCTGAGGGATCTGTTTCTTTAACCCTTGACTGAAATGAGAGGTTCCTCTCCAGAAGGGGATTTCTCAATCTTCTTGAACCACTTGAGCTAACTTGTACTTTCAGGCCTAAAAGCATCTTTTCACATGCATTTCCTATTCACCAATAGCAGAGTCTCTCTGAGACAGGAGTTCTTAACCTTTTTGGTGTCATGGACCCCTTTCACAGCCTGGTAAAACCTACAGACCCTTCTTGGAATAATGCTATTAGAGGTATAAAATATGTAGGATTACAAAGGAAACCAATTCTTATTGAAATAGAGTTATCAAAAAAAATTTTATTTACAGCCCCCAGATTAAGAATCCCTGATCTCAGGAATCTCTGACTTAAGAGTCAGAAAGTCTATGTAATTTCCTTTTTAACTTTTTTTAAAGCAATTGGGGTTAAGTAACTTGCTCAAGGTTACATGGCCAGTCATTATTTATGTGTGGGTGCCCATTTTCTGAGGCTGGGTCAGATCCCGGGTTGTCCCAACTCCGGGCCAGCACTCTTACTGCAAACAAACAAACAAAAAAACAAAACAAAACCATGTTTTAAAGACAAACAACTTAGGAGGACTTAAGAATTCTGATCAGTGCAATGACCAGCGATAGTTCCAGAGGACAAAAGATGAAGCATGATACCCACCTCCTAACCAAAAGGTGATTGTACTAATGGTACAGAATCAGATGAATTTTGGGAATGTTTTGGTTTTTATTTCCTTTTATTTCTTCTGCAACTTTTGGTTAATAGAAAGCCTGTCTTCTCTTAATATCAAACCCATTTGACCAAAACCTATCCCATGGGATGTACTTAAAGTCTTAATCATTCCTCAGATAAGCCAAATGAAGATTCTTAACTGGCTCCAACTCCTTGGTCACATGGAAATCCCTTCTCCCTCTTTTAGCCTATTTGTGAACTCTCTAACTGTAGTTTAATCCATAACTTGACTTAATTTACCTATAGAGTTTGTTTGATGAAGTTTGGTTCCTTAAAGTGTATGAGATTATGACTCTATTTAATTAAGTTTGTTCAACTTTTATGACATTGAAGGAAATATGCTATTGTGGTCCTGTCTTTTAACTGTTACAGTCTAAGAGGAATATTGCAACACATGAAAGAATTATTTCTTTGTCATTCTGATATAATTTTACCTATAAGATGTCTTGCTTGTTAAAATCCTAATGGTTGTTCAGTTTTTTTTTTGTTGTTTTTTTAAAGGTCTGAATATAGGGAAGCTAGGTGGCACAGTGGATAGACCCCTAGACCTGCAGTCAGGAAGACTCATTTTCCTGAGTTCAAATCCGGCCGCAGACACTTGCTAACAATGTGGCCCTGGGCAAATCATCTAACCCTGTCTGCCTCGGTTTCCTCATCTGTAAAATGAGCTGGAGAAGGAGACGGCAAGCCACTCCAGTATCTCTGGCAAAAAAACCCCAAATGAGATCATGAAGGGTCAGGTATTCTGACTCTTGAAGAACTGGACTTTGCTATTTTTTGTTTTACAAATGAGGAAACTGAGGCTGTGAGAGGTCTTCTAACTTGCCTAAGGTGGTGATCCATTGAACCACATCTCTTGCAAAGCCTTTGCTTTACATACATTTTCTTACTTGATCCTCATGGCTAACTTATAAGGCAGGCATTACAAACATTTTTAAAGCCTATTTTATAGAGAAACTGAAACTCATAGCAGTTAAATGACTTGCCCAGGGTCACCTGGCTAGTAAGAATCTAAGACAGGATTTTAATTCAGGTATTTGGCTCCATGTCCAGAACTTCAGCCTCTATATCAGATAACCATGAAAAACTATGACTTTATACTTGAGCAGTTTAGGATTTGCTATAAAGGGGAGAAGGCATGTATTCTAAACAAGTTATTATGAATATTGCCTCCTATATTTGCCTGAGTTTTGTTGCTGATTGGGAAGCAATGTGGAATACTGGATAGAGGCTGGGCTTTAAGTCAAGGAGACCTGGGTTTGAATGTCATCACCAGCACCCACACCAGGGAACAAGGCCCTTAATCTGTCTGAGCTTTAGTTCCTGTAATAATAGCACCAACCTCACAGGGTTGTGGAGAACCAAAAGAGATAATGTATTCAAAGTAATAATCAAAGCTATCTGATACTGATTAAAAATCAGGCCCTTTTCTGCTCCATGTCTTAATACTTTTGTGTAGGATGTAATCAGTGGAAAAGAAGGGAAGAGCATTTGAGGCCATCAAGAAATGGGACTGTGCCCTTGGGAAGAGAAAGAGGTCTGTAGGGAGCCGGCCTCTGACCATGAGGCCCCCATCTCACCCCAGCAGCAAAGCAGCCGGGATTCTCGTCCGACAAGTGTTCAAAGGTCAGTGCTGATTGCCTGGCCCTGGAAACTGAAAATGAATCCTGGACAGCTTTTGTTCTTAGTAAGCAGGTTGTGCTGATTGCATCAATTTGGGTGAAAGCTCTGGGCTCCATAACAACCCTCTACCCCTATTTCTCACCTGCTTTGCTTGATACTTAAGGCTGACAGAGCAGGTACCCAGGGTCTAGGTCTCCTTTCAGAAGGCTTGGGGCCTCCCCAGTCCCACATATTCCCTTGTAAGAGTTAAGAAGACTGTGAAAGGAAAAATGCTATTTCAGAAGCAATTTTGGTTATTATTACATTCTCCCATTTCTGCCTGTGGCCATTAATAAGTCAGTAATCAACAGACATTTATTAAGTGCTTACTGTATACCTGGCAGTGTGCTAAACCTTAAGATAGAAAGAAAGGGGGGAAAGACCCTGTCCTTAAGGAACTATATAAGAAGTATTACTATCACATGGGGCAACTTGGTAATATCAGTTTGTACAGTAAAAGTTCCTGGGGGAGTCAGCAGGATCAAATCCTGCTCCTCAGATGGGCCCCAGGGAGCCCCTTCTCTTGTCATGTCCATTGCTGGAAAGGAAACTGGTTTATGATGAAGAGACAGGAAAGAGAGGCCAAAAGTGAGTGGCTCCTGGGAGGGCTCAAGTGTTCATCTTGGCTGAACCATTGTGGGTGTGTGAGGTGACAAATCGATTGTCACTAGAATAGTGACTGGGACCCAGACCAAGGAAACGTAGGGAGGAGGGAGGAGAGGAGGAGATCAGGAGAAAGACTTCATTGGAGGTCTTCAAGTGGAGGTTAGACTGGTCAGAGATGTCAGAGAGGGGAGTCCTGTTCATTTACAAACTGAACTAGGTGATCTGTGAGGCCCCTTTTCCAGCTCCAGATTCTGTGATTCTGAGAAGGAGAGGACTGGAGAGGGGAGAAGAGAAAAAAGAGGAGGGAGTGAAGAAAGAAAGAGGAAAAAGGAGAAAGGAAAGCAAAAAGAGGGGAAAGGATGAGGAGGAGGATAGAAGGGAGGGGGAAAAGTGAACAGGAGAGGAGGAAAGAGAGAAAGAGAAGGGAAGAAAGGAAAGCAAAAAGAGGGGAAAGGATGAGGAGGAGGATAGAAGGGAGGGGGAAAAGTGAACAGGAGAGGAGGAAAGAAAGGAAAGCAGAGAAATAAAAAGGAAAAAAGAAGAGAGAAGGGAAGGGAAGGAGGGAGAGGAGAAAGAGGAGGGGAAGAAGGAAGAGGGAAAGAAGGGGAAGGGAAATGAGGAAGGAATGAGAGGGGGAAGGAGAGGTGAGAGACAGAGGAGGGAAAGGGAGAAAAAAAAATGAAAAAGAAGGGAAAGAAAGAGAGCTGAGAGAGAGGAATAGGGAGAGGGTTGAATGGAAAAAGAAAGACTTGGGCTCAACCATCCTTCTAGCAGGTCTGAGCTTTGGAAAAGTTGTGGCTTGCCTCAGTGTCCCTTCCTTTCCCTTTCTCGCCTCTCCCAGAGTCAGCTCCTTCCCTTCTGGTAGACTTAATGCTCTCTTTTCGTCCCCATGCTTCTAGGTTAGCTCCTGTATGTTCATTCACACTAAGGTGCTGGGGATTTAAGACCTTTTTCCTCCTATCAGGAGGCATTTGTATTTTAAAAGGGGAAAGAGCACAGCCTAACCCAGCAAAAGGGATGGTGGTCTTTCAGTAGCAACCCGAACTTCCTTCTTCTCTCCCTATTAGGGTCTTTCGAATGGAGCCAGCAGGCATCTGGCCAACTGAACCTCCCAGGCCAGAGACAATGCTACGAGTCTGAATCCCAGGCCTGACTTAGAGGATAAAGAATGAGAAGGAAATTAAGAGATTATTTAGTCACGGGATTTAAACTGCCCTGTTCTCCTGCTTCCAACCCTAGACTTTTCAACACTGTGAGTCACTGTCCTCTGTCACAGAATCACAGAATCTCAGAGTTAGAAAGGATCCCAAAAGTCAGCCATTCCTAGCTCCAGATGAAAGAAATTCCTTCTGCAACACCCCCAGCAAGGCAAGAAAATCTCCTGCTTTCACTGCACACCTCCCCAAGCAATCCATCTCATTTGTGAATAGCATTGTTAGGAAACTATTGTTCCCTAACAAGCCTAAATCTGTTTCTTTGCAACTTCTGCCATTTACTCCTTGTTCCATTCCCAGGGGACTAAGCAGAATAAATCTAATATTCCCCAGTTCTTTCCAGTTCCTTCAACCAGTCCTCCTAAAGCCCCTCACCATTAGTCATAGCCCTATGGATTCTGAGAAACATGTGTGGCAGCTAGATATCACAGTCAATACTGGTCTTGGTGTCACAAGACCTGAGTTCAAATCCACAAATCCACACACTTACTAGGTGTGTGACCTTGGGCAAGTCATTTAACCTCTGCCTCAGTTTCCTCATTTGTAAATATGGAGATAATAATAGTGCCTACCTACATCCTCCTCCCAGGCTTGTTGTGAGAATCGAATGAGATATTTGCAAAGTACCTTACAAATCCTAAAGTGCTATAGATGCTACCTTTTGTCCATGTCCTTCCTAATGTGACTAAACCCAGTTCTCCAGTCATTGTATGATCACAGGGTAGGATACAGTGAGATTATCACTTTTCCTATTCTAGACCATAAATGCCCAAGATTGCACCTGGTTGCCATGCTAAGTGCTTTACAAATATTATCTCATTTGAGAGGTAGGTACTATTATTATCCCCATTTTACAGTTGAGGGAACTGAGGCAGGCAGAGATTAAGTGGTTTGCCCAGGGTCACACAGCTAGTAAGTGTCTGAATCTGGATTTGAACTCAGGTCTTCCTGACTTCAAGTCCAACTCTTTATCCACTGAGCCACCCATCTACCTCAAGAACCCACAGAACTTTTTCGTATGAACTTCTGTCTAGAAGGCCTTCTCCATCTTGAGCCTGTGAGGCTGATTTTCTGATCCCAAATAACAAGACTTTACATTTAGCCCTGTTGAAATTCATTTTTTGGGCTCAACCCAACATTCAAGCCTGTGTGTATCTTATTGAATCCTCACTCTATTATCCAACAGCTATCCAGCCTAGCTTGGGGGTCCATCACAGACAATCTGATAAGTGTATTACCTATGACTTTACCCTCCATGATAAAATACTGAGCACTACAAATCTTGGAACACCACGCTAGAGACCTCCTTCCGTGATGAGGTAAACTTCAATTAAAACTATCAGTTTCTGTACCTCTGAGGGATTATTCCCATTGTTAAGCACCCTCCCCACAGCCAACTAAACTCATCTCTAGGATACTAGGAGGCCACTGGCAAATTGTCAGGGACTTGGGTTCCTTGAGAAAATCTGGAAAAGTATAAAGCAGATGCCCCTACAGACCACTAGGCAATTAAACCCCTTTCTTTTTGGGGAGAGGGGAGAAGGGGCTCCTCTCTTTTCATTGCTTTTCTTCCTTTCCTTATCTCTAAAATGGTTTTTGCTAATGAGACGCTTGACACTAATTGCCAATGGAAAGCCAAGGTACTGTTGCTGGCCTCCTGTACCTGAGTGGAAGGCTTAATTGCTACTGGGGGTCCCTGGTCTTTCCATCTGATAGTTGCCGTGGGAAGAAGAATTGAGTTGTGTTCACAGACTAAAGGGAGAAATACAGAGAGGAGATGAGAGGGGAGCCAAGAATCAAAAGGCCAAAGGGAATTTAAAAAGTCAAATAATTATCCCCCTGAATCCATGGGGAATTGGACAAATCCTCCCAGATCCAGGCTCATTCCTTCCCTATCTCCAGTACATGCCATGCTCAGGCTGAGCCCCTAACCTGGGAAGGGGTAACTCTTATTTCTTTACTTGTGCCCAAGCTCTCACATCCCACTTCTGTGTAGCCCCTCCTGGCTGTCCCAGCCCACATTATTGCCTCCCTTCTCTGAATATCTTTGTCTCACAGTTCACTCAATATTATATTACAAAGTTCTCTCAATGTTTCCCGTGTCTATATCTTATATCCCCAACCAGAGAATAAACTCTCTGAGGATAAGGATTTTATATATGTAAGTGTGTACACATATATACACACATATGTGTGTATAGGTCAATACATACATTATATATATATATGCATGGGGATTTTACGTATTTGTATATATATGTATATGTTTGTCTATAAGTACATATATTGAGATATGTGTGTGGATAGCTACATATCATATATGTGTAAATGCACACAGAAGGGACCTCATTATAGAGATAGAAATTGACAGAGATAGATATGGACAGGGATATAGGTATAGATATAGATGTAGATATAGGTATAGGCATAGGCATAGGTATAGGTATAGATGAAAGACAAGGGAGAACATCTGGGATTGGAATCAAAAGACTTGGGTTTGCATCCTGGGTCTATCATTTATTAGTTGTGTGATGCTGGATATATCACTTTATTGTCACTTCACCCCTCTATACCTCAGTTTCCCCATCTGTAAAATTAGTTATACCAGGGTTGTTGTCAGGATCAAATGAGTCATTTCAAGGTGGGTTTGTTGCTTTGTTTTGGTGTTGTTGATTTTTTTATGAAGGAGAAAGGAAGCAGCTGGACCCATAATTTCATCTGTGTAAGGAACTCCTGGTGTGAAATCGACCTTCACCATTCAGATCAGCTACTTATTGAGACAACTAGGTGGAACAGTGGATAGAGTGCTAGGCCTGGAGTCGGGAAGATCTGAGTTCAAATTTGCCTCAGTTTCCTCTGTAAAATGGAAGCCATAATAACTCTTACCTCCCAGGGTTGTTTATAAGGATCAAATGGTGATAGGGATCAAATTCTAAAAATAATTGTAAAGCACTTGGCACAGAGCCTAGCTCATAATAGGTGCTGTTTAAATTCTAGCTATTATTTTTATCATCATCATTATCAGTAATTTATACTATCCGGGAGAGGCCTGGGGCACTTAGAGGTTAAATGACTTGCCTGTGGTCACCCAGCAAATGATAACAGGTGTAAAGTGTTTGCAGTCCTTAAAATGCTATCTAAGCACCAACTTTTACTTTTATTCCCAGACCCCCAGTGGGACCACAAAGCTCGGTGAATCATCTCTGAATTATCTCTGCTCATTGTGAAGGCCTAGGGAGAAGGGAAGCTTTCAGCCTACTTTGGTCATCCATTCTGGTGTTTCACAGGGCCCTCACTGTCAGAATGCTGTGTGAGATGATGGTGGCAGAGGCCAGATTCTTTCTCTGTCCCAGTTGCTACTGAGGCCTTATTCCTCTAAAGTAAAAAGAGGCTGGAGGAGAGAAGAGGAATGCTGGGAGATTAAGTCAGATCCTGGACACCTGGGCCCCCATGGGAAAGTCAGACTGTGCTCCCTGGTAGGCACTGCTGAAAGCCCAGCCTGAGACAAAGGCAGGTAGAAAATGGAGCATGCCTTCCTTAAGTATAGAAGGGACCTAAGGATTATTGGGTCCAGAGAAGTAATGGACATGGCAGTAGGGGTTGTCTTTGTTCCAGGAGCTGACATGTGCTCTATTCACTGAGCCACCTAGCCTACAACCCCACCTAACTTCTAAGTCGGTAACTAATTTATAGTCACTCAGACTACAAATTGTAGAAAACTTGCTGGTTGGTTGTTGTGTTTTTTGTTTTGCTTTGAAAGAGGGAGTTTCCTCACTGGGAGTTCCCTTATGCCAATGAAATCATGGGATAATAGGATCACAGACTGGGTGGGCAGGGTTTCTCATGGGATCATTTCCAATCCATGGGGCAGCTAGGTGAAACAGTGTGCTGGGTCTGGGATCAGGAAGACCTGAGTTTCAAATCCCAGCCTCAGACATTTACTAGCTGTGGGAATCTGGGCAAGTCGCTTAATAATCTCTGCCTCGGTTTCCTCATCTATAAAATGGGAACAATAACAACCTCCTAGCATCGTTGTGAGGTCGAATGACATCATCTTTGTAAAGCCCTGAGTATGGAGTCTGGCACACAGTGAGCACTATATAAGTGTCAGCTACTGTTATTAGAGACCACGGTTCCCACGCCTTTCTCTCTCTGCTGATCCATAGCCCTGTGATGGTTGGGGGGAAGGTGATCCCAGGAAAGGGCAGGGGAACAAAAGTGCAGGACACTGGAGAGCAAGCGAGGGGCTTCTGGTGCAAAGAAGGCCTCCCCCCTCAGCTCACTCATTCTCAGATCTGCTACACCCACTCTCGTCCCCCTCTCCCCTCAGACTGTCCTCTGTGTCACAACAACCCCCAAACCCCACAAATTTTTTTGCCACCGGAGTAAAAAACCCATTGTTATATCTCTAATCTAGACCAACCCAAATGTGAGCAGGCATCACTTTATACTTTTTTGTACCCCACAGTAGAAGCAATGTAACATATGGCCTCAGAGTAAGGAAAATCTGGGTTTGAGTGCTGCTTCTGGCACAGGGTAGTTGCATGAACCTAAGCAATTCATCCAACTTTTCTTTTTTTGGAGGCAATCAGGGTTAAGTGACTCACCTAGGGTCACACAGCCAGTAAGTGTCTGAGGCTAGATTTTAACTCAGGTCCTCCTGACTCTAGGGCCAGTGCTCTATTCACTGCAACACCTAGCTGCACCTCCATGTAACTTCTAAGTAGGTAACTAATTTATAGTCACTCAGACTTATATAAACTGTAGAAAAGTTGCTGCTACTTGTTTTGGTTTTCCGTTTTGCTTTTGATGGACAGTGTTTTCTCATTGGGAGTTCCCTGATGCCAATGTAATCATGGGATACTAGGATCATAGAGCTGCAAGGGACTTTAGAGGCTAAGTCAGCCCCTTCATTTTACAGATTGGGAAACTGAGGCATGAATCATTTAAGTGACTTGCCCAAGTGGCTCCACTAGTGACTGAGGGAGGATTTAAACCATGGTCTTCACAACTCCAAATCCAGAAGCTTATCCACTTCTTCATGCTTCCTCTCTGTCATAGGTCATGAACAAGACAAACAACAACCAAAAAAAACCTACCACATAACACAATCTTAGGCATCTAGCAAGAACCTGACTGAAGCACATTTGATTGATTGCCCCTCAACCCTTAATCACTCCATCTAGACTCTTTACCTCAGGCAAGATGAAGGACAGAAGCTGGGGTAACTTGTGGCACTGGGAGTCAGGATACCCAGGTCCTCTTGCAGCATGATCTTTACTGAGAGTCACTGTCCTTGAACATCAGCGGCCTCATCTGTCATTGTCGTTCAGCCTTCGTTTTCAAAGAAGGGCAATGACATCATAGGAGGTGTCTTGACTCGCACATAAATTGTATCTAAGTGAGGCAGAGCTGCCCAAAGCCATCAGCCTCACTCTCTTCCAGAATCATCAAAGACCAGTAGCAGGACAAAAATCAAGATGACTGGCCATGGCCCCGAGTGCAGTGGATGAGCTTGGCATCTCCATTGTCTGACTAAGCTTTAGGCACTCAATAGGGCCTGCTTCAGCCATCTTCATGGTCACTGGACCCAATTGTTCTCATCCACACATTCTTCCAGGGGAAGTCTTCACATGCTTGGGGTAGACATCCTTCTAACTCACCAATGAGTATGAGGCCTACTGGTTACCCTTATCCAAATCAACCATCCCTTTTAGGAAGGTTGAGAGTTAAAATGCCCTCGGTTTACAAATATCAGGTGCGGATGTTCTGATTTCCTTTCCCATTTATGCCACGAGCCTTCAGAGCTCAGTAGTAGCAGAATCAGGGGCCAGTCCCCAATCACTGCACCAAAAAACATTTTTACACAGGCAAATCAAAGGTATTCTTGATATTCACAAAAAAGAAACTATGGGGAGAGACAGTCAGTTCTACCTGTTATCCTTGGTAACCATGAAAAGGGGAAGGATGGTTTTTATCTGATTGTAGATGTATGAAGAGGCAGCTAGGTGGTGTGCTGGATAGTGTCATCCGTAGAGTTGAAATCTGGCCTCAGACACTTAACTGTGTGACCCTGAGCAAGTCACATATCCCTGTTTACCTCAGTTTCCTCATCTGTAAAATGATCTCAGAAGGAATGGCAAACCACTCTAGTATTTTTACCAAGAAAACCCCAAACAGGGTCATGAAAAGTCAGACACAACTGAAAAACAACTATACAACAAGATCTATCACACACACACACACACACATACACACACACACACACATTTTTAATCACCATCTGACTGAGACACTTTTTTCCTGCCATCTTATCTGTTCTGTATCTACTTTCTTGAGCTCCTGCCTAACAATTTAAGCCTTAAGGGCTTCATACTACAGAGGAGAGAGTGCTGGTTTCCCCCACCTCCGTCTTTTCTGTTGCATGAGGGTTGAATCTACTCTGGAGCATCAAGGACCGAAAGACAATCAATCCAATAGGTTGGATATAAGTCTATACTCCTTACTGTGTTACCCTGGGCAAGTCACTGACTCAGTCCCCTCATCTACAAAATGGGCACAATAATATTTTTACTACCCTATCTCACAAAGTTGTGAGAAAAATGCTTCATAAACCTTGAAGCGAAATCTCAGATATTGTCATGCTAGACAGTTCTGAAAGGGAATTTGTCAGCTGACTCGAGTCAATAAATGTTAAATATTATATTATATTATGTCATATCACATCACATTGTCATAATATATCATATAATATCATATTATATTATACTATGTTATGTTATGTTGTTATGTTATGTTATGTTTGTTATGTTATGTTATGTTTGTTATGTTATGTTATATTTGTTATGTTATGTTATGTTATGTTTGTTATGTTATGTTGTGTTTGTTATGTTATGTTATGTTGTGTTTGTTATGTTATGTTATGTTATGTTTATGTTGTGTTTGTTATGTTATGTTATGTTTGTTATGTTATGTTTGTTATGTTATGTTTGTTATGTTATGTTTGTTATGTTATGTTATGTTTGTTATGTTATGTTATGTTATGTTTGTTATGTTATGTTACGTTATGTTTGTTATGTTATGTTTGTTATGTTATGTTATGTTATGTTTGTTATGTTATGTTGTGTTGTGTTATGTTGTGTTATGTTATGTTATGTTATGTTATGTTTGTTATGTTATGTTATGTTGTGTTGTGTTATGTTATGTTTGTTATGTTGTGTTATGTTATGTTTGTTATGTTTGTCATGTTATGTTATATTATGTTTGTTATGTTGTGTTATGTTGTGTTATGTTATGTTTGTTATGTTATGTTATGTTGTGTTTGTTATGTTATGTTATGTTGTGTTTGTTATGTTATGTTATGTTATGTTTGTTATGTTATGTTATGTTTGTTGTGTTACGTTATGTTATATGTTATGTTATATTTGTTATGTTATGTTATGTTTGTTATGTTATGTTTGTTATGTTATGTTATGTTATGTTTATTATGTTATGTTATGTTATGTTATGTTATGTTATGTTTGTTATGTTATGTTATGTTATGTTTGTTATGTTACATTTGTTATGTTATGTTATATTATGTTATGTTATGTTATGTTTGTTATGTTATGTTTGTTATGTTATGTTATGTTATGTTTATTATGTTATGTTATGTTTGTTATGTTATGTTATGTTGTGTTATGTTATGTTATGTTATGTTATGTTATGTTTGTTATGTTATGTTATGTTATGTTATGTTATGTTATGTTTATTATGTTATGTTATGTTATGTTATGTTATGTTTGTTATGTTATGTTATGTTATGTTATGTTATGTTTGTTATGTTATGTTTGTCATGTTATGTTATATTATGTTTGTTATGTTTGTTATGTTATGTTATGTTTGTTATGTTATGTTTGTTATGTTATGTTATGTTGTGTTATGTTATGTTTGTTATGTTATGTTATGTTTGTTATGTTGTGTTGTGTTGTGTTATATTATGTTATGTTATGTTATGTTATGTTATGTTATGTTATGTTATGTTATGTTATGGTGCTTGGTGCTAGAGATAAAAACAAAGTTGATAAGCAAATGTTTGTCCTCAAAAAGATTACAGCTCCCTGGAGGGGAGTCATGGTATGATTATGATAAGAGGAAGAGGATGATAGAAGCAAAAGAGAAATTCAGAAGATATTCTAAGAAAATTTGAGGGACAGAAGAGCACTTTGATCTGCAGAGTATCCAGGAAGGCTTCATGGAGGAGGTAATACCTGAGCCATATCAAGAAGAGGAGGACGAGTTCCCTCAACTTTTTGAAATGTTTAATGCTTTTGTTATTTTAAAGTTACTGTTCCTTCCCGATATCCTTCCTCCTCTCCCCATAGTCCTCCTCCTTCCATATAACAAGAACGTTATTTGTTGTTGTTTGTCCTTCATTCTGGAAGAAGACCCTGAGATCAGGAAGGTGATGCTATGACACGCAGATGAATTGGATTTAAGTGAGGGAGGGCTGTGCAAGGTCACCAGGCTCATTCTCTCCTGAGGAGCCATCTGGGTCCAGTGGCCAGATCCAGGTCAGGACAACTGGAGATGGCCCCAGATACAATGGGGTTCTCAACCTTTTCCAGCTAAAGTCTTTCCCAGGCCTCAGTTTGACTAAGGCAACACCCATTCAATGATTAAGGCTGGGTAAGAAATGAGCCCAGAAATGGCTAGTTAGTACCTAGTTGTTTGTTTTTAAATCAGTCTGGGAGGGGAAGAGCCAAAACCAGATACCTATCTGGATGACTGGAGATGGTCCCCATATAAAGGAGGAGACTGTGTAAAATGAGGCAAGAAAGTGGGATGGAGCAGGACTCCAGGGAGTAGGGCTACGGGGCCCCTTGGAGCTGAAACCAGGCAGGGCATTGGATACAAGGTGGAGTGATCAACGAAAACGTCTAGAGAAGCAAAGCCATGCTGGCCATATCTGGCCATGCAATCACCATCTCCAATGTCCCCACCGCTCCAGAGAAAAGGAGAGGGGGTTCCTTATCAGTCATCTGAAGCCAAAATTCTTGCTTTGCCTCCAAAAGTCTTCTAGTCCTGGGAGATTGTGAGGGTCCAGTTGGTGAGAGCAGGGCACAGGCCAAGGCTGAGCTCTGATTGACTAGGATGAGACAGAGGTGTGGATTGTTGCCCTTGGGTGTGTGTTGGTGGGGGGGATTCTCTACCTCTTTGGACAAATCCTCAGGCCTAGGAGCTATACGGGAAGGTGTGGGGAGGGGGGTAGGAAGGACCCCTCAGGATTGGCAGGCGGCAGAGTTATCCCCAGGGACTGGCCTCTCCTAAAGAGCTGACTTGGGCCTCCCAGGCAGCTGGGGGTGAGTCACACACTCCCCAGTGGCTGCCAAGTTAGTCACTGACCCAGGGCCGGGATTTCACTGCTTGGGGGAGGAAGGGAGGGTAGGCACGCATGTACCATATGTAGGATATTCCTCCTGCCTTGTCCTTTCCCACGTCACTCTCCTGGGTTTTTCTCACACTTCTATCTTACCCTGCCTCTGATCCTCTTCTTTACTGCTTTTTCAGCTATGTATATATGTATGTGTGTGTGCATGTATGTGCATATATGTATGTGTGATATGTGTGTGCATATGCTGCATGTGTATATTGTGCATGTGTGTATATGTGTGTATGTGCGTATATAATCTATGTGTATGTATAATATGTATGTATGTGTGTGTGCATATGTGTGTATGCATATATACAAGTGTGTGTAAATATATCTGTCTCCTCATTCCCAAATTCTCCCCCCTCCCCTCTTTATTTCTCCCCTTCTCTCTACCCCTTTTCTTTTCTCCTTTCCAAGTCCCCTCTCTCCCTCTGCCTTGGTTTCCCCACTAAAGATCTCACCCACAGCCTATGGCAGCTGGCAGCTCAGTGGGCAGGAGCCAGCAGGGCCCGAGTTCAGATCTGGCCTCGGACCCTTGCCAGCTCTGGCCCCAGAGAATTTGTGTCACCTCTGTCAGCTTCAGTTTCCTCGGCTGTAAAAACAGGATGAGGGTAATCATAACAGTGCCTGCCTCCCAGGGTGTTTTCGAGGACAAAAGGAGATAGTTGTGAAGTTTTTGTAAACCTCACAGCATTCTATATTGTCATGGTTTGGTCATGTCTGACTCTTTGTGGCCCCATTTGGGAGTTTTCTTGGCAGAGACACTGGAGGGGGTTTGCCATTGCCTTCCTTCTCCACCTCATTTTACAGATGAGGAAACTGAGGCAAACAGGGTGAAGTGACTTTTCCAGGGTCACACAGTTAGTAAGTGTCTGAGGCCAGATCTGAACTCAAAGTCCTCCTGACTTTGACCCAGCACTCTATCTACTGTGCCAACTAGCTGCCCCCCCGCCAAGTACTGTATAAATGTTTGCTGTTGTTACTCCTGCCTTTTCTGCCTCCTTAGATATAGATCTTCTCCCCATATTCTGTCAACCAGTGACTCTGGCCTTGTTGCTGTTCCTCCTATCTCCCCACTCCAGGCATTTCCTTGGCTGGAATGCTCTCCCTCCCCTCTCTTCCTCCTCCTCCCTCCCCCCCTCTTTTCTCCCTTCCTCCTCCCCCTCCTCCCCTTCTCCCTCCCTATCCTGGCTTCAGCATCTCTCCTACCTCAGGCCTCCTTAACCTTAGCACCTTCCTTCTGAGTTCTGTCCATTTCATCCTATCCACATCGTGCTGGGATATCATTGTTGGCCTGTCTTCTCCACGTTGGATCGTGAGCTCCTTGAGAGAAGGGACCTGCTTCTATTTTTTTTAAGTTTTTTTGGTTTTGCCTTTTTTTATATCCACGGCCATCAGCGCACTGCCAGGCACAGTAGGTGCTTAATAACTGTTTCTTGACCTAATAATGCTCCACTGTCTTTCTTTTCCCTCTTCCTTCCCCCCTCTCTTTCTAATCATATCTATTCCATTTTCCCATCTCCCTTCCCCCATAAACCTCCCCACCCTCCTTCCTGGAACCCAGAGGTCAGTGGGTCAGCAGCACATAGAGAGCCCTATGTTGAGACTCTGGCTATGGGTACTGGGGGAAGGGTGGAGAGAAAGAGCCCACAGTGTAAACAAAGAGGAAAAAACACACATGAAGCAAGTTCTGTTTTAGAGCTCAGAAATGTTCAGGAGGCCCCTCTCTGGATCAGGTCTGTCTTCTGAATGCCAGCATGGTAAAAAAAAAAAAAGTCCTTGGATCTACCCCCCCCCCCCCGCCACACTTCCCTCAACATGACTTTAAAAAGGAGAAAACTGCACATATGTGCAATCAAGCTAAACAGATCTCCGTATTGGCTATGTTGTAAACAAATAAATAAATGAATGAATGGATGGATGGATAGATAGAAAGACAGACAGACAGATAGATAGACAGAGAGACAGACAGACAGACAGATAGACAGGCAGGCAGGCAGGCAAACAGACAGAGACAGACAAACAGATAGACAGACAGGCAGACAGACAGACAGACAGACAGATAGGCAGGCAGGCAGACAGACAGGCAGGCAGACAGATAGACAGACAGATAGACAAACAGGCAGACAGACAGACAGATAGATAGATAGATAGACAGACAGACAGACAGATAGATAGATAGATAGATAGACAGATAGATAAGAAGTCCAGGGGCTTGTGCTGGAATCCCAATTTTAGCACTTGCCAGCCATATGACCTGAGGAAAGTTACTCAACTCTCTAAGGCTCAGCTATTGTTAGCCCCATTTCACAGATGAGGAAACTGAGACCTATGGTGGCAAGTTCACACAAAGCTATCAGAACTGGGAACAAAACCCAATGGCCTTAGGGGCAGCTAGGTGGCGCAGTGAATGGAGCACTGGCCCTGGAGTCAGGAGGACCTGAGTTCAAATCCAGCCTCAGACACTTGACACAAAAACTAGCCCTGTGACCTTGGGCAAGTCACTTAACCCCAATTGCCCCCCCCAAAAAAAGCAAAAACAAACAAACAAACAAACAAAAACCCAAGGCCCAATTCTTATTGCAGGATGCTTTCCAAAAGCTTCCTCATCCAAAATATGGGAATTATCCCTGCCTTGATTTACTTCATAGGGCAATTCTGAGCATCTAAATATCAAACATTTGCATAATCGGTCACGAAAGTGTCTTGTGGTCTATGAAAATGGATATAAACACATCGAAAATACATGGAATGACCCAGCAGGTAAGCCTCTATGTTTGTTTTTACCCATGTACATAAGAACTTTCACAGACCCTGAAAGGAGTTCTAATTTTATCTTAGGAGCAATAGGGAGCCACCGAATCTTCTTGAGCTTCTTCTTTTAGTTCAATTCATCAAACATTTGTTGGGTGTCAATTATACGCCAGGAGTTAATGCTAGGCATTGAACAGACAAAAATGAGACAGTTCCTGGATTCAAGGAGCAAAAAACATGTGCACAAATGTCTAGAATAATAGATTAGAATGGAGAGGGACCATAGAAGCCATCTAGTCCCACTCTTTCATTTTACAGGTGAAGAAACTGAGGCCCAGAAAGGTTAAGTGGCTTGTCTTGGGTCATAGAGACAGAACAGGATTCAAACCTAAGTCTTTTGACTCTAAGTCCAGTGCTTTTTGTATATGTATATATGCATATATATATATGTACATATATGTGTGTGTATGTGTATGTATATCATGGATTCACAAAGAGTCAGACACTATTTTTTGAACAACAAATGTATATGGTATTTTGATAGATCTTGGAAATCAAAACAAGGAGGGACAGAGGGAGGGTGTCAAAAGAAGATAATACAGGGGAGGGAGTAGTAAAAAGAAAAAAAATTGCCTGATCTTGAAGTAGGGACAAAAAAAGGAAATGGGGAGGCAAGGGAAGGCAAGAGCTAGAATCTAAGGGGGTGCCCATTAATTGGAGAATCGCTAAATGATAGCCCATAGACGCTATGGAACATCATTGATTCATCAGAAATGATCAAAGAGAAATTACTTCAGAGTTTCCTGGGTAGTATGAACTGATACTTAGTGAAGTGAGCAAAACCTGAAAATGGAAACTATGGCAACATCATAAAGACAAGCAATTGAGAAAGATTAAAGACTTCTGATCAGCGTAATGACCAACCATGTTTCTACAGGATCTTTGATGAAGCATGCAACCCCTCCTGACAAAGAGATGATTGGAAGGAGTCAGGGTGCAGAAAGAAACATTTTTTTAAAGACTGGACACTTTGTAAATTTGTTTTGCTTGACTATGTTTATTTGTTACAAGATTTTCTTTTTTCTCTTAGTTCCAGATGATAGGAGAGGCTAAAGGGAGAGGAATTAGCAATAGTGATGCTAAAAAAAAAGCCATTGAACTTTTTTTTAATGTATGGAAAGGAATAAAAGTAAATTCAGAAGGAACACAGAGAAGCTGGATAGTCTTGAAAGTAACATGGAATTTATTATATGCTTTTTGAAAGCAAATTGGATGAAACAGAATGACAATTTCATATACAACCCTCTTTTGTATTCTTTTTTATATTCTTTTCCATTTATATGAAAATGTTGAAATGATTTTTAAGTTCAAAATTCTCTTTATTTTTAACAATTTTTATTTTTCCAATTGTACAATTTCCCAATTACTTGTAAAACCAATTTTTAACATTCTCTTAAAAAATGTTTGAGTTTCAAATTCTCTCTCTCCCTCTCTTCCTTCCCTCTCCCTGAGATGACAAGCAATTTGACATAGGTTATACATACACAATAATGCAAAACATATTTCCATATTAGTCATATTAAGAAAGAAAATAGATTTTTTTTAAATGAAAAATAGTATGCTTTAACCTGCATTCAGACTCCATCAGTTCTTTTTCTGAAGGTGGATAGCATTTTCCATCATGAGTCCTTTGGAATTGTCTTTGAACATTGTATTGCTGAGAATAGCTGGGTCATTCACAGTTGATCATCGTACAATATTGCTGTTACCATGTACAATGCTATCCCCATTCTGCCCACTTCACTTTGCACCAGCCTGTGTAAGCCTTTCCTGGTGTTTCTGAAAGTCTCCTACTCATCATTTCTTATAGCACAATAATACAAAGTTCAGAGCTTTAAAAAAAATTCTTTAAACCACAAAGGCAAGAAAAGAGATATTCCCTACCCTCAAGGAGCTTACAGACAACTTAGCTACACCTCTGGTGCCTTTCCTAAGGCAATCCATCCCAGAATCACAGAACAGAATGGGAAGGGAAATTGGAAGGGAATCCCCTCTTCAACATCCCCCAATAAGAGGTCCCTCAGTCTTTTCTTAAAGGTTTCTAATAAAGACAAAAGCCTTTTGTCTCTTAAGGTGACCTGCTCTACTTTTAGACAAATTTTGTTTTTCCTTAAATCAAAGCAGAATCTACCTCTCTTCAAATCCCTTCCAGTATCCTAATTCTGCCTTTTGGGACCAAACAGAACAAAACTAGTCTTTTCCCCCCTCTAAGCTGAGCATTTCTAGTTCCATAAATAGATTCTGACATAACATGACGTTGAAACCTTTCACCATTGTTATCACCTGTACCCCACTTCCAGATCTCTCCAGTTTGTTGATAGCCTTCCTAAACTGTGGTACCAAGAACTGAACACAATACTCCAGATATGGCTGACCCAGACAATGTGCATAGAGACCATCACCTCCCTGGATGATGCACCTCTCGGTGAAGTTTCTTGGGTTGCCATATGGCACTGTTGATTCATATTGAGTTTGTAATCCATTAAAATCCCCAGATCTTTTTCAAAAGAATTTTTATTTAAATAATACCTCCCCCAACCTCGCTTTTTTAAGCTCAAGTAAAATACTTTTCATTTACCCTGAGTATGCTGGAGCCAGATCACACTGAGTCTTGGAGTCAATTGTTAAAATTTTCAATGTGAGCACTTACACTTTGGAAATCAGCAAATCAGGGGTTGATTTATTGTTTTATTAATTGTCTAGATTTGAGAAAGGGATGGAGAAAACATAGGTGATGCAGATTAAACTTAAACATATTGTTTTTTTTCCTAGTAAGTAGATTGTTAAACATTTGCTGGTATATCCATATATATATTTCTCTACATGACTTGTAGGATCAAATGCGAACTCCTCAGCCTGACATTTAAAGCCATATCTCTCCAGGCTTATTATGTATGACTCTCCTTCATGCCTGAAATGAACATCTTCTCACTTCACTTCCTCTTATAGATTGCCTAGTTTCCTTCAAAGCTCAGGTCAAATGTCACCTCCTACATGAGGTCCTCTCTGATACCCCATCTTCTAGTGCCTCCCATCTCTGAAATCACTTTATATTCTCTTGTCTGTGTTACAGTCATCTAAGCAAGGCTCAGGACTGGCTATCTATTTTGTGTATACTTACACATTCATACTGCCTCTCTCAAGTGAATATAAGATCCTTGAAGGCAAGGACTATTTCTTATCATTGTATCCTCAGAGCCTAGCACAGTGCCTGGTACTTAGTATATAGTTATTAAAAGCTTAACTAATTTTAATCTTACTGGACTGGTGTAGTCATTCTGAAAAACAATTTGGAACTATGCCCAAAATGTTAACAAGCTGTGAATATCCTTTGACCTAGCAATGCCACACCTTAGCTGATAACCCAAGAGATTAAAGAGGAAAAGGATTCTTTTGCACAAAAGTATTTATAGCAATTCTTTTCGTAGTGGTAAAGCAGTAGAAACTAAAAGGTGTTCATCAATTGTGAAATAACCAAATAAATTATGGCATATGAACATAGCAAAATACTATTGTGTATTATATAAGAAATAATGAAAGTGACAGTTTCAGAGAAACCTAGGAAGACTTCCGTGAACTGATAGAGTGAAGGGGACAAAACCAGGACAATTTATATAATAACAACATTGTAAAGACACACAACTTTGAAAGACTTAAGAACTGTGTTCAGTGCAATGACTACCTGTAATGACCCAGTGATTCCAGAGGACCAATGATGAAACACACTGCCTACCTCTTAACAGAGAGAGGATGGATTCACCATACAGATTGAGACATATTTTTTTTGGACAAAGCCAAGGTGGGAATTTCTTTAGTTTGACTATGCATATTTATTACAAGGGGTTTTTTCTTATTTTTTTAATGGGGAAGGAGAGAAGTGGGTTTAAGGACTTGGGGTTCTTATGGTGCTATGTTTTTCTCTGGACATAAATCTCTGAATTGACACTTGATATTTTATCATATGTAAGTCACTTAAACTCTTTAGACCTTGGTTTCTTCATCTGTGAAGTGGAACTAATAATTCTTGTACTACCTACTTCCCAGCATTGTTATTGAGAAGTGATTTTTTTTTAAACTTCAAAGCATTTCACAAAAAGTGAGGTGTAGTCATAAAGACCTTATAGTCTCTTTGGGAAAGATGATAGACCACTGAACCAAAACAACAATATAACTCATTTACTTAGCGCTTTAAAAATGGAGGATAGTGGGGCGGCTAGGTGATGCAGTGAATAGAGCACTGGCCCTGGAGTCAGGAGGACCTGAGTTCAAATCCAGTCTCAGACACTTAACACAAAAAACTAGCCATGTGACCTTGGGCAAGTCAACCCCAATTACCCTACCTTCCCCGTCCAAAAAAAAAATGGAGGATGGCTAGGTGGCACCATAGTGCACAGAGTGCTGGACCTGGAGTCAGGAAGACTCATCTTCTTGAATTCAAATCTGGCCTTAGACACTTATTAGCTGCCTTAACCCTGTTGGCCTCATCTGTAAAATGAACTGGAGAAGGAAATAGCAAACCACCCCAGTATCTTTGCCAAGAAAACTCCAAAGGGGTCATGAAGAGTTGAAAATAACTGAAACAACTAAACAACAAAATTACAAATGGAAAGAGTGCTGATTCTGAAGTCATAGGGGTCCTGCCTCCAATGCTGACTACCCAAGTGTCCTTAGCCAATTTACTCAACTTTGGCCTCAGTTTCCTCATCTGTAAATGGAGGGGGCTAGACTCAAAGATATCTGGGGCTCCTTCCATCTCTAGATCTCTGACCCATAATCCTTTGGTACTATGGTCCTGTGAGGCGGATAGCACCACTATTTGGAAACAGGCTCAGGGTTTTTAAATGATTTGTCTATAGTCATGATCACACAGAGACTGGATCTGAACTAAAGCCATCTGGTTTCTAGGCCACTGTTCTTTCCACTCTGACAGGATCATTAAGAGCTAAATCAGGGGCAATCAGGTGGCACAGTGGCTATAACACCAGCCCTGAAATCAGGAGGACCTAAGTTCAAATCTGGCCTCAGACTTGCTGTGTGACCCTGGGCAAGTCACTTGACCCCGATTGCTGATAGAGAGAGAGAGAGAGAGGGAGAGAGATGGATAGATAGATAGAGAGATAGAGAGATAGATGATAGGTAAAAGAACTAAATTGTGTGGCCTTGAAAGGCAGTTCCTGGAATTCTCCTTAGGCAGTTCTTTATTGGTCTTTTTTAAATTAAGTTTTATTGTTTTAATTGACAGACATCTTTTTCCACTTCCTTCCATCCCATTCCCTACCCCTGAAGGGAAAAAAAAGAAAAAAATTGTTGTAGCTAAGATTCATAGTCAAGCAAAACAAACTCCCTCATTGGATAAGTTCAAAAATAAAGGTCTCATTCTGTCTGTCCCCCATCCCCTACTGCTCCACCATCCCCCCTCCCCACTGTTCCCTTCCCCCACCACTACCACCCCAACGGAGTCCATCCCCTGTGTCAGGAGGTAGGCAGCATGTTTCACCATTAGTCCTCTGCATTCATGGCTGGTCATTGCACTGATCAGAGTTCTTACATCATTCCAATTTAATTTTACAGTGTTGTTTTTATTACATATTATTCTCCCAGTTCTGCTCCTTTCACTCTTCTTCAGTTCATACAAGACTGCTAAAGTCTTTAGTTTCTCTAGAATCCACTTGAGTTTAGCTGGAATCCCAAATCCTTTCATCTATTCACTGGGGTAAAGACTGAGTGTCTTTATATATTAGAACAATTATTTCTAAATCTAGAATGACCAGGAAGCTCTAGGGTCAGGGTGGCTTTGCTTTACTCCTCCACACAGGCAGCAAAACAAACATTCAGATCTCCTGCCTTCCTTTAACCTGAATCCATTTCCTTGACATCATGCCTTAACCCTCTGGCTTCTGGCCCAGAAACCTCAACCTGCTATACCAGTGAGAGCTTTCTACCTACCTGCTGCACCTGAACCATCTGACATATTAACCTGGCATTCATTTCCGACCTTGCTATGTGATTTAGGACAAGATACTGAACCTCTCTGAGACTCAATTTCCTCATCTGTAAAATGGGTTTCCTTATAGAGATGTGAGGGAAACACTCTGTAAGTCTCAGCATAGTCTATAAATGTGGGCCATTATTGTATTACTGCTGCCATAGCAATGGCAGGTCCAACTCATAGGAAAGCTGGTAGTCACCTAAATGGCATGACATGAGGTGCACAGAAAGGTCCCTTTGCTCAGAGATCTGAAATGCTATTATTTCCATTATTTTTACAGAAGTCATGCCGAGGAGAAAAGTCCTGAACGACTTCAGTTACTATTGATGTCTGGGGCAAACAGAGCACTCACTGATCATTGGGGAAAATTCCCTGGATTACATTCAATTCAATTCATTTCAATTAAATGAGGATTTTTTTTTTAATCCTCTGTTATGTTCCAGTCACTATGCTGGGCTCTGTGCTAGGATACAAAAGCAAAAATGAGATAGTTCCTTCCCTCAATGGGCTTAAATCCTATTGGAGGAGGCAACGTGTCTACAGAAATGTGTTTCTAAGTAAAGGGGGAAGAGGAGCCAGGAAAGCATTAATGGGGGTGAGGAGGAGCAAGAAAGGCCCCCCATGGGAAATGACATTTAAGTCCAACCTTGAAGATACCTAGATATTCCAAGAGGCAGAGGTAAGGACCTAGAGCATTCCAGGCATTGGGCACAGCCAGTGCAAAGGCATTGAGGTGGGAGATGAAATATTATATATAGGGGACAGTATAATAGATGATTTTGGCTAGAATATAGAAAGCATGAAGGGGAATAGTGTGAAATCAGGCAAGAAAGATTATTTAAAAATTTTAATGTTAAATTGAGGGGTTTGTATTTTATCATAGTAGCAATGGGAAGTCACCGAAGCTTCCTGAGTAAGGGAAGGGAAGGAACAAGAATTCATTAAATTGTGCCAAGCACCATGCTAAGCCCTCTACAAATGTTATCTCATTTGATATTCACAACAACCCAAAGAGGCATTAGTTTCAACATTTTACAGTTGAACTGAGACAGAAGTTAAGTGATTTGCCCAGGGTCATACATCTAGTAAGGGTCTGAGGGTTATATTTGAATTCAGTTTTCCTAACTCCAGGCCTACTGTTCTATCCTTTCATTACCTAGCTATGTAAAGGGGCTAGGGGCGAAATAGTCAGGCCTGTCCTTTAGGAAGTCAATTTGGGAAGTATATTGAAGGTTTCCCCTAAAGGTGGTAGGTCTGGTTGAAGAGTGGGGGTATCACCAACCAAGGATACCAACCTGTAGGGAGTGTTATGAAGAGCATCAGGTTTTGTCTGTTTGTTGTTTCCACCATTAGATTGTAAGCTCCTTGAGGGCAGGTACAGTTTTTTGGGCCTCTTTTTTTTTTATCCCCCGAACTTAGTACAGTTGGAGTTTAATAAATGTTTATTGACTGACAAGTAAAAGCAAGATTGCCTACCAGAGCCATAGGATTGAGTGGGGATAGTGGGGCAAACTTTGGGCTATGACTGGAACAGAAGATCACACTTGCCAATGGGCTACACCCATTTGTGCATTGAAAGGGGTCATTTGATTCCTTCTTATCATTCAAATTGTATGTCTTAATTAAATGCTTTTGCTGTTAGATTAGTAATTTATTTGCCTTGCTAATAGATCCAAAACTATGATTTTTTTTTTTGCCTTTTGGAGGGCAATTGGGGTTAAGTAATTTATTTGCCCAAGGTCACACGGCTAGTTAAGTGTCTGAGGTTGGATCCAAACTCAGGTCCTCCTGGCTCCAGGTCCTGCGCTCTACTCACCCACCTAGCTGCCCCCTTTTTTGTGTTGTTGTCAGTTGTCAGCCTCAATATAGCCGGTAAAGCAGCAAAGAGCAACAGAGCCAGAGTTCTCAGGGGCTACACAGGGTCTAGTTTTTCCTTTCAGTTATATCACTATGTCTCCAGAAGGCCCCTGGGAAAATTCAAGAAATTTACCTCACAGGGATAAAGTAGTAACCCATTAGTCCTCCTTACCACCATAGCAACTCTGCTTTTTCAGATGGGTTAGCAAAGAATAAGGTCCTGAAAGATGATGAAAATAGAACAGGTAGTTCGCCAAACACAAGAATGTTAGAGCTATTAAGGATCTTAGAGCTTGTCTATTCTATCTTTCTTATTTTATTCTTTAAAAATATTTTCTTTTCCCCCAATTACATGTAAGAACAATTTTTAAATTTTGTTTTTTTTTTAAGTTTCAAGTTCTAAATTCTATCCCTCCCTTACCCTCTTCCCTCCCTGAGATGGAAAGCAATCTGATATATAACCTCCTTATTTCAAAGCTGAGAAAATTAACTGAGGCTGAGAAAAATGGAATGATTTGCCCTAGGTCACATGATGAGTTGTTGGCAAAGTCAGGACTCAAACCCAGGTTTTCTAACCCTAAAGTCAATGATGTTTCTACTCTGACCTTCTTACTCTAGCCCAGTAAGGCCAAAGGATGAGCAGCAGGAACTTGGCTCCAATTAGTTCTTGAACATGACGCATTGGCAAGAGATCAGGATGGAGGATGGGAGGAAACTGAGACTATCTAGCTATGATGAGAGGACAGGAAGCCAACAAGAGACAAGGAAAATGGGGACAGACTCTTGCCTCTGTTCTGCAATCGTCCTGGAAATGCTGAGGGGAAAGAAAAAGAGAAGGCAAGAGAAATAAAGAAAATGAAAGGAGGGAAGAAAGAAGGAAAAGCAGAAGAGGGGAGGAGGAAAGGAAAGAGACTGAATAAAAAAGAGGAAAATGGAGAGAGAAAAAAGGAGGAGGATGAAGGAAGACAAAGGTGGGAAGAAAGAGAAGATAGGAGGGAGCTGAAGATAAGGAGAAGGTGCATATAGGCAGGGGGTGAGAAATGGGGCCAAGGGATTAGTGCTTTCTTTTAGCCTTATTGCTTTCTCCAGATGGTGAGGCAAATGCCCTGAGCCAGGCCATTGGGTAGGGTTTCAGGCCTCTGCTGCTTTCTCCATCTCCCTATAAAGTGAGTCAAATACAGAAATCAGGACCCCCATCCCCCACCCAAGTAGGGTGTGATAGGACAGTCGTGTTGTCCTTGTCCCATGCCTTCCCCCACAGGAGCCCAGACCCAACTGCTGGGCCTCCGGGAGCTTCATGATTCATTTCTTCCTGACTCCTGGGACACAGAGGGCACCCTTCAGCTCCTGTCTACTACTTGCCTGACTCATAGCCCTGAGGAGGAAGCATGTGACCATCTCTCTGACTCTCTGACTCAGCCACTGTGGATAGGCAAGGGTCAAGAAATGAATATTAGCCTGGGAATGAAGGAAGCCTGGGGGTTCAAGGATTGGCTCTTCCAATAACGTCATGACTTGGGCTTCAGTTTCCTAATCTATAAAACAAGGAAGCAAGATTAAATGATCTCTACGGTCCTTTTGGCTCTAAAATTTTGTGATTAAAAGTTTATGTTGGGCTAGAGCCAAAATAGCAGAGAAAAGTCAGGAAGTTGCCTGAGATCTACCCAGTTTCCCTCAGAAACAATGTTAAGTCATGCCTCTAAATGGATTATGGAGCAACAGAGCCTACAAAAAGGTGGAGTGAAACAATTTTCCGGCTTGAGATAACTTAGAAGGACCTCAGTAAAGGTCCATCTTATTTGGGCAAAAGGGAAGCACAGCCCAATGCAGATGGTGCCCTGGCAAGCCAGCAGAAGGCTGTTGGCTACAGCACAGATCAGCAACTGATGCCTCGAGTTTCAGGCCCAGCAGAAGGCAAATTGCCAACCTGGTAACCCCGGCACAACAGGTGCAACTAGGCCAAGTCACCCCAGCACAGTGGGCAAGCCACCAGCACACGAGGCCCCAGCACAAGAAGCTTTGACAGTGACCCCTGTGCCCCCGGAGCAGAGTTCAACTTTAAAAGTTAAAAATAGGCTTAAAAATGAGCAAAAACCAGAAAAGAGCCCTGACCATAGAAAGCTATTATGGCAACAGGGAAGATCAAAACACAAACTCAGAAGAAGACAACAATGTCAAAATGCCTACATGCAAAGTCCCAAAGATGAAAATGAATTGGTCTCAAGTCCAAAAGGTTATCAGTTTTCTCATGGTCATGACTGCCCAGATATTCACACCTCCAATGACAACATGGCAACCTCCACCTGAATGTTTCTTCCACCTGTGCTTCAAACACAACATGACCAAATTAAGTTCAGTATATTTTCTGCAAATCTGCTCCTCCTCCTCCTGATCTCACTGTTTCTGTTTTGTGGTGACATCATGTGCCTAGTCTTCCACATTCAAAACCTTGGGAGTTTGGCATCATGTGCCTAGTGACATCATGTGCCTAGTCTTCCACATTCAAAACCTTGGGAGTTTGGCATCATGTGCCTAGTGACATCATGTGCCTAATCTTCCACATTCAAAACCTTGGAAGTTTGGCAACCGACTTCTCTCTTCCTTCCCTATCATATTCAATCAGTTATCAAGTTGTATTGATCTGACCTTTACACCGTTTCTCCCATCTATCCCTCCTCTTTATTTTTTTACCCCTCATAATACTCATTACTACACATTTGGAAGCTCTCTAAGGGCAAAACATTGTTTGGTTTTGTTTTTTATTTTTGTTGTTGTGGAATTAGAGTTAGCCTCCAGGGTAGGAAGACCTGGGTTGCAGAGTTGACTCTGATATATCCTGGCTGGGAGATTAAGCAAATCAACCTCTCAGTGCTCTAAAACTACAATAGGGAGAATTGGCAGGAAGGTGCTGACCAGCACTGCTGGAGGGAATTTCCTCCTCCAGGGGCTCCCCATGTCAATACAAGCACAACTCTAGTCCATATGCCCAAACCTTTATTTTTTCTTTTATTTTTAATACAAAAGAAGATTTTATTAACACATAAACCAATTCTTAACATAAAAATAACCTAAATTGTTGTTATAAAATAACTATATTAATATGTCAAGTGGACTTTTTTGATGCAAAATTTACAAAAATTTAACAAAATATTTTATGTGTATATGTATGTAGTAACCTCCTACCAAGTCTTCCTGTCTTCACTTTCTCCCCCAGAGTTATAACGACAATGTGGCAACCAGTTGGTTGGTTGTTTGACTGCTGTTCTTCATTCTTGAAGAGGACCAAAATGACCTCACTATATTGGAGTCAAGACATATACAGGTGTGTCCATCTGTGGCTGATCAAACCAATTCAAGTTTGGAAAGTTCTACCATGGGTCACTGCACCAAAGAACACTTTTACATATATAAATCAAGATTGATCTTGATTCACAAGAAACCTGTAGCTCTGGGGAGCGACAGTTCTACCTGTTATCCTTGGTAACCATGAAGAGAGAAGGATGGTTTATAGCTGATTGTAGATGTATGAAGGGGTAGCTGCGTTGTACAATGAATAAAGTATCAAGTTTGGAGTCAAGATAATTCATCTTCCTGAGTTCAAAACTGGCCTCAGACCTATACTAGCTGTACCCTAGTACTTAGAGGGCATCAACGACACAGTCCTGGGTCACACACGCTCTATGTGAATTCTTTCCTATCTCATTCATATCAGTTATCCTGGGGGATGTTTACTTCCTCCAGCTTTCACTTTTAACCCCAAATCTCCAAACCCCCAGCAAACACCAGTCCTTCGATGGCACAGAAACCTCCCTATATCCCAGGGTGATATTCCTCCCCCTATTAGCCACTGATCTAACAGCTAATAAGAGCTTTACCCACTGTCACTAAAAGGGGAGCTGGAAATAGGGAGTGGAGAGGATATCCAAGAGGGAGGAAGGTGACTGGTGAAGGGGAAGAAAAGTACAGGAAGTCAAGTCATGAGTAAAGTATGGCCAAGGCCTCTCCTGAGTTCCAACAGAATAGACAGGACTTGGTAACTGATTAGATCAAGGGAGTGAAGGAGAGTGATGAACTAAGAACAACTCCCAGGTTTCAAACCTGAGTGACTGGGAGGATGGGGGGACCCTTGACAGAAACAGGAAAGTAAAGAGGAAGGGGAGGGAGGGTTGGGGGAAAGATAATGAGCTTTGTTTTGAATGTGTTGAGTTTGAGATCCCTATGGGACATCCAGATGGAGCTGGACACAGATGGAGCTCAGAAGAGATGTTGTTGGCAGGGCCTGACTCAAGCTAGATTCATGCTTCAGACTTGGGACTGGAATGAAGTGAGAAATTCAAAAATTCATCTAACAATTAATAAGAAGCAAGGAAAAGATATTCAGATATTCAGAAATGATACAATGATTGGTTCAAGAAAATTCAGTCCCCTTTCATCTCCAAACACATCTGGTCCCTAGGTGTGTTGGATATGGTGATTTCCACAATAAAACGGGGTATCCACCAAATCTGAGTGCACTGATTTCTAATGGGACAGTCTTTTATGCCCTGGAAGGTTGGGAAGCTATGTCAATAGTTTGAACTTAACTCTGTGGACCAGGATCAACTTCCCTGCCTTGGGGTCTAACCCATTGGAGATGAGACATGAGGGCTGGGCACAGAGATTTGGGGGTGTTACACAATGAGGTGACTTACTCATTTACAATTTACAAAGCATTTTCACACCTATTTTCTCATTGACCCTCGAGACACCCTGTGAAATACGTTAGAGTAGAGATTATTATTCCCCACTCCCACACTCTCTGTTCCAGCCCATAATACTGATGAGAAAACTGAGGCTGAGAGATATGAAGTAAGGAAGTTTGCATGACTGGTAAGTGGTAGAGCTGGGATTGATCTCACTGCTGAGTTCATCTGCTAGAGCCTTCATCACCATCCTAAGGGCCTGATGGGTATCATAGCATCACATTTTGTTAGAGTTGGAAGGGGCTTTGGGGAACATCTTGTTGACCTCCCCCATTTTATTAGTGAGGGCACTAAGGCCCAGAGAAGTGAATTAACTTGCCCTAGGTCCCACAGCAAGTGAGCTGAGATCAGACTTCAGGTTTCCCAACATCACACCTACTCCCTTCTCCGCTATATCATTCTTGTTCTTTTTCATGAATGTAATTTCTCTTCAGTGAATGGGGGGCAGGGACCAGGAATCTTTAGCACAGTTCTAGGCAAAAAGCAGCTCTCTAACATGTGACATCAGAGGCTCTTATATGATATTTGATGCTGCTTTTCCAAATGTTTTCATTTCACAAAACCTGCATTGCATAAAACAAACACGGTGTTGAAACGTTACGTGAAACAGCATTACACAAAAGGGGATTTCCTGCCCTCAGTCACCTCTAAGTGTACGTGCATACAGGCTAATGGAGCACAGCAAGTTAGATATCCTCCTAAAATCTTTCTCTCCCTTATTGATTGGTAAATTTAAAGGTTTGTTTCATTTTCTTAAAGCAGGGTTTGTATTGCTTTATAACAGACTCTTCATTTTCCTCCTCAGCCTATATGAGTCATCAGAATTAAGTAGAAAAAGCCTGTGAGCTCATGATTAATTTCCTGGGCTCTCTAATGCCACTGATGAAAGAAAGAAAGGAATAAAAGGGAGGGAGGAAGAGAAAAAAGGAAAGAAAGAAGAAAGGGGAAAGAGAGAGAGAGAGAAAGAAAGAGAGGAAAGAGAGAGAAAGAGAGGAAGGAGAGAGAGAGAGGAGAGAGAGAGAGAGAGAGAGAGAGAGGAGGGAGAGAGAGAGAGAAAGAAGAGAGGGAGAGGGGGAGGGAAGGAGAGAGAGAGAGAGAGAGAGAGAGAGAGAGAGAGAGAGAGAGAGAGAGAGAGAGAATTTGCTAAGCATTTAAATATTGAGTGTGTGGGATACAAAAGCCAAAACTAATAGTCCCTACCTTCAAAGAGATTTCATTCTAAAGGGGGAGACAATGTACAATGATGAAGTGTGTAGGAAGGATCATTTTGCTCTGAAAGTTACAAAAATGATGAGTGGGACCTTAGGAGAGTAGATGGACACACTCCATCCCAACCAGGAACAATGGAAAAAGTAATCCAATCATAGTTCCTGGTTCCACAACTGGAGGAATAGAGAGGTATGACTTTTGGCAAGGCTATGGAGGACTTGGCCAGAGAGAACTGTTAAAAAGTAAGTGTACATGGTGGCTGACAGGCTGTCCTAAAATAGTAATCCAGGAAAAAAATCCACAAACAGGATAGTGGGGCCCCAGAGCAGAAGTTCCCCTGGGGCATGGTCTGTGGTATGAACAGGAAAGTGGTTGGCAAGATTGTGGAGGAGATGGTCATAGAGGAAGGAGAGAAAGAAAAGAGACCGACAGCTTGATATGACAAGGCAGATGACATGGAGAATCTTCCTCTCCATAACACAGCTAGAGAAACTGAGGCAGCATCTGGGTGGCACAGTGCATAGGGTACCAAACTGGAAATTAGAAAAACCTGAGTTCCAATCCAGCCATAGATACCTACTGTGTGACCCTCTGCAAATTACTTCATCTCTTTCTGATCCGTTTCTTCATCTATAAAGTGGGAATAAAATTAATAGCCCCTACCTCGCAGAGTTAACCTCCATTAGCATGCAAGCTCCTTGGGAGCACGGTCTTCATTATTATTGGTAATTGTACCTCTGGTGCTTAGCAAAGTGCCTAGCACATAGTAGGCGCTTAATAAATGTTTATTGGATTGGGCTGGGTTCTTGCTAGGATAAAGTTAAATAATATTTTTAAACAAAACTCCAAGTGCTATATAAATGATTATCATTAGCTCTGAGTGAGAGGTATGTTAGCTCCTAGGCAACCCAACAAGCCAGTGAGGGAACTCAGCCTGCCCCCCTTTCCTCAACCCTGGACTGGAAACATGCAGTCTTAGAGCTTTAACAAAAGCACCATGACTGGGACTTTACCCCAGAAAGCTGAACCCAGAATGCGCCAAATTTAAAGCACTTACAGGGTGAGTTGCTCCTGCTCTGCCTCCCCCCACTTCCCCTGGAAGTCAGCCCTCCAGCAGCTGCACCAGGGTCTCTAGCTCACCTGCCCTCCCCACCCCCAGTAAAAACTGAGAGGGTCATTTATGTCCATGGCCCACCATGGGAGGTCTGTGGTGCTTTCCCTAGTCACAACAATTCCTAATTATAACTGCTTAGAGATCAAGACTCACCCCCACCTAAAAGAAGAAATTTCTCCTCCTTCTGCAGTCTTCCATAGGTTATCCAGCTTCTGCTAGACTATTTCCTGAGTCTGCTGCTCTTGAATGTCCTCCCAATCTTCCTTTGTCAAGTACCATCCATCCTTTATAGCCTATCTCAAATGTTACCTCCTCAGTTCATTTATTCTCTCAGTCAGTATAAATATCCTTTCCCCTAGAACACAGCCAACACCTTCTTTTACATCCTTCTAACACACTCATGCAAATGACTCTGCAAATATGGGTTAAAGTTTGTCTATCCTCCTTTGCTATTAATAATAATAACTAGTATTATAAATATTATTAATTATTAGTTTTAATTAATTAAAATTAATGTATAACTAGTGTTAATGAAGTGCTTTATTTACAACAGTGCTTTAATTAACAATTACCAAAGTGCTTTAATTGCAACAAATTATCGGATTAGTCTGCAAAGCCTGGAAAGAATGAGATACAGGTGAGGTCATTTTAAGAGTGAGCTGGGATATAAAGGACAGGAGTGGAAAGAGCACTGGTTCTGGACCCAGACAACTGCGTGCAAATCCTACTTCTGATATATGACCTTGGGCCTCAGTTTCCCTGTTTCGTTGTGGCTGTTGGTTCTACAGCCCCACAGTATTCCTAAGTGGTCAGCAGAGGGTGTCTGAGAGTGACCCATATAGCAGGAACAAATGTCAAGCCCACCTCTAGAAAGGAGAAGGTAGAGAGTGAATTCCAATAGGGAGGGCTTGAGTCCTCCCTCTGACATACACCCTAACTACTACTACTACTACATACACTTAACTCCTCTGTGTCCCAAGCAAGACTATAAGTCTATAAGTCTACTGGTAAAGGAAGTTCTTTACTAGTGACCTCATTGGGTATAATAATGAAATCACAGACAAGTACCCCTCAAATTCCTCCATGTTTGTGTTTTATCCCTCAACTGTACTGTGAACTCCATGAAGACAAGGGCTATATATCTTTTTGAAAATGTGTAACTCCCAAAACAGAGGTTTGCACACAACAGGCAACTCAGATTAATGTTTTCTGTTGTTCTGGTGGTACAGAACTTACCCCTTCAAGAGATGGCACCACCCATTCTTGAACAATTCTAAGTGCTAAAAGTTTTCTTTCCTTTTTGTTTTAAATTTTAAAAAAAATTTTGTCTTATTTTTATTGATACCTTTTGTTTTTTTTGTCATGCATTCATGTCCAAACATATCCCCTTCCACTCTACTCAGTAAGGCATCCCAGTAACAAAGATTACAAAAGAAAGAATGAGGAAACCGGGTATCAAAAATAGTAACTCTCATGGCTTGGAAGGGATCAGGACCAGCTGAAATCATCCTGATCAGCTGAGAGCTAGGCCAGTTATTCCTGTGTGTTCTCTAACAGCTGGAGTGAGCAAAAAGAGAGAGAGAGAGAGAGAGAGAGAGAGAGAGAGATGGATAGGTAGATAGATAGATGATGGATGGATAGATAGATGGATGGATAGATAGGGAGACAGAAAGAGAGAGAGAGAGAGAGAGATGGATGGATAGATGGATAGACAGACAGACCTCCCTATCTAGTAGATAGATACCTTTTAAGATTTGCCATGTGCTGAACATTTTATCTCATTCAATTCTCACAACAATTCTGTGTGGTAGGTGCTATCATTACCCTGTTTTTATAGATGGGAAAACTCAGACGGGGGGCAAGTTAAGTGACCTGCCTACAGTGACACAGCTAGTAAGTATCTCCGGTGGCATTTGAACTCAGGTCCTAGCTCCTAAGCCCAGTGCTCTGACCCACTAACAAGCAGTTTAGCAAAACTAACCACACACAGACAACACCTAGCAGTATATGCAGTGTTCCACATTTCTACAAAGTAAAGGAGGAAGGTGTGGACATTTAATCTGCTTCCCTGTAATCATCTCCCTCCAGCTGATGGTTGTGGATGAAGAAATGGGATTGGGACAGATAATTTTTGCTGGATCATGCTGCAGTTCTTCCCTATTTCTGCTATGACATGAGACACGTGGGAGATGGGATCACACCGTGGAAATCTTCTAGTTTTCCATAAAAAGACTTTGGATTCAAGCATTCCTTCCCTTTCACACAAATGATCTCATTTGACCTTCACAACACTGTCAGGTCAACAAAGCAGCATGTCAACTTGGTAGCTGATATCTCCTATCTTAAAGATCTCCTTTGATCTTTGAAATGAACAGATATTTATTAAATGCTTACTGTATACCAAGCACTATTTTAGGCACTGGGGAAGATGGATTCCTGACCTAATGGAGGTTCTAGTCTAGCAGAAGGATAAGACAGAGGCATAGCCAACTACAGGATGCAATATTGCTTAAGGGCATCAGAGAGGGGCAAAATACAAATGCTATGTGAGGGGCTGAGGCATTTATTTATTTTTGTTTACTTTGCTTTTTGGAGGGCAACTGGGGTTAAGTAATTTGCCCAAGGTCACACTTAAGTGTCTAAGGCCGAATTTGAAGTTAGGTCCTCCTGACTCCAGGGCCGGTGCTCTATTCAACTGTGTCACCTAGCCACCCTAGGCTGAAGCATTTATTAAGCACCTACTATGTGCTAAGCACTTTATATCGACAAGAGATAGAAGCTATAATTATTCCCATTTAAGTGACTGGATGGTTGTCCAAGGCCAGATTTAAATTCATATCTTCTGGAATCTAAGCCTATTCCTCTATCCAATGGACCATCCAGCTGAGGTGAGGGAGGGGAATAGGTTTTTCTCTTATGGATAGGGGAAGAGAGAGATCAGGGAAGGCTGCATGGAGTAGACTCAGACTTTAAAAGATAGCTGTGAGTTTACATGTAAAAGAAGAAGGGAAGGGCATCCTAGGCATAAGAAACAGAGTCGGCCAAGGCTGGCAAACTTAGGGAGCACTCAAGGGAAATAGGCTTTTACTTCATGGCCAAGGAGATTGGAGGAAACAACATGAAGGAAGGGGTATCTGAGTTGTGCTTTAGAAGACAGGGAGGAGTTTAGCAAGTAAAGGTGGGGAATGAGGGCATTCCTGGCAGAAGGAACAAGGTAAGCAAAGATAGAAATAGAGCAAAGCCCAGAGAACATGGGGTGTTATGTAGTTCAGTCTGACAGGAGCATCGGTGAAGGGTTCATAGACCCTCCAGGCCTCGATTCTAACTGGCCTCACTAAGCTTCCATCTGTATCAAACCCAGCCTGTAAGGCCTTTCCCCAGCCTATCCTCCAGCCCCTGGCAAAGGGTTACACCAGAAGACATGGGCTTGGAAGGATGGGTAGGGTCTGGAGAAGCAGAGAAAGAGCCAAGGGGATCCCTGGCTGTGAGCAAAGGAACAGGTGGAAATGTGTGTGGCTTGGTTTATATGGTAGAGATGGAGACTACACGGTTGACTGCAGTGGAGGATTCCTGTTGGTGGAAAAGAACATTGATCATAGAGAGTGACGAGATTTTGGAGGGCCTTGAATGCTGAGCTGCAAAGTTTTGGGTCTAGTGAAGTAGATAATAGGTAGCCATTGTGGATTCTTGATTACTCCAAGGAATGTAGAGGGAGGCAAGTCAAGACAGACCCTTCCCCTGCCTCCCCAGACACCACCACCCAAGCGGGACTGACTATAAGAAGAATGACAGGCCTGCTGAACTGGGGCTAGAGGCTGGTTAAGGGATGAGAGGGGAGGATAAGGCCTCTCCAGCTCAGATTGGCTGCTGGGCAGATGCTCAGAAGCCGCTAATTGGTGCTTCAGCCATCTGGCTTTGAGATTCCTGGCTCTTCTTCAAAAAAACAAATGGTACTCCTTACCGTAAAATTAAAACTGAGCTCTCAAGTTGTTCCGGAATCTCCTTCCCTTCTTCTTTCCTCCTATCCTTCTGAATTACCAGAAGCCATAAGGTGAAGGGCTGGGAGGAGAAAAAGAACATCTGGGTCTTTTCTCTCAAGATCTGGGAAATCAGGCCAGCCTGGTTACTTCTAGATTCCAAGGACATAAATGCAAAGATTGTTGGAAGATACACAGATGGACAGAACACTACTTTCCACCTTACTTAAGCTGAACCTATGCTTCAATTAATATATGTTCATGGAGAGTATTGCTTTGTTAGAGATGAAAAGCTATCAAAGCACCCCACCCTACCCCCAATCTTCTCACTGAGCACAGATCATAGCTCATTCCAGCTTTTAGGGGAACACTCACAGGAATAAGTGGCCTGGTCCTCAGCTGACCAGAGCTGTTTTAGCTGGTCCCTACCCTCACCAGGGCATGATAATTATTGTTCATGATATCTTCTTTCCTCCTCCTGGGCTTGTATTTCATTCTTGTTTTGTCATTCAACTGCTCAACTGTGTGTATAATATCTCTCCCTACTCCTATTCACAGAGCAACCTTATGAGGTAGGAACACCAGGTATTTTTATCCCCATTTTTCACATAAGGAAACTGAGGCTCACAAATATGAAGCGATTGGTTAGTAAGTGACAGACCCAGGATAATTCCCCTTTCCAAATTCTTCAACCTCAATTCCGGGGCTCTCCTATATTACCAAAGGCCTCTGGAGGTAAGTTATAATCTTCAGGAGGTCAGGAAGTGAGGAGGAGGAGGGGAGAAAAAAGAGAAGGAAAGGGAGGAGGAGAAAGGTGGGAGCAGGAGGAGGAGTAGAAGGAAGGGGGAGGATGGGGAGAAAGAAGATGAGAAAAAAGGAGGAGAAAAAGGAAAGAGAAGAGGAAGAAGAGGAGAAAGGAGAAGGAAAAGGAGGAAGACAAGGGAGAAGGAAGAGGAGAAAAGTTAGGAGGAGGAGATGTAAGAAACTGAATGACAGCTAGTGCCTGGATTCTAGTCCTGTTCCTGGCTAGCTGTACAACTCGGGAAATCACTTAATTTCCCAATCATCTAAGACAATAAATTATACAGAAGGCACTGGAGGGTTCCTTGTCTGACATTCCTTCTACCAGCAAAGTCACAGGTCTGAACCTCCTCACTCCTAAAACAACTCCTGCCCCCCAAGACTGGAAGTCATTCTCATCTAATGCTTCCAGTGTTGTTCAGTCATCTCAGTCATATCTAACTCTGCATCACCCCAAAGATAGTTTGCCATTTCCTTCTCCAGCTCATTTTACAGATGAGGAAACTAAGGCAAATTGGGCTAAGTGACTTGCCCAGGGTCACACAGCTAGTAAATGTCTGAGACCAGATTTGAACTCAGAAAAATCAGTCTTCCTGACTCCAGGCCT
Organism: Gymnobelideus leadbeateri; assembly: GCA_011680675.1. Lineage (NCBI taxonomy): Eukaryota > Metazoa > Chordata > Mammalia > Diprotodontia > Petauridae > Gymnobelideus > Gymnobelideus leadbeateri. The sequence goes on along the minus strand of WOXC01007869.1, from coordinate 652,265 downwards.
GGTGCTCTATCCACTGTGTCATATAGCTACCCTTAAGGCTTCAATATATCCTCCAAATAGTAGTTATAGACTCATAAACAGAGCTAGAAGGGCCTTAGGAAACCATTCTTCACTCCACCCATACCCAGTAGAAGGTAAGCTCCTTGACGGCAGGAACTATTTCAGTTTTGTCACTGCATCCTCAGTAGATAACTCAGAACTTGGTACGTAGGTAGAGTTTAAAAAAACGTTGGCTGATTGAGTCTGATCCAAATCTGCATTTTCCCTGTCAATAAGGGGGAAAGAATAAGGATTCAAATCTCATCTAGGACATGCCAGGGGCTATTGTTAAGTACCATATATTTTTACAAATATCATCTCATTTAATCCTCATAATATTTTGAGGTAAAAACTGTAATATTCTCATTTCCTCAATTGTAATTGAGGAAACTAATGCAAAGGGCAAGTGACTTGCCCAGTGTCATACAGCTCATGAATGTCTGAGTCTTCCTGGCTCCAGTCTCAGAGCACCATCAGCTGCCTCTGGCACATGGAGAGGAGGTCATTTGCCTGGGGCCCCACAGTAAGCTAGTGAAAGAGCAGGGATGAGAACCCTACACTATACTGCTCCCCCCTCAGTCAATCTGCTGGATGCTGAGCCCCTGGCCCAAATTATTACTGCTTGAGGCTAAAGTTCCCCCTTCTCTTTTGCTATAGGGAATTGGTTTATCAATTAGGCATCAGGAGCCCTGAAGGAATAAGACACAAGACAAGTCAGTTTAAGGCTGAGGAGGACATAGAACTGGAGGAGTGGAAAGAGGATGACCTGAGTTCAAATCCTGCCTCTGATAATTAACGGCTATGATCCTGGACGAGTCATTTCTCCCTAGGCTTTGAGTTTCTTCGTCTTCAAAATGGGAGTGTTGGACGAGATGGCCTCTGAGGTCCCTTCCAACTTTTAGATCTGTCTTCCTAAGGCAGGAAGCTCAGAAGTCATTTCCCCAACTTCACAATTAGACATGGGATCAACTGCCCCCCAAGTCTCTAGCCTCCCTAAATGTTGTTTTCATAAGCTCCACCCCCCTTCCCACATCCCCTTGGGCCAATACCAGGGAGTTTTATCTGGGCTAGGAGTGGTGGGTTAGAGAATGGGACCTCCTTCCTTTGATCAACCTCTCATTTGCCTAGGATCCTCCCACCCCACCCCAATATCCTTTCATATCTCAGACCAGCTCTCCTGGTAAGACTAAAGGCCAGTCCTACTTTTAGAAGACAGCTGGTAGGTGATGCAATGGAAAGAGTGCCGGGCCTGGAGTCAGGATGACCTGCGTTCAAATCCAGCCTCAGACACTTATTAGCTGTGTGATCCTGGGCAAGGCACTTAACCCTGTTTTCCTCAGTTTCCTCATCTGTAAAATGAGCTGGAGAAGGAAATGGTAAACCACTCCAGGATCTTTGCCAAGAACACCCCAAAAGGGTTGATCTGAAACAACTGAGCAGCCAAAAACTCTTTAGAAAATAGTACAACTTTTTTAAAAGTTGTGACCCCCTCTAGTGGCCATGGGTGGAAAGTATGCACATGACCCCAGAAAGCAGCCTGATGCCGCTGCCTGTACAGACTGGCTGATCCCAGGCCCAGAGGAGGGAAGCGCCCCAACAGTGAATTGGGCTGTCCCAGTGCCTACAATTCCACCATTAGAACCACTCCTTCGGGGCCATCTGGAGACATGAGAGCTAAAGTGGTGTTGTGGAAAGAGGGGTGTACAGGATGTTCAGGGAGGACCAGCCCCTCTGGTGTGTGGGTTTGCCAAGCCTTTTTCAGGACCGCTCATCCACCTTTGAGGTCCAGCCAGGCACCTAGTTCTCACCTGTGGCTCTGAGAAGCTGAAGCATGCACAGCGGGTACACCCAGGCATAATCATCTGGGCAGATGACTCACCTGTCAGGGAGTAGGGGGATGTCTGCCCCAAGCATGGGAAGACTTCCCCTCCCGGGAAATAGGATCTACAGCTACTGGGATACAGAGACCCAGGAGGGTGAAGGGGGAGGACATAAGAGAGAACAGATTAGGGGAAGAGGTATTCAGTAGGCTTGCTGTTTTGGGGTGGGGAGTAGGGGAAAGACGGGGAAAGAAAAATTGTAACTCAAAATCTTGTGGAGATGAATGTTGAAAACTAAAAATAATTTTTAAATGAAAAAAACCAAGAACAATTTGCTCCAACAACCATGAAGGGCTGAAGCAGGCCTTGTGGAATGCTTAGAGCTTGGTCACACATGGAAGACACCAAGGTCCTCCACTGCATCCTAGGCCACCACTAGTCATCCTGACTTCTGTCTTAATTGGACCTCGGGGAGTTGAGAAGAGAGTGAGGCTAATGGCTTTGCACAGCTCTGCCTCACTCACATCCAACTCACCCACAGGTTAAGATACCACAACAGTGGAATTCCAGACTAATACTAATTAATAAGAAGAATCTGCTTTAAAGTTTGCAGATATGGGCGGCTAGGTGGCCAGTGAGTAGAGCGTCAGCCCTTGAGTCAAAAGGACCTGAGTTCGGATTTGGTCTCAGACACTTAGCGCACACACAAACAAAAACCTAGCCGTGTGACCTTGGGCGAGTTACTTAACCCCAATTGCCTTCCAAAAAAAAAAAAAAGTTTGCAGATATTATCTCATTTTATCCTCAAGTGGATCCTGGGAGGTGCCCATTTTTACAGATGAGGAAACTGAGGCAGAAAGCAGTTAAGTGATTTACATAGGGTCACACAGTCTTTGTGGCTCCAGTTCAGCACTCTCTCCCTAGCTGCCTCTAATCACATCAGGCTAGGAGTCCTGGCTCCTCACTACTTATCCTATGACTTCAGTAAGTCCCCTCCCCTCTGTGGAACTCAGTCTCTTCATCTATAAAATGGAAGGATGGTGCAGGGGAAGGTGGGAAGGGCTTGGCTAAATGATTTCCCTTTCCTTATCTAACCTCCAGAGACCACTTACACATTACATAATGCTTCTAAACTGGCTTCACATCCATTAGGCTACCTGACCTTCACAATGGCCCAGTGAGAAATCCAGGCAGAGATTAACTCCATTTGCCAGATGAAAGCTAGGAAAGTGTAAGTGAGGTCACACCTGGAAGAGAGAAGCCTAGAGGATTCAGTCCTTACTGTGCCTAAATCCAGAGCTCTCCTTATCTAACTTACTTGTCCTTCTAAACCTCCCTGGAGAGAGGAACCGTGTGTCCTTGAGCAAATCACCTCACTTTCTGGGGCCTTGGAAAGATGGTAGAAAGAAATATTTTGGAGGGGGTGGAACCCTGAAGGCATGTGGGCAGACATCTACACATAGGACTAGTACTGTTTATTCTGCTATCCCTTAGAGAGCATGATGGAAAGAGGGGACAGGAATGATGAGGGACCAGAAGCAAATCCAGGAAAAGACATCTCTGTAGAGCTTCTGCCAGGGTATGGAATGAAGAGGGGGTGGGAAAAACACAAAAGAAGATGAAGGATGAGGGTATGGCTGAGCATTCCAGGGCGGGGGAGTAGTATAAACCACCTCAAACCAAGTCCAGGTGAGGGGAAGACAGTCTCGCAGATGCTTTCCTTCCTCAGTCACTTCCTCACACTTTTTCCTCTGTTCTAATTCTCTTTCCCTAACTCCCTTCTTCATCTTCTCTCTCCCTGACTCATTTTCCCCCTCTATTTTCTCTCTCCCTTTAAAAAAAATCTCACCTCAGTGTCTCCTTTCTCTCCTCATTCTCCCTCTATTCTTTCACCTTACCTCTCCATTTCTCTCTTCCTCTCACTTTTTCCTCAAACCTATCTCATCTTATTCTCCCCTTTTTTCCCTTCCCTCTTATTTTTTCCTCCCTCTCTCTCCCTTATTCTCTTCCCCTTTTTTCCTTTCTTTTCTCCCATTTTCTCTCTCTTCCTCTTTCAATCATAAATTCTCTCTCTCCCCACTACTTTCCACCGCCTTCCAACATCCCCATCCCCCCTTCCCTTCCTGAAAACACTGTCTCCTTAATTAGTCAAACTCAAGGCCTGGGGAAATGGCTCACCCCGAAAGCTTCACATATGGGTCATTCACCCAAGCAGAGAAAATTAGGAGCTCAAAGGCAGGGCCAACATTCCCATCTTTGTGCCTAATAAAGTCAACCACTCCCCCTGAGATCCTCCCATCTCAACTCTTCCCCTTCGGCATCTGATCTTTTCTGGGAGCCCTCTTCCCCACTGAGTCTTGAAAGTTTTAAAAACTTACATATTCCTTTAGAGTCATGGCCCTTTCTGGTCACTGAGATAAAATATTTCTCTTGGGTTAAGAAGTGGGGCAGGAAGGTGGTGCAGTGGATAGAGTGTTGGGCCTAAAGTCAGGAAAACTCATTTTCCTGAGTTCAAATCTGCCTTCAGACACTTACTAGCTGTGTGACCCTGGGCAAGTCACTTAACCCTGTTTGCCTCAGCTCTTCATCTGTTACAGAAAAAAAAAAATTAATTAGAAAAGGAAACGGCAAACCACTCTAGTATCTCCGCCAAGAAAACCCCAAGTGGGGTCACAAAGAGTAGGACATAACTGAAAAGCCAGAACAACCACCACTTGAGTTGAGTTCTGGGAAAATCATCTGCCCTGTGCCTTTTCTCATGTGTCAGAGGCTCTGGTTAGTTCTGACTCTTTCTCTGAATTTTTACTTTGGGGTTGCCGGTGTGGGACAGTGCCCCCCACCTCCCTTCCCACAATCAGGGCGGTAGCCTTCTCCTCCTAATTCTGGGACTGCTTCCCTGGGAGGTGGGGAGAGGGGGAAGTTCAGCTTGAGTCTGGGAGAGAGCTCCTTTAGAGATGCTTACTGACCAATCCCGTATCTGGTGGTCTTTGATTTCTGAAGAAATAGGGCCCGGAGTAATGGACTGGGCTTTTTTATTCCCCCAATTTGTTATTTATTTATTTTTAACACTCTTTAAAAAAATTAGTTCCAAATTCTTTCCCTCCAACCCCTCCCACGCCCATTGAGAAACAAATAATAGTCCATTATACATGTAAAACCATGAAAACCATATTAGCCATGTTGCCAAAAAAACCCAACAAGAAAAATAAAGTGAAAAACTAATCCTTCACTTTGCACTAGAGCTCATTAGTTCTCCCTCTGGGGATGGAGTCTTTCTCATCATGAGTCCTTTGGAATAGTCTTGGATCACGGTATTGATCCGAGTAGCCAAGTCTTTCACAGTTGATCATCACACAATATTGCTGTTACTGTGTACACTGATCTCCTGGTTCTGCCCACTTCACTCTGCATCAGTTCATATACATATATAATTCACATTCCCAGGTTTTTCTGTAACCATCCCCCTTGGCATTTCTTACAGCATCTTTGTGATGGTCTGTGTTAAGGGATGCCCATGCACCTTGAGTAGCTGCCTCCCTTGGCATAGAAATTTGGGGACCACATCTAAAAACAGCCCAAGACAAACACATACACACAGATAAAAATATACACACAAATACATCTATATACATATATGTATGTTTGTATATTGTACATATACATTCACCTATACATATACATACGTGTATATATATATGTGTGTGTGTGTGTGTGTATACTGGTCCTGGGCTCTCAGATCAGGAGGCAGTTCAAAGAGGATGAGACTGAGTTACCCTGAAAAGAAGATCCAGAGACTAGAAGAGGTAGCACGTGCACATTTGAATACGTGTGTGTGCTCCAACACACAGTGCATCCATGTATACATGTGCTGTTTTGGAGTGAGAGGACCTTACTAGATCCATGTGAGTAAGTCTCTAGAGGCCTCTCTAGGCCTCAGTTTCCTCGTCTATAAATGAGGGTGTTGGACTTGGTGGCCTTGGAAGTCCCTTCCAACTCTAAATCTACTATCCTAGGTCACACACTTGTCTTCCCCTATTACTATGTCATCTCCTCTCCCTTCGAGGCTGGGGACCCTGGGCAAGATGGAGCTCCCAGATATGGCCTCAAGATCATTCTTCTTTTCTTTCCCACTCATCTATTCCCCGCCTCCCATAGCCAAACACTAGCCAAGTATTAATAGATTCTACCTTCTACTTACTCATAGGGCCATGACCCTAGTTCAGGTCTTTATCACCTCTCTTCTTACTACTGCAATAGCCTTTTATTGGATATGTAGGCTCCAGGCTCTCCATTCTCCAATCCATTTTCAATCAGTAGCCAAAATAATCTTCCTAAAGGACACTTTTGACAACATTACTCTACTGATCAAGAAGCTTCTGTGGCTCCCTATTGCCTTTAGGATAAAATACAAACACATCAGCTTAACATTTAAAACCCTTCACTCCAGCCTACCTTTCCAAGTTCATTCCCCTTTTTGCACTCTATGGAGCTAGCTGGCACAGAGGATAGAACACTGGGCCTGGAACCAGGAAGATCTGAGTTCAAATGCTGCCTCAGATACTTACCAGCTGTGTGACCCAAGGCAAATCAATTAACCTCTGTCTGCCTGAACTGTGATGAAAATAGCACCTGCCTCCCAGGGCTGTTATAAGGATCAGTTGAGACAGTATTTGTTATATATATATATATATATTATAGCACAGAGCCTGGCACACTGAACTACCTAAATGTTCATTATTTGTTGTTGTTCTCTCACACCCTACCTGCTCAGGTCTGTCCTTCCTGGACAGGTTCCTCTGCTGGATCAGCATCCAAGTTATCATTCCTAACAGCCAGGTGTGCCCACGGCTTTTCTCTTTTTCCTCTGCACTCTCTCACTTGGTGACTTTATCCATGGGGTGTAATTATCTCTCTATATCCAGCCCTATTCTCTCTCCTCTGTCACCATCTATTGGACATTTTGAACTGAATGTCCTCTGGGCATCTCAAATTCAATATGTCCAAAATAGAACTCTCTCACTTCCTAACCCATTCCTTTTCCTAACTTCCTTATTTCTGTCCAGGCATTACCTTCCTAGTAATCTACCTCAGTAACCCAGATCTGAAACCACCGTGTCTTCCTTAAACCTTCACTCTAACTCACCCCACAGATCCAAATCTTATCATTTCCACCTCCATGACATTTCACAAATCCGTCCTGTTTTCTCCACTCAGACAGCTACCACACATGAGGACAATGAAGACCAGAGAAGGTGTGATTTACCCAGGGTCACACTGGTAGTAATCCAGAATGAGTCAGAATTTGAATGCAGGATTCGTCTGGTTCCAAATCCAGTGTTCTTTGTCTATACCACGTTGGGTTTCCCTAGCTGAGTGCCTTTGTGCATCTGACCTATCCATCTATGTGTCTGTGTGTCTGGATGATTATCTCTGAGCTTATATGACTGTGTACAGGTTATGTGTGTCCAAGTTTGTGCTAGTGAGTCCACACAATAAGTACCTACCTGGCCTCTGGCCTCTGGCCTCAATGAGATCCAGGGCCAGAGCTTCCTTCATGTAGCTATTAGGGTAGGGGATGATCTTAAAGACAGACTACCCTTCCTCTGGTTGCCAGGTGCTGAAATTGGCCTTGGCTTTCTGTTGTTTTATCAGTTCTCCTTTCTGCCAAGAAAAATGTCTTGTGTTCATCCTTAGAAGGAAGCAGAAAATACCTACACACTCTCCCCACTACACTGATATGTAAGAGTGAATTATTTTACTCAGAGTCTCATCAACTTTACATCTTCTTACTACTGCCTTTCAGTGACCTGCTTTCCCCTTCAAGAATGCCCTTGAAGAGAGATAATAGCAATTATAAAAGAATGAAATAGATAATTAGCATCATATATGTAGGTGTATTTATATTCACAGACACACATAAGGGTGATGCATTTATCAGGGCTAATTTCTATAAGGTTATTTTAACTCCACCCTTACATATGAAATTGAAAAGCTTTTGCATGAACAAAATTAATGCAACTAAGATATGGATGGAAGTAGTAAATTGGTGAAAGAAATCTTTATACCAAATATTTCTGATAGTTTTGCGATAACCAAAGGCAACTACAAGAAACATATAAAACCAAAAGGCATTACCCAACAGACAAGTGGTCAAGGGATATGAACAAACAATTCTCAAAAGAAAAAATAAAAACTATAAAGAAGCATATGAAAGAAAGCTCCAAATCATGAATATTAAGAAAATGCAAACCAAAACTACCTTGAGGTTTCACTTCATAGCCAGTAAACTGACAAGATAGGAAAAGCAAAAAATAGACAATATTGGAGAGATTATAGAAAGACAGGAAAATTAATGCATTGCTGGTGGAGCTGTGAATTAGACCAACCATTCTGGAACACAATTTGGAATTATGCAAAAAAAGTTAATTGAAATGTCCATATCTTTTGACCCAGAAATTCCACTTCTGGGTATATATTCCAAAGATCAGTGACAAAAAGAAAGACGCCATATGCATTCACCAAAATACTTAAAATAGTACATTTTTTGGGGGGGGTAGCAATTGGAGAATGACTAAGCAAGTTGTGAACATAATGGAATATTACTGTTTTATTAAAAATAATTAATACATAGAAACATGGGAAGAATGTTATGAGTCTATGCAAAGTGAAGTAAACAGAACCAAGAAAACAGACAAAATGGCTACCATAACATAAATGGAAAGAATAACAAAATAAAACAAAAAATAGAAACTGAATGCTAGAAAATTAATATTACCAAGGTTAATGAAGGTACTTTTCCCTACTTCTTTACAAAAATGTAAGATTTGTGGTATGGAGCATACCATATAATGTCAAATGTTTTAGACGTGGTGGTTTTATGGAATTTCTTTTCCCTCTTTTTTATTCTGTTATAAGAGATCATTCTCTGGGAGGGAGAAGAGGCATACATATGGAAATGTTGGTGACCCCAAAACTATATAAATCAATACAATTATATTATTTAAAAAGAATGTCTTTGATCTTCATCATAACCTTTCACTTGGATCCATATATATCACTGTATCCTGTATAATTATAAAGACCACCCTTGGACTAGGAGAAGAGTTGAGAAAATGAACTTCTTTCTTGGAAGAGGCAGAAAACTAAGGATGAGGAATATACTGTCCTACAAGTGATGTAAATGTGGATGTGTTTGTTGATTTTGCTAAACTGAAATGGACACTCGGACAGAATCAACAGGCCAAGACCATCAGTAATCGAATTCAGGAAGTGTTTATTAGCTGGCCAGCGGCAGTCCTAGGAATAGAGTCCCAAGAGCTGCACTAAACCCCAGTAGACACACAGTTTAAATAGTCAAAGACCACCATCGTATCAGGAGTAACAGTAATGGGGCAGACTGGTCAGGCAGATATCATTCAAGTGCAGGATGTGGGCTGGGGCAGGCTGTTCACTGATCAAGCCTAGGGGAGGATTCTTGAGTTCCAGGAATTCAAGGTACAAAGATGGGCCCCTTGTAAGGGGTGAAATGTCAAGGCTTACTACTTCAGTCAGGCAAGATATCATGCAGGTGCTGGGGGCACACTGGGTTCCAGGAATTCAGGATACAAAGATGGGCCCCTCATAAGCCAGTGAAATGTCAAGGATTACTACTTCAAAACTTCTTTTTCAATCTTTCCTTTGCAATAGATAACTTACTGGGGGAATGGGAGGGGTAGGGATATATTAAGGAATGAAAGTGATTTTTAAAAAAAACCCAACAAGATAACAATAAAAATAAAGGAAGAAAGGGCTCTTGGGGGGGGGGGGAACAACTCCAAGAGGGACAAGTGAGCCAGTACCAACCCTGTGGAAAATTTCCAGGTGTCTAGAAACTCCTGGTAGGTGACAATATCTTAGACGTCTCTGTTTCCTCCCGGCACCTAGCCCAGGCATATAGTAGCTGACCAATAAGTACTAGCTGATTGATTAGAAAAGAAAGGTTAGGAATTTGAAGTGGCCTCTGTTTTCTTCATCAATTTCCTCATTATTTTTGTCCTCAGGAAAGAGTTACTGCTTCCTCCCTATCTCCCTCCTGGTCCCATCCCTTGCAAGCCCTAAGACTCTCAAATGCAGGACTTCTCCCAGCCCCACCATCCAAAGAGATAAGTTCCTGAGTGTGTGAAAGACTAGGAATGTAATGAGGGAACACTTTCTGCCAATAGAGGTAAGCACTTTCTCTGCCACTTAAAGCCATAAACCTTGGGCATCGAGGGCTTGTGATACGCCCAGGCTTCCACAGTCAGAACTTGTCAGAGGTAGGATTCTTCCCAGCTGCACAGTCACTTCTTTATCTACCATGGGACTGGTCCAGAGGCATACCATCATAGAATCTCAGAGCTGGAAGGGACCTCAAGGACTATTTAGTCCAGGCCACGTATGAACAAGAATCATTTTCACAACAGAACTGGGTGGCTTATCTATTCTTCTTCTAAAGACCTCAAGTGAGGTGGTCTTTTTTTTTTTAACCACTTTGAGGTAAATTGTCCAATTATTGGGAAAATTTCTAAACATCACTGCCTAGTTTTGCCTCTCTACACCTTCCACTCATCACTCATGGCTCTGCCCTTAGGTATCGTGACCCAAGTCTGAGCCTTCTTTCATAGTATGGACTTTCAAATACTTGAAAACACTCATCTTTCTTGCCCTATCCCCATATCCATCTTCTTTTCTCCAGACTCACTATCCCCAATTCCTTTTGTCAAGAAAACTCTGGATGCTCTCAGATTGGAGAGGGTATGAGAGAGGAGAACCCTTAGGATGAGTCTGGCAGCTAGGCCTCAGTTGACCTCAGGCAGCTGGAAGCCTCATGGAGTGAGAGGAAATCCCTTTTGGGGAAGGAATCCTGCCAATCCCTTCAGAATAGCAGCAGGCTTGACCCTTCCCTTGGGTCCTCTTACCTGCACTCAACAAAGGAGTAAGGGCTAGACTGGAATAAGCTGGGACAGGGGAGGGGAGCCAGGTGGGTATGCCAAGAATGGCTGAGTAGCCTGTACAGGGCAGAAGGAACCAACTAGCAGGAACTCTTCTCCCTGCCCCACCAGGCAGGTGGGACATGCAAACTGCCCCTTACCAGGCATTCTTCCTTCACTTACCACCTTTTTCTTCTGAACCAAACCACTAGTCGCCCCCCCCCCCAACTTTCTCTATTGCTCCCAACTGTCCTCTCAGTCAAGCTATTTCTTCACTTCAAAGAAATTCTTCCAGCAATTAGCAAAGAATGATCCCCATACAGATTGAATTTCTTAGTAAATATTTCTGCTAATGCATTCTTAGCCCTGACCTGACTATTCTCTTCTCCCTCCAGGCATCTCCTTCCCACAGGGCAGGGTTGTTTGCTCCTCCCTACTGGAATCTTGGGCTCTCAGAACCTTTTAAGTCTTTGAAAAAAAAAGACCCAAGGACTAGAGGGGTGGTGGAAGGGGACAAGGGTAGGGGTGGGAGGAAGGTGAAATGTCATGCGGGAGATGGACAATTTCCCCAATCCTTACTTCTTCAACTGGGAGTTGAAAAACCAGTTTCCTGATCTGAGTTTGGCCACTGAGTTGCCTCTCTGTCTTGGTTTCATCCTTCAAATTCCTTTTCTGCATTGAAGGTTATAATACCTCCTAGTGAATATTAGCTAATGTGGTGCTCTGGGAATAAACTGTGTTCAGCTCTGGGCACCATAATTTAAGGACATTGCTAAGCTGGAAGGTGTCCAGAGGAGAGCAACCAGGATAATGAAGGGCCTCGAGTCCATGATGTGTTGAAGGAAATGAAGATTTTGAGCCTAGAGAAAACTCAGGGAGGATGTGATAGCTGCCTTCAAATATGGATTAGCTGTCTTGGGGAGCTTTCAATTTACTCTAGCTCTGACATAACCAGGAGAAATGAGTGGGACGCTGCCAAGAGATAAATTTGTGCTTGGTGTCAGGAAACACATACTATCAATTAGAATTGTCCATAGGTTGAATAGACTGCCCAGAGGGGTGGTGAGCTCCGCCTTTCTTGGAGATCTTCAAGCAGCGACTATATGACCACAAGCCATGTTTGTTATAGTGAAGATTATTTTCATGTATGGTTTGGACTTCTTGACCATGGAGATCCTTTTTGACTCAAATTTTATGAAGAAAAAGGCCCTATCCTCTTCTTCATTACTTGACAGAGTTTTCTGAGGCCAAAGGATAGAATATGGTGCTCTTTAGAAGAAATATGTAATACTCTTTAACCCACCTCGAACCCCTACCAGCTTGCTACAGCTTGCTACAGCTCATAGCCCCCTGCTCCCTCTCTTCTCATTCCCTTGAATGTGGTAGAAATAACACTAGATTTTACGTCAGAAGGCCTACATTTTTAATTTTGACACAGTCACCTATTGCCTGTGTGGTAACTTTTAGCAAGTCACTCCCCTTTTATAGTTTCCTCCTTCATGAGATGTGGATTATGGGATCTCAAAGGTCCTCTTCCAGTTCTAAATCCTGTGGATCTATAATCTCTCTCACACTTTTTTCTTATTCTCTCCCTTTCCATCTCTGTTCTTGACCCTCCAGACTTCTCCATGTCCAGTAACTTTCTTACCCTGGAAGATGCCTCCACCTCTAATTGGCCAATTCCATTCAGGACCTCCATTTTGAGGAAGTGCCCAGCGCAACCATGTTCCATCCTTCACTTCCCTCTAGGCTCCATGGACTTTTCCACCTGATATCTTTCCTTCCTTCCCTCTGCCCCTGCTTTTCAGTTCCCATTTGTCTTCTGCATTAGAATGTAAGCTCCTTGAGGGTAGGGCCTTTCTTTTTTTAAATTGTATTTTTGCATTTCCAGTGCTTAATTCTGTGCATGGCCCTCTAGAGCTTAATCAATGCAAGCTGATGATGCAAGCTCAATTTCTCATCCCTGTTTCTTCCTTCTACCTTCCTTCTTGTTCCCATCCCTTACTACATCATCTTGAATCATTTCCTCCTGGACCTTTCAAAATAGCTCCTTTCCTGAGGTTCCCTTTCATCTAGAAAGGTTGCCTCTAGCTGGCGCCTCTGTTCAATCACCCTTCCTAGACAGCCTGTATCCCCTGCTCAGACCTGGAGGTAGGGAGGTGGGGCAGGATGAAGAGTGACCTAGCTGCCTCTCATCCTCACCTGGATGCAGAATCTGGGCTCTTCCTTCTTATTAGGTTCCTTGCTGGTCTGGGAAGCTCAGCCAGCACCAAGTCTCCTGTTTTTCCCACTTTAAGATCATGATTGATTTGCTATGTCCGGAAAGATCACCAATCATAGAGAGCCTGTATTCCCTACTCAAACTTGGAGATGGGCAGGTGGAGCAGGAAGGGAAGAAAACTGGATTCATAGGGACAGTTTGCTAAATAAGGTTTCCTATTTTATACTGCCCAATCAATCACCAAATCTGTGGACTGCAGGGGCCCTTGGAGATCATCTGATAGTCAATTCCCTCATTTTACAGATGAGGAAAGAAAAGCCTGGAGATGGGGGGGACATTTGACTAATATAAAACAATTCCATAATTTCCACAATATGTAAAATGTAGGTTTTGGATTACTCAATCTCCAAGGCCCCTTCAGACTCTAGTGCTATAATTCTAAGGCTTAGCATTAGATCAAAGGGTTTAGAAGGGACCTTAGTGGTCATCTGAGTAGTTAATCCAAGGTTAGCACTGAGGTATTCCAACTTCCCAGCTCCATACCTTCAACCATACTGTGTTATCTGTAACTTTACATGCAAGATTAGATTGGGAATGGAGTTGCTGGCTTTTTTGTTGTTGTTGTTGTTGTTTTAAAAAGCTTCTGAATACCTATCTCTGTTGCCCCTGAAAGACATGATCCTTACCTAGGGCACAGACCATATAGATCAGAACCACTGGACATGAGTGGCAAACATGTTTGTTTAGGGTATTTGGGAGACCTGTATCTCTACTTTGCTACCCACTCCCTTCTTGGGGAGTAATGCTAGAGAAGAATGAGATTCTTGGCCTCTCTCTCATGCCACAGAGATCCCCATCTAGCATTCCAACTCAGCTCACTGGCAATGAGTAAGGGAATGAGGCCCCTGGCTTTAAAAAACATAGGCCCTCTGTGCCTGATTCCATTCTTTAGGGCTACTGAAGACATGAATGGAAAGGAATCCCAGAATCTTAAGATTTTAAGGGATTTTAGAGATCATCCAGTCTAATCCCTTCATTTTTCAGATGAGAAAACTTAAAAAGTAAAGAGACTTGCCCAAGGTCATAGAGTTAGTGGAAGAGATGGGACTAGAACAAGGAACCTTTCTATACCAGGTGAGGCTAATGGATGGACAAGTGGAGCACACTCTCCCCAATCAACAGCGCTCCTAGTATTTCTTCTACTGTCTGTGACAAAAGAGGCAGTTGGTGGTTCAGGGCTTAAGCATTGGACCTGGAGTTCAAATTTGATCTCAATCATCAGTCTCCCAAACTAAACCTGTTAACCTCTAAACATGATCAAACCTGGCATCTGTTACACCAACCTTACCCAACCATTGTTGAAAACCAAATGCAGAGCTCTATGTAAACAATAAAGCCCTATACTTTGGTTATTATGACAATGACTTTGAGACCTTCATCATGGTCACCACCCCCCACCCCAGGTTCTTAGCATACCTCATAAAATACAATGCCCAAAATGGAATGTGTGACCCTGGGCAAGTCACTAAAAACTCATTTGCCTCAGTTTTCTCAACTGTAAAATGGGGATATCCCTAAGCACCTCACGATTGTTGTGATTAAACAAGATATTTGTAAAGTGATTCTAGCACAGCGTCCAGCATATAGCAGGTGCTTAATAAATGCTTATTCCTTTCCTTATGAATAGTATGGGAGAACTGGGGCTCCTAAAACAGAGCAGCAGAGAATTAGGGGCATTACAACTGCTCACCTCCATTCAACAATGGTTTCCAACAAATCCTCAAAGTTGGAGATCAGTAGCAATAATGAGGACTTATGCTCAGATCCTCAAGCTCTACTGTCTTCACGGGAGAGAGGAAAATATCGATTCACCCAAAACTTCTGGCTCAAGTAGTGAGACTGCCTCCAACTGAGCCTCACTGGGGTTTAGCATGGAAAAGGAATTTATAAATTCTCTCAATTTATTCCCTGACATTTTATAGAAGAAACTAAGGTGTGCCCAAAGTCACACAAGGTGTGAAGGTACAGATTCCAGATCTGCACTCATGTGTATCATGCTGGCAGATGTAAAGGAGTTTCATGCTTCAGGTTGGGGTTGGGATAGACGACCTGAGGTTCCTTCAAGCTAAGAGCCTATCACAATAGCCATCAATTGCCTACATTTTAATGGCAGGGCTGTGGAATAAGGACTAGGCACATGGGCAAATAAAAATAACATCTCCAAACCTCTTTCAGTCTGATATCTGTTTAGCAGTTTGCCTGGAAACACCAAGAGTGTGTTTCAGATGTTTGGATGAATCTGTCACATAAAATTCTGGAGCCCTCGTCACCCTTTATAGCTATCTTTGTGTTTTCCAGGCCATGCTTTTCCACGATGGAGTCTAATCCTTGAGGGAAATGTCCCAGGTTTTTTGTCTCTATCTCCTTCCCTTACCATCAACAGAAATAAGGAAGCTGGAAATAGAAATCAGTTCAGAGACGAAGATGATTCATTACATTTTGAACATGTTGAATTTGAGGTACCAGGACATAGAGAAAAAGATATCCATTAGGGGGGTTGGAGATAGTGCTGTTTAAATCATAGAGGGGTAACGGAAGACAGGAGTAGACAAGCTTGCCAATAGTAAAAATAGATAGAAAAGGTGGCCTAGGACAGAACCTTAAGTGGCCACTCACTTGGGAGAGACTATTCAGTGGGAGAAGAGTAGTGTCACAGAAGCCACAGAAGGCAGAGTATTCAGAAGGTGGTATCCAAGCTCCCAAAGAAAGGTCAAGGAAGTTGAAAATTAAAAAAAAATCACTGGCTTTGGCATGTAAGAGGTCACTAGTGACCTTGGAGACTATATTCCAGAGACTGAATAGTTAATTATTGGGCAATAAGAAAATAGAGGCAGAGATGATACTTAAGGGATTAGTAGGGTCAATGGATGATCTAAAAAACAAACAAACAAAAAAACCCAGCATGATGTGAGTATGCCTGTGGAGAAGGAACCACACTGGAGGGGATGAAATCAAAGATACAGGTGGAGGGTTTGGCAAAGAGGGTTATATTATCCATTCAGACCAGAAGGAGAGGGCAGAACAGTTGCAGAGGTTTTGAGGTATGAAGATGAGGGAGGCCTTTATCTTCTCAACAAGGTGGGCAGACAGGTCCCTTATTAATAAGAGAATGCTGGGTGTGGAGCTGGGGGCTTACAGAGAGATTCTGAGCAGTTACCATGGACACGTGGTAAAGTCAGGAATGGACAGGACTGCCATTCAGAATGGTGGTTCACAGTCAAGGCCTAGTTGAATTAGTAGGTGGCTCAGTCAGAATGGTTTTGTTATTTCTAGTAGCACTCTACAATAGGAAGGCTCCTCCAAACAATACTCATTTATCTGCCTGCATGTGACTAAACCTTGCATCCATTACACCTACCTTACCCAGCTATTGCTGAGAATCAAGTGATTGAAAAGCTGGAAAGCTCTTGGTAAACTGTAAAGCCCTACGTGTAAATTCCTATGACAGTGATTCTGGGACCTCCATCATGGTCACCCATCCCTCAGGCTGTCAAACATACTAAATAAAATACAATACCCTGAATGGAATATAATTCTGGATGTGGCCTTACTTGGGCAGAAAACAGTGGGACTCTTCCCTCCCTCACTTCAGACACTACACTTTATACAACCTAAAATCCCAATAAAGAGGCAGGGTGATGCGATGGAGAGGACAGGAAAAGTCCTTGGAACTTGAAAGACCTGGGAGTCAAGAGAGACTTGGGCTCAATTCTTGCTTAGTAAACTTACATGAGGAGCAAGTCAAGCTCTGGGAGTTCCAGTCCCCTTCTCTGAAAGATGGAGAGAACACCTATAGCAGCCAGCTCAAGAGGTTAAGATCGAATGGCACAATGCAGGCAGAGCTGACATAGAAGGGTCAGCTCCAGTCAGGACTCCCTCCACCTCCAATCCAGCTTTCCCCGCTCTATGGAGCTGTGCCTCCCAACATGTTTCTCTCACCCCTTCTCCCATCTCTTCTCAGATGGGGCCTAAGGTGACCACCTGTGTAAGCTGATCCCAGGTTCCTGACACATCCCAGGGAGCACTTTTACGAAAGGACCAAATATCACAAGCTGCAACCTCATTACAAGAGGGCTCTCCCTCAGGAAACCACTTACTCAAGCTGAAGCTCTTTTCAGCTTTGGCTTCCCTTAATTTATAATTAACAGTAATTGTTCAAGTGTCTTCATCTGTTACAAAGCAGATCCTCTGGAAGGTGGGCGTATGTTGCATCATTAGCAACTGCTCTAATTGCTCTATTTAAGAGATCACATTGCAAATCAGCACTTAATCTAGCTAAGCCTTCAGATCGCTCACCCTCTCCCTTCCAACAGGGCTCCCGGCTGCTCCTCCCTACATATGCCCTCTGGAAAGTCCAAGAGCCTGGCTGCAGGTGCTTAACACACCCACTCAAGAGAGAGGCAAGTTCAGGGAGAAGGGCAAGGAATAAGGCTGTGTCCAGGGCAGCCCCTCCTGGGGACATCTCATCATAAGAGGGACTGTCCTATGGTGGTCGTGGATTCACTGGTGTGGGCTATTTCTCAGTTCCATAATTGGGACAGAACAGGGAGACTCCACTCTTAACCATTTCACATTTCTCTTGTGCGTCTTCCTAATAAAGACCTTTCTCACAGCCTTGACTCACTGGAGTCAGGGTGCCTAGGTGTGAATCCTGCCCCAATGCTTAACACCTGTGTAATGTGGGACCAATTACTTAACTTCCTTGGACATCAGTTTCCTCATCTAGAAAATGAGGGGGTTGGGCGAGGCTAGATACCCCTAAAGTCCTGTCCAACTCTACATCTATGAGCCTTTTAGTTTCTGAAAAGTGGTCAAACCAAGGCAAGTCACACATACAATCTTTTTTTTTTTGCTTTCTGGAGGGCAATTGGGGTTAAGTGACTTGTAAGTAAGTGTATTAAGTAGTAGTAAGTGTGTTAAGTGTCTGAGGCCGGATTTGAACTCCGGTCCTCCTGACTCCAGGGCCGGTGCTCTATTCACTAGCTACCCCGATCTCATTTTTTTTAAAGGGAGATCCAGACAGGTTTAGAGCCTTGTGCAGTCATTCGGCAAATGGCAGCACAGAGGACAGACTTCAGAATTCCTTCCTGACTAAAATTCCCAAACTCTTTCATCTTTACCTGTGGGTAGCTTAATGAATAGAAACAAGAATTGACGTTTTATCGCTCCTCACAATTTGCAAGGTGCTTTACGTGTATTAGCTTATTTGGGCCTCACAACAACCCTGTGAGGTAGGCCATACAGGACTTATCATCCCCATTTTAGAGGTGAGGAGCCTGAGGCTCACAAACATCAGAAGTGAGATCCCAAAGCTCATTATCCAGGCTGGGCCACTAGGCCAAGCTCTTCCTCAAGTACATGCTCAGCAGTCTGAGGGAAAGTGGTTCCCAGCAATTTAGACTTCAGACATTAGGCAGAAACAGATGGAGGAGGTCAAAGAGGAAGTCTAGGCAGGCAGCACATTAGGCATCAGATTTAATTTAGAAAGGTAGATAAAAAAACAACCCACCCCACCCCACCCTGTCCCCTTTGGTGCTGCCTCAGGAACGTGGCTTCTCCTTGTGGCTGTGACACCTACAGTCTATGCAGCACTCCAGTCTGATGGGGCTATGGGATGCAAACATGCTCTCCAGACTGAGCAATTGGCAAAAAAGTCAATGCCCTGGTGACCCACCCCATGGGACCAGAGGAAAGAACAGCAGGGGGCCACTCTTCACTGTGGGAAGTGCTTGGGACGGGTATCCTTCCCTTACATGGCACTATGTACACTTTCCCCACAATGAGACCACAAAAAGACCCTGAACCTTAGGGTCTTACCCCTTGAGACACAGTTCAGTGTCTTTAAACCAACCAAAGGTCCTGCCCCTGACCAGTCACATGACAGCCTCCATGTGCAGAATCTTCAAAGCTTCAGAAATCTGGGGACTGGTATCAATTTGTCCATACATCCCCACCAAAAAGGCCCGGTGGAGCAGTACAGCCGCATGCTCTGAAAAAGGAAGCAAAGAGAAGGAGGTCGACTGGCTTGCTCTGGTTCTGAGGCTGCCCCAGCTGCCTCTTCAGGGCATCTTGGGGATTCAACCTAGACAGAAACGTGAGCACACATCTCCAGCTCTGCAGAGCGACTCTGCAGGGAACACAGTGGGTGTTTAATCAGTGCAAGACCAGAGGAAAATGATGCTGATCAGTCTGTCAGAGAATTCAGCTTCTTCAGGTCTTATGCCTTTCTTTAAAGAAAGAATAAGGGATTTCCTAGGACCAACTACAGCACAGGATCCAGGATTCCCAGGTCAGGTCCATAATACCCTCTGATCAGTAGAACGATCCCCATTCCCACCCACCTCCTACAGGTCATAATGGGGGCCCCTCAGGGGACAAAAAAATTAAGGTGATCCAATAAGCAAGGGACTCTTGCTTCCCAAATACTGGGGACTGGCTTATTAGGGCCAAGACAGGTGAACACTGGAAAGAAAACAGCCCACCTTGGCACAGGAGGGTATATTCAGGCAGGTTCTTGAGTGCTGTCTGCATCACCTCAAAGTCTCGACTTCCAAGGCAGTACATGAATGTGGGTAGAAAATCAGCAGCAATGCTACAACATACAAGCAAGTTCCCATCAGCACCACTGTGACACACCCCTGGTCCTGCCTCACTTTATCCTCACAACGAAGACTCGATGAGCCATTAGTGAGAAGTGAGGAACAGGGCCTTTACCATTGGCAATGAAGAGGATGAATGGGTGCACAATCCTTGGCAGGATGAGGTTCTAGTCCTATCTCTTTTTTTCTTGTGTATCTGTGATGAATTTTCACACGTATTAATGGATACAAACCACACTTCTGTTAGGTAAATGCTTGAAGTGTTAGGATTTTTTTAGACCTCAGTTTCATCCCATATGTAATAAGACGGTTGGATGATCTCCAGCTCTAAATTCTATTATCTAAATCTATTTCAGAATACACTTAGAGCCATCTGGCCAACTTCTAATTTCTGTCCTCTGGCCCCCTTCATGCTGAAGTACTGCAGAGATAGAGCCCTAGCTGATTTCACTTTTTTAGGGAACAAGATGTAAAATTTCTTTTAAAACTGTTCTACCCAGATGGGGTGACTTCATGAGCTGTGCTAGTTTTCTGTGTTGGTCTTCATCGTAACTATCTGGTTGAGCTGTGTGATAGAGCTCTATTACAAGTGTTTTTACATTGACCTGGTTCCAATCATTCAGCAAAGGAAATAACTTGTCAGAAGTCTATCAATGAAAGGCAAGATACACAAGGTGTGTGGGGGGGCCTGCCAGCCCCTCTATTTCTCACCTGGGGTTGTTTTGTATTGAGCGTAGGGCAAGGTTGAAGGCCAGATCTCGACAGGACTCCTCAGACGAACTCATCAGCCTCTGCAGGTTGGTCTGAGAAGGGAAGGAGGAGAAGCTATTACCTGGACTCCTATGTCCACACTGGGAGGTAGATCCCTATGCTCAGTAGAAAACAGGTGAAGAAATAAGAATCTTGATTCGTTTTGGCAAGTGGGCCAGGATGGAGACCAGTGATGAAGTGTCTGAGATTCATAGGTCAGGGGCAACATGGTCTTCCTTAGCCGAGTCTCCAAAGGACTTCCAGTCACATTTCCTGGCATTTGAAGAATATTCCTGCTGATGACTAAAGGAAGTGAGTCCTCTCTGTAGCAATGGGAACCTTGGGCTTTGGTTTGAGGGGATTGAGACCCAAAATGAGTGAACTCGCTAGACAGGACAAGAGACTTCCTTTCCATGCCACTTACAGAAAAGAAGGACAAGATTTCTGGCCTCCGTCGGGACATCTCATCTATGTCACTCAGAACTTCCAAGATATCTAAATAGAAAGAAAAACAGGGTGAAGGTGAAAGACAGAAAAAGATACAGAAAAGAACCAAACTAACAGGTAATACAGTTAAGCAGTGACTGAGAGTTAACCTACACTGAAACTAATGGAGGAGCTTTCTGTCATGTAATGTCTTTCCTCAAAATGTCACATTCAAAGATACACTGTGCATCCCCTGTCTACCTCAATAGTCAACTAACATTTCCTGGAATTAATTTCTCTCCATTCTGTGTAAGACCAAAGAAATGTAGGAAATAAGGGGTTTTAGAGGATGGGGGAAATCTTTCAAATCTTTTTGTTTAGACTTCTGCTGCAACACTAGAGCTCTTCAAACATCTAAAGTAATCCATTGTCTAACCCAGTTGCAAAATTCCCCAATGATGGATCACTTCGCATTTGGTTTATTCTGGAGTCTGGCCTGTCAAAACCTGACCCCTAGCATTTTACACCAAAATCTCATTTGTTATTGGAAATAGCTTGATATCATGAATCATATCTATAATTCCAGGAGATTAAATGACTTCCTCACTTTGAAATTTTAACCTAATCTACCAGGATGAAACCTCCTTGAACACAGGGACAAGACTGTTTTTTTGCCTCTATCCTTGGTGGCTGGCACAGTGCCTTTGATAAAGTAGATGCTTTTATAAATGTCTGATTTCAATTGCTGCTTTCCCAGCCCTACTGAGCACCTATCTCAGGCTGAGGCTGCTGCCAAAGGGTAACAGATGCTTCATCTTGCTCACATCTACTCTCTCTCCCCACCTGCTTACGTCTTCTTTTTGCCATAGGCCTGACACCAAATTAACAATCTCCTTCAGCTGTCTGCACACATATCTCTGCTGATTACTGTGGCTACTGCTCATGACCACAAGGGAAAGCCTCAGAGCTTTTCTATAATACACCGTTCTAGGGATACAGATGTAGAAACTTCCCAGCCTGTTATTTCAACAGGGTTCCTTGCTTACCTTCTACAGTTTGACCCCGGGACAATCTCTTCATATAGGGAGTCATTTCAGCTGCTGTCAGAGGAGTGAAGAGAGAGACACTGACCAGAGGCAGGGAGCCAGAAGTGTCATCTGGAAGAAAAACAATAAAAATAACTAACACTTAGAGGTACTTAAAGTTTTTCGAAACACTTTATGTATATTACCTCCTTAGAGCATCATTAACAACCTTGTAAAGCAAGCACTATGGGTATTACTGCTCCCACCTTACAAATGAGGAAAATAAGGCTCAGAAAGGCTAACTTGCCTATGGTTACAGCTAGTAAGGGGCAGAAGTGGGATCTGAACTCAGGTCTTCCTGACTCCAGGTTCTGGACTCTGGTATGGTTAAAATGGCTAGTGAGCTTCTGATCTGGTCACTTAAACTGATTTAGCCCTTGTCTGCCCCAAATGCCAGTCGAAAATCAGAATTTGGGGCGGCTAGGTGGCGCAGTGAGTAAGGGCGCTGGCCCTGGAGTCAGAAGGACCCGAGTTCAGAGCCGGCCTCGACACTTAATCCGCACAAACAAAAACCTAGCCGTGTAACATTGGGCAAGTTCCTTAACCCCGATTGCCCTAAAGGGGCGGCTAGGTGGCACAGCGAGTAAGAGCGCCGGCCTCAGAGTTGGGATGACCCGAGATCAAATCCGGCCTCAGAAAATGAGCACCCACACACAAATAATGACTGGCCGTGTAACCTTGAGCAAGTTACTTAACCCCAATTGCTTTAAAAAAGAAAAGAAAATTGGAATGCATGAAATATAACATGAAAGTTGTTTTTTTAAAGCATTATCAGAAGCTAAATATCCAACTGAATGTTATCCCCTTCAAAACAGTCACCTAGATTCACACACTTATTCTACTGCTCAAAATACTTCTGAACCCTTCTCAAACTGCCTTCAGCACTGGCACTGTTTTCTGGAGTGACTTACAGAGGATCCAGTTTCTAAGGGTCAGGATGCTGACAAGAAGATGCCAGCAAGGTTTTTCTTAACTGTCCAAAAAGTGAACCACAGCCACCTCTTCTGAACAGCAGAATTGGAACTCATCCTAGATACACTGGCACGGAAAGAGGTATGCTTTGATAGGAAGCAGTTCCTTGGAGAAGGCTTCCTCCTGTCATTCTCTGATCTCTTTTCTGAACCCATTCTCCTCAGCTTAGAACAAAGACTGCAAGCACAAATGATTATCTTCTTTTGGAAAAGTGGCTGGTTCCCGTTGTGAAGATACTCTATTTGCTCTGAGCAAGAAGCCTGGTTCACAGCTAACTGAATTTTGGGAAATAAAGACATCAAGTGGGAATAAAATACCCAAAGAAATTTATGGTTCCTGTATCTCAGCAATAGCAACTGGGTCCTGGATGCCTTTTTTCAACACAATCTAAAATCTTCCTTATAGAAACTGATGCCTCGTTGGCCTTGCAGAACAGTCCCCTGTGGAAACCCTTAGAGACCAGCCTTCCCTGAACTCACCATCCCTCTCTTCATCTGAACCATGGTCAGAAACACTATTCTTGCTGGGAAGACTTAGCCCCGCCAAGAGAGACTTCAGCATCACCAGATCACCATTGTCTGAAGATAAGTCACTGTGGAGAGAGAAAACACTAGCTCTCAGCTCAATAACATACTGACAAGCAGAAAACTGGATAAAGAAATTTTTAATTACAAGGGCTAGAGAGAAAAGAAAGAAGAAAGTATTGCACCAGGATGTCAAGCAGGCAAACTAATGTATAGAGAAGAAAATAAGGTCCAAGTAAAATGCCAATAATACACAGAGAGAGAACATCTCTAGAATGTTTGTAATGGACAAAGAAGCATCTGGTGTTCACACTCTGTAACTCAGACCCAAAACTTTGGCTAAGGTTTCCTTTTCCTATACATGGGGTTAACGTTATTTTTTTAAACTACTCTTTAGTCTCAGACTTGTTAATTACTGATTCCAAGAGTCCGCTTTTCTTAGCCAATCCATCCACATCGGGATCAGTGTATCTGCTAAGCCCAAATGCCAGGGAGATTAAATATCTGAGAGGCTCCCACTTTCCACTGCGGGCCTCTTATCTGTGTAGGATGGAAACATTTAGACCCCAGAGAGTAGGTCTAGGAAAAGAAAAAGCTTACAGAGAGGACACTTACTGGAGTGAGTCAGAATGCTTCTGCAGAAAGGAGATTGCAGCTGGTGCGTTGCATGTGATATACTTGTGAATAAATTGGACGAACTTGCTGATGAAGGCAGCGAGGTGACGGGATGATTTCCTATAATTCTGAAGGGAAAAACTCATGTGATTGTACATATCTCAAATTAGACAGAAGCAATACTTTGGCAGTTTAAAATTCTGCAGATGCTGCTGCCTAGCTATATATTCCTGTGTTCACAGAGACAAAGTCTTCCTTAGAGGAACAGTGCACAAAAAGTGTGCAATTGTGCACAATATTTGTACGAAGCCGCCCCCCCCCCCCCCCCCCACGCAAGCAAAAGCCTTCAGGAGAAGATAGACTAGGCAAAGGACAATGGTCACTTACCAGAAGCAACCGAATGAAGGAAAGAAGACAGTCCCAAAGCGCCCTCTGGTGTTCATCTTGGAACACCTGTGGCTGCAGCAATTCTATGATACCCAGGACATGAATGAAGAATGTCAGATGATTCTGCTGACGAAACTCCTGGAAGTTGAGGTGGGTTCGCCCATGAAGCAAGGCAGCAATCATGGCCAGATGCCTAGAAATAAAGGAGTAAAAAAACCCTCTGTTCACCCTCACTCCTACAGGATCGACATAGCCTGTCACCCATTCAGTCTAGAAACCAGGAAGGTGTTCCTATCTCTTTGGGGTCACAGCCTGAACTCTATGATAGGGAGAGGGAATGCGACCTCCCTCCTTAGAGATAAATGCAGAAATTCTCCCACCCATGACCCAAGCAGTGAAGGAGGAAATGACTAGGACCTCAGCAGCAGGATAGGGTGTGCCACAGCCAACTTCCTACAAGCCATGTTGGCATCTGCCACCCGGCCTTCAGCGGATCTGGAGTCACTGGTATCTGCGAGGAGGAGGATGAATCGGTGTACCAGAGCATCAAGCTGAAAGGGAGATTGAGGATTTTAAGCTATGAAGAGTATAGGATTACAGAAACAACTCATTACTGATTTATTACTTATATCAAACAATGACTAAGTGGCAAGAAAATATAGAGTACGAAACTGGATGGAGTTTACAGAATTTAAAATAAAGCTTACTCTTTCTCCAATGGGCTCAGAGCTCCTTATACTGGAGAAAGAAGTTTCCTTGGTGCTACTGAATGTCTCTTTTTGTTGGAGTTCAATGATTAAACTAGCTTTACAGTTCCCTACAGATCAAGTTCCCTAGCATTAAGGCTATTCCGACAGCACTCAGAACAAGACATATGTGCAAAGATATCTATCCTCATCACCCCTATAACCAGAAGACTGTGATGCAAAAGATGCTTCAAGGTTACTGAGTCACCTTGCTGGGGGGGAGCTTATTACAAGAGAGAGCAATAGACAAGGTCAAAATTCTGTCTTCAGGAGATGCAGCTAAGAATAGGGGCATCAGGACCCACATCAAGATCACCGATCTTCTAATCTCGTTTTTCTGTAATCTAAGCAAAGACATTTTGCACTTTAAAGCAGAGATATCCAACTTTGGAAGAAAAGAACTGAGAAAAAAGTCACCTCTACCTAAATTACACCGGTGACTACGACACTAAATTCAAGTGAGAATGAAGAGTTAACTGGAAAACTGCCCTGTCACTACAGGTACAACACAGCTGCCTTGCCTCAGCTGCAGAAAGGAAGGGCTGTCTCAGATCTACTCACCTTGCAGGTGCTGCTACTGGTTGCCCCCTCACTGTTCAACAGTGTCTCAGGCATGGGCACCAGAAGCTCTGGCAGCTGCAGATAGAGCTGCAGGAGAAGGTCTTGGCAGCGTTTTCCTAACAAGCTGAAAGAGAAAGTATCCTTTAAGGTTATATTATTCATTCTAAGGTGCTATCTAGAAACCTTGAGATCTTTAAGGATGTCTAAAGAGCTCAATGCAGTATTTTAGGCTTGTGGAAAACTTAACGGTATCAAAGCAAGGCCAGGGCCCACCAACATCAACAGTCCAATATATGCTGGTTTTCTATAGGTATCACTCCCAACCTCTAAGCTATAATCAAATGCAAAAGGAAAATGATCTTGTCATGACTAGAGACACTAATCCCTGGGGTTAGAGTGAATCATATCCAGGTTAAAACTCTGGGGCTAAGAAAGATGCACCTTCTGATTAGTGGTCATATTTTAAGACAAGCACTCATGGTCAGATTATAAGACCCAAGAATACTTGCCCATTACATCTGCTATCTAAATTACTCATATTCCAGCACAAATTTAGGCGTCCTCACCTGTCTCCCCATTGCTGAATGCTGCCTGTCAGGTACTCTGTTACTTTTTTGATGCTCTCAACATCTCCATGGCAACAGCTAAGCAACAGCGGCAGGCGTGACTGGATAAGGTTACATGAGGCATCTTCGGTGCTCTGGCTTCTGGTTTCTGATTCAGCTAAGATCAGTTCCACCAAACTTATCAGTTCTGGAGCCTGGACCTGAAGCACAAACTCTTCTCGTCGTTTCTGTAACACAGCCCAAAGGGCAGTCAGGAAAGTCTCCATCCCAAAGGGCAAAAATCCAATTTGCTGAAGGATGATGACTAAGATACTAGACTCCAAACATGAAGACACTCAGCTACGTTTCCATTCCCTCATCTGAAAAGGTATCATTTGGTACCTGAGGAGTTCGCTGGTCCCTTCCCTGCCAGATTCGAGGAATATGAATACAAGCCCACAGGAAATCCAAAGCAGCAGATGGGTCAAACCTGAGAATCCAGAACAGAAATACTATTTCAACTTAGAAACAGGAAGTAATCTTTAGGGAACTGAATATGAAAGTGTGTGCATGGAGGAAGGAGAGACGTGAAAGATAGTCACCTCTACACAAAGAGAAAGGGATGAAAAAAAGATTTCCACTAGTACAAAAAACATCCCCATGGCTTTTCTCCTTGGGGGTAATTAGTGTTCCCAAGGGATGCTTTACTTCAGAAGCCACAGACAGCATAACCTGAGTATTAAGAAGTATTATGCAGTCCCTTTTCCCTTGTAAACAGTCTTACAGGTCAAACCCCAAATTATCAAAACCAAAGGAAGCCAAATACATTGTTCTTAATAATTTTCTTTAGTTCTCCAGTGGAGTGAGAAAGGATAGCTAAAAAAAACACAAACAAGGACTCAGTGAAAATGAATTCACCAAAAAGATGTATAATTCCCTCTGAAGAGAGAGGAAATCTATAGGCTCAAGAACACCTTGTGGCTCCACGTCAAGAGTCAGGAACACCAGTGTCAGGGACCATGACTATGCTTCTACTGGATCTGCCAGCCATACTCTGTAGCTGGCATACACAATTTACTACACTTAGAACAAGATCATACGCCATCTTTTCATTGATAATAAGTTTATATCCTCTACTTATTGGCAAACACTGGACTCCAAAGAACCTGTAAGGTTTTGTCTACCAAAAAGGGGTGTGAAGGTAAGCCACAGCCATCATGATGGCACAAGTCACCCTGTTAGCTGTGTGCCTCATGTTACAAAGTCACTTAAAGGATGAGAGTATCCGTACTGATGAAACAAAAGCCTACAACCAGGTTTCCTCAGAAGTAGGAGGAGTACTCGCTCACCTTTGTTCCCGGTTTTTGCAAAGCAGAATGTGGATGCACTGATGAAGAGTACTCCAATTAGACTGGTGAGTAAGGAGAGCCAAGAGGTATGGGCGGAAAGACAGCACCTGAGAACTGGAATGACTTTTGGACTGAGGAGAAAGAAAACCAAAAAAGTGTTTACTGGTCAGTCTGACACTGGAAAACAAAGCCAGTTTACAAGAACGCTCTGTGGCTACACCAAACAGAGAGCAAGAAACAAACTGTTTTCCTGGATAACTCTTCAAAAAGAAGATAAATAAACATGAGTTGGAAGGAAAAAAATCTGTCCATAGGATCAGTAGAGTTTTCTCAAAAGATAAACTAGTACGTGCCACAGGAGATGTTTACCATGGCCTTATCAAGGAAAATCAATTTCTCTTATCTTTCTGCCCATTCAAAAATGAAGACTGACAGACTCACACTAGATAGCAGGAAACTACACAGGAAACAAATGCAAGAAATAGAAAAAACAGGGTCAAATATTAAGTTCCTAATTAAACAATGCAAAAACCTTCTTCCTTCGAGAAATCCATCGTACACCTTTTTCCGTGTATATACATATGATAATGAAACCCTTTCCCATGCTTCTTAACCTCCAAAAAGAAAGAAGATTTTCCTAGATTTAAACTCAGGCCAAGAGAGGGACTCAAACCTTATTCCAAGAGAAAAGAAGCCTCTGCTGGAGATCAGGACAGCTGCTGATCACTTCAGGATCCAGCATTTCAAGCCAGTCAATCAGAAGTCCTGAGGATGGACCAGGCCAGGCAGTTTCAGTGCCACTGGAGAAGACAAGACAATCCTAGTGTCACAGAAAGCATGACTAGAACCAGACAGGACTGATTCTTTCCCTTTCCCACAACTCACCTACTGCTGTCCAATTCCTTTTTCCCTGAAGTCTCCTCTCTTTCCTGAAGCAGCAAGGAGCTTACAACAGCAATTGGCTTAGTGGGAGGAAACTTAGAGGCAGTTTCTGGGGTAGATGAGAAGAGGATGGCCAGGAGCTCCTCAAGATAAGGAGATCTCACCTCAATCAGACCTTGAAGGACTAGAAATATTAAAGAAAAAACACAGTTGGAAATGCTAGCAACCAACAGCACTGTGCAGCAGCACAGCTTTGGAGAAAACATAAGGTTAGCTTAGGCTTAAGAGTAGGAATGGGTCTTCAATACAATCCACTCCTTACGGCCAATTAAAATGTTTAACAGACCATTCCAAACTGTGAAATACCCAACATTTTGGTTAGAAAAGTAATTAGGAATTTTTATTTTTTATATTATCCTTTCTTAGCATATGTAGCAAAGACAGTGAATTTCTACTGAAACAGAAATGCTGACAAACATTTAGTTATCTAAAAGGATTCGTCTGCTTTTCCTGAAGCCATGGGACCTTTAGTTCCTTCAGGGCAGGATGGCATAGTAAAGAGGACACTGAGCAAAACACTCAGAAGAACTGGGTTCAAGTTCTGGCTTTACCACTTACTAGATGCCTGTGTGAGAATGGCCAATTCATTCAATAATCATGTATTAAGCACCTATTAGGTTTAGAATATTATCCCAGGCCCTGAAGAAGGTAAATACCAAATGAGACCGAGTCCCTGGCCTTGCTGAGCCAGAAAGGGAAGTAGCAACCAAGAATACTCTAGTTCCTGACAGGGACTGGATGCAGAGCTTTCCTTGTTCTCCTCTCCCCAGAATTTTTAGAACCTGGTTCCATATACAAAGGATGCATCTACTCCGTCCAATGTCATATGAGCTCTGCAGCCCGCCATGGCTACCCTAAGTAGTACTGGCCCACAGGTGCAGTCAAGGCCCCAGGACATGCTTCTCCTTTCTCCATCAATGGACATAGGAGAGGGATTTTAGCACAATAGCCTCTAGTGGCCCCCCTTACCCTGGAAATTACTGACTTTTATGGAGAAAATATATTCTCTGACCTGGGTAAGCTAACTATCTGAAAAAAAATAATGATACAACTCTCTATCACCAAACAGCATCCAGAGACTGAATTTAGAGATTTCCTCTTTCTCTGCTACCATATGTGCTGGTACTACTTAATCCCCATTTTGCTATCTGAGATAAGCAACAGCGTCTCGGTCCTTTCCCTTCACTCCAGGCTTCCCAATGACAAGACCTCAGACACCAGGCCCAATCAGGAGCTAAGGGCACACTCTGAGTGAGGTATTGTGGATCTGTAACATCTCATTTCATTTCAGGATGATGTAAACAAATGACACAGTAAGAACTTAGTCAGATTCCTGAGGTCCCAAACATAAGTTATTTACTCACTCAGATCTAGCCCCAGTCACCTAACACTTCCCTGTCTCAACCTCTCCCTCCCCCCAGCATCATCATTCAGTCCCATCCTGCCACACCTCCCCCCACCCCTTCTGTGGTGCCCTCTGGAACTCCAGTTTGATTGTTAACATTCCTTCATTCTAGAACCCTTCTTACACTCCAGATTCTCAAACTCAAGAAGACCTGGCTCCTTCCTGGAGCCAATGCAGCCCTGGTAATCCTCTTCATTGCTGACTGATCCTCAAACACACTGGGCCAGGAGCAGGAGGCACACTCCTTGTTCCTCAGTACCCTGTTAGACCACCCTATTGCCAGCATTCACTCAGCTACCTCTCCTCCCTTGAGGTACACTTCATCTGTCTCCATCATTTTCTTTTCCCCTCTAGCCTCCCGCCCCCACTAAGGCAGGGATGTCCCCTATAACCGTACTTCCAGCATCTCAAGTCGGCAGTTCCTCTCTCTGATGTACTCACCCATGCTCCTTCTGCCTCTGCTCCCCCGTTCTCTCAGCTTCTGTGTTCTGGCATTACTTTCCTCCCTCTGCTGTGCTAAGCCTCTGGCTGATTAGTTCAGTTGGACATTATCCCTTCCTCTTGCATCTCTTGCTGCCATCTCCTGTCTCTGCACACGTCTCACCAAATCTGAATCACAGGTAAATCCTACCCTCCATCCATCTTCCCCGTTCCTCCCCTAGTGTACTACACATTGACGTCACCCTCAATGAGGCACCAATGTCTTTTTATCCTCCCTAACTAAATTGTGGTCCCATTCCATAGCAGTTATTCTAAACTGTCTTTACTTTCCTCAAGCCTCTACATCTCCCTCCTCCATCCTCACTCACTAGAGGACCTGGTCTCCTACTCTACTGAGAAAATGGAGCTCATATCTCTTCTGCACACAGTCCTCCATTCCCTACTCCTTTGGTGCAGTTGGTGAGAATACGGCACCCCTTCTCCTTGTCAAGGCCAACTCCAGTATCTGTGTGTTGGTCAGCTCCCTACCTACCCCCTCAGTAAGTTTATCAACTGTCCCTCTTTCATCTTGACAATCTCTCCTTATCTATTCTTTCCAAGTAGCCTGAAAACAGATGTAGGCCTCACTCATCTTAAAAAGACCTTTCACTTGCCCCGGCTGCCCCTCCAAGCTTTTCACAGCTTAACTTCTAGAAAAAGTTTCTTATGATCAGCCTGTGACCCTTTATCAGTCCCTCCTCTTGGATGCTCTCTCCTCCTTTGGCTTCCTTCTGATTCTTGACCTCTCTGAGGAGATCAAAGGATGGCGATCTTTGCTGTCATGCCCAAGCATGAGAATGGCTCTGGCCTGCACTCTCACTCTGTCTTAGTGTTCTTGCACTCCACAGATCAAGGAGCAATCCAAACAGATAACTATTAAATTCATCTATCCGGTCCTATGCCATCTCCTGAACTCCAGTCCTAAATTACCTATTTTCTCCCAAGGCTACTCCTCCACTAGACTTACTCATTTTTGTTGAGGGTGTCAGTCTCTTCCCAGTCCACAGAACGAACACTAACTTTTCTCTCTTTCTCATCCCCAATCACCAATCAGTTGCCAAGTCTTGTCAACCTCTACAATATCTCAAATCCATCTCCTCCTTTCCACTTACAGAGCTACTGCCTGGGGCCAAAATGAACAAGGCCAATCTTCCTTCCACATGACAGCACTTCAAATATCTTGAGACAATTATATTCCCTCCCCTTATTCCCCCATCTCCTATCCAAATTAAAAGTACCCAGATCTTCTAATCTGTCTTCATACAACATGGGATCAGGGCCTACACTACTGTGGCTGCTCTTCTCTCGACACTTTCCAGCTTCAATTCAATTTCCTTCTTAAACCCTGAACTAAACACAATATTCTAGATGTGGATGACTAGGAGAAAACACAAAGACACTATCACCTCTATACTCCTGGAACCTTGTCTCTCTTGATACAGCCCACGATGACCTCAGCTTTGGGGGCTGTCACACCCTACTACTGACTCACACTGAGTTTGTGTTCCACTAAAACCTAGGATCTTTGGCAGACAAACTGTCATTTAACTGCTCCCCTCAACACTTCTGGCCTCCCCACCCTCCCCCAATCCTTTATCTGAAAAGCTGGGCTTTTTACTTTTAAATATAAGACTTTGCATCTTATCAGACAAAACAGCCTGGGATCCTGACTCTGTCACCCATCATGTTAGCTGTCCTTTCTAACTCCAGAGCAGTCATTTGCCAATCTGACAAGCATGCCATCGATGACTTATCCAAGTCACTTCTCCCAGGTCAATGGCTGATTCCCAAGGCACTAGACTGGAGAACTCTTGCCAATGTGACACAGATCTGTTCTTGACCACTCTGAATCTGGCCAGTTGGCCCATTCTGAATCCATTGGACTGGACTATGTGCTAGACTGTGTATCTCCAACTTTTCCACAAAAACAGTATGAAGAATTTTATCTCAATGTTTCTATAATCTAAATAAACAGCCGCTATAACATTCCAGGGTCTACTAGCCTAGTAACCCTGTAAAAAGAGGAAATATGATTATTCTGGCATGACCTTTGTAATCACTATTTCTTATCTATTTGTTCCATCATCTCTTTAATGATCTGTTCTAGAAATTTCCCAGGAATTGAAGCTCACTGGCTTATAGTTTAGAGTCTCTTGTGTTTTTTTGAAAATTGGAACATTTGTCCTACTTCAATTTTATGGTATCTCTGTTTTCCAAAATCTTTCAAATATTATCACATATTAATGTTTTATAATCACATCTGCCAGGTTTCTCATTAACAGTTTATCTGTGTCACCTTACAAAAACTGCTAAGTACTTACTAACTCCTTACTTAAGTAGATGTTTATCAACTGTTGAATTAAAAACAAGCTGAACCTCTCCGAATCAGTTTCTTCATATATAAAACAGAGCTAATAATGCCATAGGATCAGAGAAATCAAATTTGGTCAAGTATGTAAAATACATTTTAAGTCAAGCAATATATGTGTATACATGTATATACACAGATGTGTGTCTATAAATATACATGTATATTTAGGCCAGACCTGTGATTTCATTAGTATAGAATACCTCTACCAATACATTTTGGCATCTGCTCTGCCTTAGAAAGCTGCTTGGTATCCACTGAGAGATTAAGTGACTTGACGCACACAGAACTAGCAGTGTCAGATGAAGGGCTTAAACCCCAGTTTTCCTGACCCTTCAGCCAACCCAAACCCATACATCTGGCTGCCTCTCAAATTGCTACATAAAGGTCACCCACTTCTTATTGGGAAAGCACATTCCCCACTCCAATCAAGACCTCAAAGGCACGACGAAGGATGTGGCTCATTCCTTTCTTTCCCCGTCCCCAGTGCCACCAGGGCGCCTTCTGCAGGGAGCCTGAGGCCCCTGGTCCTCCCTGCAAGTCTCTAGAGGAGACTTCCCCGATCATAAGACTGTACCTTTGCCAATAAGTTCGGGTTCCACGCTGCATTTTTCCCCCGACTTCAGGGTGGCGATGATGGCACGCACCGTGGAGCCGACCACCTCAGAATCCCGGCGGAAAGCCAAAGTTTCAGCCAGGTGCAAGAATCCACCTCGTACTGCAGGAAAACATCTCAGCATCATCACTCTAGCCAAAGGCAGGAGTCTCCACCCTCTTCAGCCCCACCTTCCTTATGGCAGTAGCTACCACATTTGAAAATCCATTCCATCCAGGGGAATTCCTCAAGGGGGAGTTACTACTGCATTGCCTGCTCTCAAGAAACATCCCCTCTGTGCTACACAGGCTCTTTATCCCCCTGGCCAGGGAGACCCCTAAAGGAAACTGTCACTCTAAACTCTTAAATTATGAAATCATTCAGCCACATCCCTATTTGCCATTTCAAATGCCTGTAAACACAGAAGCTCTGACAAATTCTCTTCGGCTAATGAGAAAATCACTTTCCCCATATAAGCTAGAAAAAACCCAAAAAACATAAAAAGATCTCTTCAGGGAGCTTTTCTGATTTTCAGCCCCATACTTTGTTTCTTCTGACTGTTCTTACCATCACTGATCCTGTGTCGTGAAGAGTACTGGGCTGCAAACAATTTGAGCTGGGCCTGGAGAGGGCCATCTTCCACTGCAGGGTTTTCCAGCCACTGAAGCATCTGCATGAGAACTTTGAAGAACAGTGAAGAGAAGGCTGTGTCCTGTGGAACACAACGCTGCAAGCAAGTAAAGGACCAAGAGTTACAAGCATGACTAATAGCACACAATTAATAAGAGAGCAGCATTGGTGCAATGGTCAAGAGAACAGATATCCCAACCACAGAGGCAATGCCTTCCGATTAGTGTACAAAATAGTGCGGCCCCCCCCATTACCTGTACAGTTAACCCTTCCACATAGCTACTTTCCCCATCACGGCTTCAATATATCAGCTTAAGAAATTAAATGGGAAATTCTGGAACGTTTTTTTGGAAGTCACAGATGACACAGGAAGACCAGTAGATGACAAAGAAAAAGTTGAGAAACTCAGAAATGCATAAAATGTATATATGATATCGTAGAATATCAACATGTTTTATTTTTTAATACCATAATTCTGGCATCTTCTCTGATACAAAGGGAAGATCAAAAAATCTTAAGCAGATTTTCCAGACTGTGGGGGTGCCATGGCCCTAAGCCCTGTGATGTGGAAGGGATAACTGTAATAACATTCTGCCTTTTTTAAAAATGAGAATTAAAGCACCACCATCACCTAAGTCCTTGTATACAGAATCTCTCTCTCAAAAATCATCATAGTAACCCTTGAGAACAAGTAGGGGGGCAAGACTAGCTAATCTCAGAGACTAAAAATTTGATGTCCAAAGGTATAGTGTATGGCTAGATATGAACAGTGGAACAGTGACCAAGACAGCAAGACACCCCAACCTCCAACACTGACTATGCAAATATTTTTGAGCACTGTTAGGACCTACTAACAACTGGGTGCCTCAGGATGGCAATGGCTGTGTGACCCTGTAATGGTTAGTGAAGGAGTTCCACAAAAATGCTCCATGCCCTCAAGAAGCCTATCACCTAGTAGGGAAGATAAGACACAAGTACAAACATTTACAATCCAGTTTCAAATATGAAAAGCACTTAGCATTTGGAGTCAGGGCCTGGTTTTGAATCCAACTCAGTCACAAAGTCACCTTTGATTGTGACAACCTCTCTGGGTCTCAGTTTTCTCATCTATAACAAAGTGGACTGGACGAGGTGACTTCTCAAGTCCCTTAAGGCTCTACGGCTACAATCCTATCAGCAAAGATTAACTCAGCAAGGGGTGGAGCTGGTGAAAGCTTCATGGGGATAGACTTGGAAAATGGTCAGTGGGTGGACATGTGAAAGAAGGGATTTTGGGTGTTAAGGACAGTGTGAGCAAAGGCATGGAGACAGCAGGCAGGACATACCTATGAAAACTGTCAGTAACAGCTTGTCAGGAGTGTAGACTGTGAAAGGCAAAAATCTGAGAGAAGGTGAGAAAAGGAGTCCAGAGTCAAAAACTGATGCTTCGAATGACAGACTAGCGCACAACATGCACTTTATTTGACAGACAATGCAGAAAGAACTGATATGGCCTGGACACCAGGAAGATTAAATTGGCAATAGTGGGCAGAATGGGTTAGCAAGTGAAGAAACTAGAAGCAGGGAGACAGGTCAGGTTATTGAAACGATCAAGTGAGAGGTAATGAATGACTGAAACTAGGTAGGGATAGAGGGAAGAGACAAGAGGCAAGAGATGTTTCAGATGCAGAATCAACTGGATTTGGTGACTGAGGAAGTCATCAGAGATGAGATAAGTGAGGGAGAAGGTGGGGTCAGAGATGATTAGGAGCCAAAATTTCCATTTCATAATCCATTTTCCGATACTGATTAAATGTCTCTTTGCTCTAAAAACTTGTGTGCTAATGCCTTTTCATACACTCATGATCTTACTCTAAAACTACCCTAAAAATGTCAGTATCTTCATAAAACCATAGTATGATAAAGCTGGAATGAACCTTCAAAGATTTTCTGGGCCAATCCCCCATTATTTAAACAAACGGATCAACTCCCCTTCCTTTCCTATGAAACTTTATTTCAGGGCACTCCTTTCCATGCACTATATGCTTCAACCATACTAGTATTTGCTCTTCCCTTATTTCAATCCCATCCTTTCCCCCCTCCAGTGTCTTCACATGTGCCATCCCCATACTGTATGTCCATCTTTACCGGACTCTTCCTTTGCCTTAAAGACCAGCCTCCTTCCACAAAGCCTTTACTGATCCTAACTAAATATGATCCTTCCTTTCCTGAATCTCTTAAGTCACTCTGTTTATCCTTTCCTATGCACTTAGGGCAGGTAAGTGGTGTAGCAACTAGAGCACCAGGCCCGGAGTCAGGAAGACTCATCCTCTTGAGTTCAAATCTGGCCTCAGAAACTTACTAGCTGTGTGACCCTGGGCAAGTCACTTCACCCTGTTTGCCTCAGCTTCCTCATCTATAAAATAAACTGGAGAAGGAAATGGCAAAACCACCCCAATATCTTTGAGAAGAAAATCCCCAAGTAGATTCATGAAGAGTCAGACACAACTGAATGACAACATGCACTTCATCATTTGCTAACTTACAATATAGTTATCTGTGTATGCCACATCAGCCTAGCTAGAGGATAAGTTCCGTAAAGGCAGAACTGCTACAATCAGAAATGCTTACCTGGTACTGGTATAGCTGCCGCATCAAGGGACAGGAGATGAAGTGGTTCCGATGCATTGATATTACCAAGGACCCGCTGTGTGGGGAATTCAACAGGGCTGACACAGCCTGCAAGAGGCGCACAGCTATGCCTGTCACTTGAGGGTTTCCCTGACGGACCTTTGCCAATTCCTGCCCCAAGGCTTGCTGGAGAGCCAGGGAAATAGGGCGGGGGTTTGAATTCTGCCATCGAGGATCAGGATTCAATGTAAAGAGCTAGGACAGAAAAGAGAGAAGGAAAAGTTTTAGAGCAAGAATAACAGAATGAAGCTAGAAAATACTTCTTTCCCTCAGCCAGTAAGGGAGCTTGGAAGATGTCCGAGCCAAAGAATTGAACTACCTCATTCATATTAAGCATTTGATATAACCCATTCAACCCAGCCCATTCATTCATGAGCCTAAGCTTATCAAACTCCAAAAAGGTACATTTGCACATAAATGCACAAAATGAGTAAAATCCAAAGTGAATCAGAGCTACAAAGAAACAAAAGAAACAAAGTAACAAAACTGACCTCAGGCATCACTAAGACTTGGTGAAATGAGACTCACAGCTTGAATGTGGCTCTACAGGGATATATGTTATTCAAAAAGAACAGAATAAGTAAAAGGGGCAAGAAGAGCAGAACACTATTATATTATGATCAATTCACGTAAAGGAATCCAGGAGCAAGGAAGCATGGTGGAGAACATCGAGCAACTATCAAAAAAGGCAAAAATAGGAGAAATAATGTCACTGGGGTATATTATGACATAATGAAGATAAAGACAGTGAACTAAGGAAATGGATCACAAACTTAGCAGTCTCTCCCCCCTCCCCCCACCCCAAAACACAGCAGTTAATAATTTTCTGAGTTGTATTAATGGCTCTTTAATGATAATAAGGGAAACTTTTATTCTGCATCTGATTCTCACAAACAAAGAAGTGGAAGTGGTTGATAGAGTGACAGAGGAACCTTGGAGAACTGACCATATTCCATTTAAGAATAAGTGATAAGAAGGAATTCTAACACAATCTGACACATACTACAAATTTAGGGAGAAGAGACTTCAAAGGATTAAGAAAAAGGATATATAGAATCATATGGACTGATATTCTGCAGAGGAAATCAATCTAAGAGAAATGAAATTCTGAAAAAACAAAGTAAAACACTTCCAATAAGGAAGAAAGAGACTGATGTTAAGACATAGGGGAATAATCAACAAATCAGGAATTTAAAAAGAAGCAAATTGGGGGGATGGAGTCAAGATAGCAGAGTAGAAACGGCACTTCAGCACAGCTCCTGCTCCCACCACTTCCAATCTATGTAAAAGGGGACTCTGAACAACCCACAAAATGACACAGGGAAGCTAACCTTCCCCTGAGGACACTCCGGTGGCCCAGCAAGGAGCGGCCAGCACAGCGCTCGAGCCCAGGCCCAGGCCCACGAGCCCAGGCCCAGGCCCACGTGAGTCGGAGGTTTTAGCCCCAGGGTGG
Organism: Gymnobelideus leadbeateri; assembly: GCA_011680675.1. Lineage (NCBI taxonomy): Eukaryota > Metazoa > Chordata > Mammalia > Diprotodontia > Petauridae > Gymnobelideus > Gymnobelideus leadbeateri. The sequence continues at coordinate 614,075 of WOXC01007869.1, read as the reverse complement.
CCTGACCAACAACCTGTTGGAAGGCCTTCAGAACACCAACAGCTGTGGCGTTTCCAGAATTATCAACACACAGATGCCAACGACAAAGTGAGAGGTCAGTGCTCTGTGGACTTTGGGACTAGTAGTTGGGAGAGCGTCGGCTTTTGCCCACAGGGCCAGAAGCCACTGAGGAGCAGCTTCAGCTACTGGCCTGCAGAATGTAGGGGGACCAAGCGACCAGTCTTGGGGGGGTAATCATTCTTGCTTTAACCTGCTGGGATCTGGATTGCGGTCGGGTGGAGGTCTTGGGGTGTGTGACCAGCTTGCCAGAGCCTGTGGAGGCTTCAGAGAAGCCACCCAACTAATACCTCTGGCAGCTGAAAAAACCCCAGCTTTTGGGACGGGAGCTCCCCTGGCTGGTGTCAGAGTCCTACTGTGGCAACAAACCCAAAAGTCAAGTAATTGAATGGCAACATGCCTAGGCAAAGGAAACAAAATAAACAGAAGATTCCAACATTAGACTCCTATTTTGGGAACAAAAAGGATCAAAGCATGGAACAGGAGGAAGACAGTGAAGTTGGAACTCCTGCACCAAAAACTTCAAAAGAAAACACAAGTTGGTTACAGGCCATAGAGGACCTCAAGAAGCAAATAAGAGAAGTGGAGGAAAAATTGGGAAGAGAAATGAGAACAATACAAGAAAATTATGAAAGGAGAGTCAACAGCCTGACTGAGGAAAATAACACCTTAAAAAATCGACTAACTCAAATGGCAAAAGAGGCTCAGAAAGGCAATGAGGAGAAGAATGCCTTAAAAAGCTGAATTTGCCAGATGGAAAAATAATCTCAAAAGCTCACTGAGGAGAACCATTCCTTCAGAATTAGACTGGAATAAATGGAAGCTAGTGACTTTATGAGAAATCAAGATGCTGTTAAACAGATCTAAACAAATGAAAGAATAGAAGGCAATGTGAAATATCTCACGGGAAAAACCACTGACCTGGAAAATAGATCCAGGAGAGATAATTTAAAAATTATTGGACTACTTGAAAACCATGATCAAAGAAAGAACCTAGAAATCATCCTTCAAGAAATTCTCAAGGGAAACTGCCCTGATATTTTAAAACCAGAGGGCAAAATAGGGGTTGAAAGAATCCACCTATGACCTCCTGAAAAAGATCCCAAAAAGGAAACTCCTAGGAATATTATAGCCAGATTCCAGAGTTCCCAGATCAAGGAGAGAATACTACAAGCAGCCAGGAAGAAATAATTTCAATACTATGGAAACACAATCAGAATAGCCCAGGACCTGGCAGCTTCTACACTGAGGGACCGAAGGGCCTGGAATATGATGTTGTAGAGGTCAAAGGAGTTGGGATTAAAACCAAGAATCACCTACCCAGCAAAACTGAGTATCATGTTTCAGGGGAAAATATGGTCATGCAGTGGAACTTTCAAGTATTCTTGAAGAAAAAACCAGAGTTGAATAGGAAATTTGACATTCAGATACAAGAAGCAAGAGAAGCACGAGAAGGAAAACAGGGAAAAGAAATTATAAGGAACTTATCAAAGTTGAACTATTACATTCCTACATGCAAAAACGATTAATCATAACTGATGGAACTTTTCTCAGTGTGAGAATAGTTGAAGGGAACAGAAATATATATATGTGTATATACACACATATGTGTGTATGTATATATATATATAGTCTATAATAGTATATAACATTTGGTTTTTAAACTTTGAATTCCAGATTCATTCCCTTCCTCCCTTGTTACCCACCCTTACTGGGAAGATAAGCAATTCAATATAGGTTGTACATGTGTAGCTAATGCCAAACATTACCATAGTAGATACATTGTAAAAGACTGATCATATTTCCCTCCCTCCTATTCCCACCTCCCACTTGTTCTATTCTCTACTTTGATCCTGTCCCTTTTCAAAAGTGGGTGCTTCTGACTTCCCTCCCCCTCAGCCTGCCCTCCCTTCCATCATTCCCTCTCTCATCCCCTTACCCCCTACTCTCCTGTAGGGTGAGATACCCTATTTAGTGTGTGTGTCATTCCCTCCCTGAGCCAAATTCAATGAGAATAAGGTTGACCCATTCCCTTTTGCCTTCCTCTTCTTCCCCTCCATTGTAACCATTTTCTCTTGCATCTTCTGTATGAGATAGTTCACCCCATTCTGTCTCTCCCCATCTCCTCTCATTATATTCCTCTCTCACCTCTTAAGTTCACCTTTTAAGTATCATCCATAGAGAGAGGGCACAGGACTTAAAAGGTGAATTTAAGAGGTGAGAGAGGAATATAATGACGTTAATCAGAAGTTAATAAAGCATTTGGAAAAAAAGAAAAAGAAAAAGAAGCAAACTGAAGATAGAAGAACAAAGTAAGGGAGAACACATAAAGTATGTTCTGATTCTGAAAGAACAGATGGACATCTGAAAAGATGTGGAGATTTCAGTGATTTATAAGCTCAATATGAGTTGCCAGCCCCAAGAGCTAGTGCCATCTTATGCTGCACTAAGAGGCCTGGTGTTAGCGTCTTGGTGGGTGACAAGCTCTCTCTGTCTCCCTTAGTCAGAACATGCTTGAAACAGTGCTTAGTTCCAGCTACCAAATTTTAGGAAGGACAATTATAAGTGAGAGTGTCCAAAGGAAGGATACTAGTATGTTAAAGAGCCTTAAGATCATATCATATGAAGAGACTGAGGATGCTCAGCTTCCAGAAGAGAAGATTTGGGAAGGGAATGATAACTGTCTCAAAATATTAGAAGAGCTGTAACATATTTGATTCAAGATTCATTAAACACCTATTACACACAAGTACTGCCCTAGGCTAAAGGGACACAGAAAACAACAGTCCCTGCCTTCAATAAAAGTACATTCTTCTGATGGAATAAAAACTTGTCCTGCCTGGCCTCAGAGGCCCAAAGCAGAAGCAATGAGCTGAGGGAGCAAAGAAGCAAACAGAGGCCTGATATAAAGAAAAACATGCTCCTAACAGAAGCCTGTCCATCCCTGTCACCATAGGTCTTCCCACAAAGGCCACACAGCCACATCTCAGGATGCTAGAAAGCAAGGCCCTGTTTGGTTATAGACTGGAGTAGGAAACTCATCCCTTCCCACTCCCAAGGTTTGTGACTGTGATCTCAAGTTAAGGTATGTACAAGCCCTCCAAGCACATAAGTGCATGCCAGGAAAGATTAACGTGTCCTGTTGTTCTGTGACTGAAGCAATGTCAGAACCCTCAACAATTGTCCCTGACTACTATGAAAAGATTCATAGCTAAAAAGATTTCAAGTAATGCTGATCTGACAAATCCTCCAATTCAGGGAAAAGTAAAAGTTTGTTTTTCTGTTAGATCCCAGAAACAACTTAATAATAATCATTTAGCACCACAAGCTTGGTGACAACACAGATCCAGCTACAAGAAGATGAACAAGCAGGCCCAGCCCAATGGAGATGAAGAAAAGATGTCTCTAAGCTGCTTTGTAGGGGGTCACTCAGTCAACTAAGCTTCCATTGAGAGCAGTTCCCTGTAGAGAAATGGTGTCAGCTTGTTTCCAAAATCAACCCTGTATTCCAAGGTATCAGTCAGTCAGTACACATTTACTAAGCACATTTACTTAGCACCTATGTGCTAATTTAAGCACTGGATTAAATGCTGGGGATACAAATAGTGGAAAAAAAACAGTCCCTGCCCTCAAGGAGCTTCAATCTAACGGGGGAGACAATATGCAAATATATACAAACAAGCTATATATGGGATAAATATAAAATAGTGGAGGGAAGGCACTCAAATTAAGATGGGTTGGGGAAGGCTTTCCTATAGAAGGTGGGATTTTAATTGGAATTTAAAACGAAGCTAAGAGGTGGAGATAAGGAAGGAGAATGACAGCCAGAGAATGTCCAGAAACGGAGTGTCTTGCTTATGGAACAGCCTAGAGAGGTCAGTGTCCCTGGAAGGAAAAGCATCGTGGAAGGGCATGTGTTGGGAATAATGTGTAAGATGACCAGAAAAGTAGGTGGGGGCTAGGTTACGAAGAGCGCTGAAGACCACACAGAGAATTCTGTGTCTGCTCTTGGAGGTAACAAGTATGGAACCGCTTAAGTTTACTGAATAGGGGGGTGACATGACCAGGCCTAAGTGATAGGAAAATCCCTTTAGTGGAATGGAGGATGGATTGGAATAGGGAAAGACTTGAGGCAGGCAGACCCAACAGCAGGTTACTGCAGTACTCAAGGCATGAAGTGATAAGGGCCTGTACCTGAGTGGTGGCAGTGTCAGAAATGAGAAGGGGGCACATTTGAGAGACGTTACAAAGGTGAAACCAATAGGCCTTAACTACAGTTTGGATTTGGGTGGTGAGAGATATGAGGAGTCCAGGATGACTCCTAGGTTGTGAGCCTGAGTGACTGGAAGGAAGCGTCACCCTCTATAACATGGAAGGTAGGAGTGGGAAAAGGTTTGGAGGGAAACACTGAGTTCTATTTTGAACACCCTGAGGTATAACAATTACTCGGCAGGTTTTGAATCTGACTCCATGTTAAGAACATGCCTTCTCAAGTTTAAGGAAATTAGGACTCAGATTTATTCAGTAATATAATAAAATAAATGACTGGAATGAGTCAAAGGAAAAATACGTATAAGCCCCCCACTCCCCCACCCCACCCCCCGCCGAAGAGCAGGGACTTTTGCTCCTTTCTTTGATCTAGTCTCAATACCTGAAGGAACATGCTGGCCAAGTCGTCCTCTGGTCCCAGGACCCGGATCTGAGTGATGGCTCGAATCCTTCCCTGGCTCTGTGAATGCTCTGGACTGCTTTTTGGTTTAGGTGCATCTGTACTATCTGTAGGAAGATATAAACAAAGGTGCTGAAATGACAACCAGCTTCTAAGGACAGAGGAAATCTTTTGAAACCAAAAGCATAATGAAAAGAACATTAAGCTTTAGAGTCATAGCTGTGTGACCTTGGGCAAATTACTTTTAATTCTTGTCTTTTAAACCTTACCTATAAAATGGGAATAAATATTAACACTACCTACCCTCACAAAATTTTGACAAGGATCAGGTGAATCAATAAATGTGAAAATCCTTTATAACCATAAAATCCCAAATAAGCACAAATTAGACAAAGAATGAAGACAAACAGAGGGTCACATCCAGGCTCCACTCCAGACCCTTAAGTAAAACTCCTTACTATCTCATGTATGCCCTGGCCCAGATCAGGGTACAAATGTCCACTCAAGGGATAGATGTTAAATAGGAACAGGGACACTAGTTAAAGAATACAAGGTAACAAAGGGAATAGCCATTAAAAGTCCCATTCAGGATGTTTACATCAGGCTTAGAAAACTGGATTTTTTTCTTGTGTATGTAGAGAAAAAGGCTTGGGGCATGTTGTGCCATACCTCGCCGAGAGGGCAGGGAGGCAGTGAGCAGAGAGTGGAAAGTCTGGCCTCCAGTGGCTCCTCTTTCATGTTGAACTTCCACCAGATGAGCCATGTAATCTGCAAAGCAACATGTCAACAGTGTAAACATACAAGCATGAAGTGCAGTCGTTTCCCACAGAAACGGAGGTTGAAGGACAGTCACTCTAGAGCCATTTTCCAGCAGTGTTCACCAAAAGCTCAGGATCTGAGCTACAAAATCTTCCTTTGGCAAAGCCGCAGCTAGCAGGAGGCAGGACCAAACACAACACTGACACGAAGGCTCATACCCCAAGTATGGGTTACTCATTAACCTGTCTGGCCCACCTGACAGCTGGGCCGACGAAGCTGGCAATCTGCTACGGTAATAGCAACTCTGGCTCCAGACACCAGACTCCTTCTGCAACCCTGCCTGCCTACCGCAGCTCACCCTGCTCCCTTTTTTGAACTCCTAGTGCACTTATAACAGTGCCACACAGATTAGCACTTAATTATTCACTAATCGCTTCATGTAAATTTCATCTCCCCAGCTAAACCATAAGCCCTCTAAGGGCAACCCCGGCCCCCCAATCTCTCCTGCTCCCCCACTGTGCCCATTCAGCAAACACAGTAGGCAACCGACTGACTGACTGGCTGGGCTATGCAAGAACAAGCTTACTCTTGTCCATGATGTTTTGCTCCAGAGTCTGGGGATCATGGGACACAGCCTGGTCCAAGTACTGCAGGAGTTTACTCATACTGGAGACAGGAATTCCAAAAGACTGAACAAAAAGCAGCAGCTGCTGAGGCTCCAGGTCCTGCAAGGCTGGAAATCAACAGGTTCACTCAGTAAACAGAAGAGGTGAGTGAGGACACAGGAGCATAACTAGAGACTGGGGAGGGGCATAAGGGGGAGGAAAGGAGGTTGGGAGAACATTGTTTTCAGCCAGATGTGTACAGCCCAGGCCTCTCCTGCCTCTGGTGACCAGTGGCAGCTGGGCAGTAACTCAAGCAGACAGGTAGACGGGGAGAAAAGAGGTAGGTCTAGAGGCAACCTGATTCCACCAGGATGTTCCCTCTACTGATACAGATAGCAATCCTTTCGTGTCTCCTGAGTCATTTCATGACTTCTATGGCCAAAATAATGCATCACCTGATGACCAATCTTTAGGTGATAAGCCTCTCCAAACTTATCTAGGCTGGTTCCTCAGAAGACACTCAGCTGCTGAGGGCCATACCTGAAGAATTTCCAGGGTAACAGAAACTCTTTCAAAGCTTATGTATGCTCTGCAGGAATCGCTCCAAAAAATCCAGGATCATGGCCATGCCAGGAGTAGGTCATAAACCCACCCCCTAGTTCCCCTTCATCAAAGCCAAGTCAAATGTTCTCCTTCATAACCCTGTGAGTTACATGATGCCTTTCTGTAACTCCTGTTTCCCTAGAAGGTTAACTCATATTCATCTTCCATCTATTTTCATCTGGTTCCCACACTCTCAAACGAGATATCTGCAAAACACTTAGCAGTGTCCAGCACATAGTAGATGCTATATAAATGCTTATTTCCTCCTCGCCTTCCCTATCATTATGACTTGTACCACATGCATTGTTCCTCTAGGCTATATACTTGCTCTTGATTATAGAGCCCTGAGAGTAACATTTTAAATGAGGTTAGTTTATTTTTTTAAAACTTCCCTTTGGGGTAGGATCTTTCTTAGGTCATTTTTGTTTCTGTGTATAGAATTTATGGGAATTTCAATTGTGGCTCCTAAAGGATCAAAAAATAATTAATCCAACAAAACTGTCATCTGTCTGCAAGGCCTTCTTCCTTCTAAAATTTCTACAGCTGCTCACCATGTTCAGTCCCTTCCACAACTGTAGCAAGTCCAAAGTAGGGTGATGAGGATGGTTAAAGGATTTAACACCGTTTGGGGTGAAAGAACTGGGGATGTTAATCCTGAATAGAAGATTTAGGGGAAACAAGCTATGCCCAAACATATCACGTTAAAAAAAAGACAGGATAAATTACAAAGATGAAGATACTGGCTTTTAACATAAGGAATACATTCCTAATAATTAGGCTTGTCCAGATGTAGAATGGGCTTTCTCAGGAGGTGGTGAGTTCCCTGACGCTAGAGGGTAAGTGGAAGCTGGGTGACCCTGCTCAGGAATGGTTTGGTCTCGAACTTAAAACATCTTTAACTATGATTAGCAACCCCACATGGAGTCACAAAAAATGTGGCAACAGTAAAAGGTGTCTGAACATGCAATGACCAAAAATTAATTAAAAATCAAACATGTAATGAATCCGAGGAGTGCTCGCCCATGTTGTATCCCAGCAACTTCACTACAGACTTGGTTCTGAAAACAAAGCATGTGCACGTCATACTGTCATATCTTCAGGCCACACGATACCAACTAATGCTGCCTAAACAGGAAAAGCGGTCTCAAGTGGAAAAAGTTTAAGAAACCCTGGTCTAGATGACTTTCTGAAATCCCTTTTTAATTCTAAAATTCTACGAAATACTTTGAATTACTAGTCTAAGAAAACATAAAATATGCCTGTAACATACATACGCAGAATTCCTCTAAAAGCATCAAATTCCAAAGAAATCAATCTAACCAAGAGCTAACAAAAAGGAGAGTTTATATTTATTTTGTAGCTGTAGCTTGATTTCTTTTAGGTACATGCTGATTTTCAGTTCTTAGAAAACTTGGGAACAGTGGTCCAACAGAACAAAAACTAAAGTTAACTTTATTCACTATTCCCACAGTGGGAAAGAAGCCCCAGAAGTGGTTCATCAAGTTTGAATTGATATTCATAAACTACACCTGGTATTCTCTGGAAGACAAGATGCTGGGGGTTCCTTGACCTCTTGGGCCCCTCTCCTCTTAGATGTAACATCTGGGACAGGTACAGGAGCACAAATGAGTCCAAGGTTTAATATCCAGAAACTCTCTGTCATCCACTCTCTTTCCAATAACACACTCCTGTGACAATGACTGGCATGGAGTCTAGCTTACCAGCATCCACAAGCCGAGGTACCTCTGAGCGGATCATGCGAAGCTTCAGCCAGTCAGGAAGTAGAAGGGCTTCCTCAGATGTATCCACAAGGAAAGCAGTTGGCAAAGGCTTCTTCTCCGGGAACCAGATGTCAAGTAAAGCATGGAACTCACCATCTCCAGCTTCAAAAGAGGCCACAGTAAAAGAAGCATCGCGGTCTAATACAATTATATCTAGCCCAATATTTACACTTCTCTGTTGTGCGGTTTCTTTTAGACTCTAAACACATGATCCCATTTTCCATCTACTAGTTTACCCACAGAGTAAGCAGCAAGATCAGAGAGGGGGTGCCAAATCCACTTCATTGGCCAATTAAGAAAAAATCCAGTGCTCGAGAGGGTCTCCAACAAAATTAAATTTATAGGTAAAAATGATGGATGGAAGATAATATAGACTAACCAATCAAACTTCAAAAGAATAAAACTAGTAATTAGTTGGGTCTTTTTTTTTTAATTTATAAAGCAAGTAACATTAGAGTCACTCATGAATTCTTTAGATTTTTAGGTAGGGTTCAGATTGCCTTTAACTGTTCAGAAAAGTGTATTAAGGATTCAGGGATCCTATTCTACGTCCTTTCATGGGTCTAAGCAGGAAAGGCAGCACAAGAGCTCCCAACTCACCTTGTGGAGGCCCCAGTGTCAGGAGGATGACCATGGCATGGACCACAAGTATGTGCATAGTGGCTGTTTCTCCACTGGTCCATCGAAGAAAGACCTGGTCCTGGGACTCTGACTTGAGGGGTGCAAAGGTAGGGACAAGTGACCGAAGGAGAAGCAGCTAGTCCGCTTCCAGTTTATGACTGCAGTGTCAGGGTGAGGGAGCAAGTTGACAAGGAGGGAATTACTCACCCAGCTATAAACCTCCTCCCCCTCTTTGCTCTTGCGCATCCGCCTCACGTAGCGTGAGAAGATGGAGAGCAGAGCCACGAGCACGGCATCGGACTCTGCACTGCAGGAGAGTTTGGAAAAGAGGTGGGACATGATGGTGGAGCGCTCAACAATCAGCCGGGCCACATCCTGGGGACAAGAGACAACTCTGCAAATTCTCCTTAAGAGCAGCCATCCTATCTTCCCCATGCGTGCTGATCACCCTGTCTGTCCTGGCTGCTCTGCCCGGCCTCTATTGCCACAGAAGGCTTTGCCTCCCCTCTTACATCCCTTATAGAACGTCTAATTAGCCAACAGATCAACGAGAGCAGAGATGTCACACAGAGGTGTAACAGGAGTTTAATGCAGAGGCTCTTAACCTGGCATCCACAATTCAGGTTTTTTTTTTTAAATCTTAATAATTGTACTTAATTACAATTGGTTTCCTTTGTAATACTTTGTATTTTATTTTATACATTATTCTGAATCCTCCAGAGTTTTCACCAGATTTCCAAAGGGGTCTATAAGAATTTCTAGTTTAGTAGATAAAACACTTAAACTTGTTCTGCACACTAACTCATGTCAACTACAAAAATAAACACGGAAAGGGAAGGCAAGAAAGATGAGATAAAGTTTTAAAATTATACATGTGACTGTCAGAACCATGGAAGTTAAATGCTGCACCAGGGGCTTTAAATGAAAAATCTGAGGCCCAGGGGCAGCTAGATGGTGCAGTGAATAGAGCACTGGCCCTGGAGTCAAGAGGACCTGGGTTCAAGCCAGCCTCAGACACTTAACACAAAAACTAGCTGTGTGACCTTGGGCAAGTCACTTAACCCCAATTGCCCTCCAAAAAGCAAAAAATAAAATAAAATAAAATGAAACAAAATAAAATAAAAATAAATCTGAGGCCCAGAGGGGGTTAAGTGACATGGCCCAAATTACACAACCAATTATGACAGAGTTGATGAGAGAAGATCAGAAGAAACTCAAATAGCAAGGCTCTGTGTGACACAAAGGAGTAGTTAGTTCCACCCACAGGTTTCCAATTATTATTCCAAATTATTTAACATAATGGTTTCTGAGGTCCCTTCTAATTGTAGATCTGTGGCTCTACAACCAATTAGCCTTGGTACAAGATCATCTTTTGGGATGAGGTCTCATGTCTAGAATCCTCCACAAAAAGCTTACACATATACCCCACCACATATTGGGAAGGATTTGTTTTTGTACAAGTTCCCTGCCCTGCACTCACTCCCCTTCTCTGCTGTCTCACTGGGGAATGCAAGGTGACCCTGGAAGCAGGGCCAGCCAGAAGCAAGCTCTGGCAGGTCCCTACAACACAAGCCTGATGGGTTTTGAGTAGTGAGTGGGTTATGAACTTCATGACTGATGTCCAAGCACAAACCTGGCTTAGAACTAGAAAGGCCCATGACCAGAGTGGCCAGACACAAGGAGATGGCATATCTACATCAATAAAATCACAGAACTTTGAAGTACTGGAGATAGTGGCAATGTGGTGGAACCTACATTATGACCACACATGCCTTGTTTTTCACACTACTAAAAACAAAACTGCTACCTTTGTGACAGTTTGCCCTGACTGCAGGCAAAGTGTATACAAGAACTAAATAACCTCTTCTGAACACTGTATTTCCAGGTATGATGTGACAATAGCAAAATTCATAGACACTCACTCCTATTCTGTAACAGTTAATACCATTGGTGACCTCCAATCCTAGCATATTCACGACATTATTCAAGCATAAGCTGGGTTAGAGCCAAGTTTCAGACAGAATACACTAAGTGGCTATCAAACAATGAATATTACTATGCCAGGAACTGCAATGTACATCCTTAAAGAAAACACCAACAATGTTCCCCGTCCCTTCTCACCAAAGCAAGGTCGTTGTGCTGCCCCTGTTCCTCCACTGGAGCATGCTGAGAGAGGTACACAAGGTAGGCACTAATAGTCTGAGGGTCTGTTTCCATGTGGATGGCCTAGAATGAGAGAGGATTTCCTTGAAGTCATCAGCAGAAGGAGAAGATTGACCCCTGAACAACAGCTCCTGCTGCTCTCCCTGGGCCCCATCAAACAACCCTGGTTCAATACAACCTTCAAAGGTAGCTGGCACCCCTTCCTTCCCTTGGCATGCCTCTGCATGCTCTCACCTGCTGCAGGGCCAGAGCTGTTGTGTTTCTAACACTATCAAATAGTGGTAATCGTGGCAGATCTCTCAATAGCCACTGGTATCCCTGAAGCATTTCTGAGTCCCCCGAGTCTTCTTCCATGGGATGGTCTTTCTCCTCTCCATCACGAAGTCCACCTTCTGACAACACCAAAGACAATCCCTAAAAATGTACACAAAAGATAATCGTGACTGAGATTTCCTAAAGGTCTGATGTCTTTAGTCAGAAACAATGTTATTTATAACAATTTGGGTAGCATGACAAGATTCCTAAATGGAATTCCGGAGAAAGAGAAATTTGTGTCATTGAGTTCTGCTATAAAACTACGGGAATTTTTTTAAGGCAAAAATCTATCTTCTATCAAACCATTAGAATAGGATTTTCCTTAACAAGAACCACCAACCTCCCCTCAAGCTCCCAGAAAATAAAGATAGTCCACTCTACTCTGACAGTCTCAAAATGAAATTCTCAAGTTCTCAATCTAGCCATAGGTATGCCAAATTAGTAAATTTAAAAATTTTAGATTTTGCCTTTTCCTTTTTCGTTTTATTAATGGTATCACCCCTGTAAAAGCAGGCTCTTAACTTTTCAGGACCTAGTTACAAGAATTCATTATAGAGAACCCCAGAAGACTATCAACCATGGCTGCCATGGTACTGTAATGTGGGTATCTGCCTAGCACAGTACTGAATAAAACGTTTAATATTGCTAAAGGTCAGGATAACATGTTCTGAAGACCACAAATTTCTTTCCCAATTAGTGCCCATGTGAGTTTTACCTTCATGGCTAATACCCTGGAGGCCACTTGAGAGGAACTAAGGCGCCGTAGGAAGTAGTCCAGCACCTCACAGGTGGTCTGTTCATCAGCCTTGGGGCCTAGCAGCAAGTCCTGCAGGCGGCCAAGCAGCTGTCGCTGCTTCTGCTGTCTCTGCAGAGACAGGAGAGGTTGCTTCTGATGAGATTGGAGTGGAGAGGCTCGGTTCAGAGCTGAGCTCCTGCCTGAGGGAGCACTGACCTGGCGTTTCTTGGCCCTCTGCTCTTTGCTCTCTCCCTCCTCCTCTTCCTCCCCTGAGGTAGCATCATCAGCAGCATCATGAAGCAGGAACTCGCAAAGACACTGTACCGGCAGCACATCCAAGGAGCCTTCACTGGACTGAACCAGGTCTGCTAGCCAGGGCATGGATTGGGAGGAGGCCTGTGGGTGGAAAAGAGGAACATATTAAGTAAAAGATTTATTGCCTTCTCTGGCAGAAGACATACACACACACACAGAGTCAGAAAGGATATAAGACGGCTTACAGAGTGAAAGCCATATAAAATAGTATAGCTGAGAAAAGGATCTATTAAAAAGAAACAAAATTTTTTCAAGCACATGGGAAAACTGAATACCTACAGCTAAAGAGTGAAAAATAGTATCAAAGCACTGTCTTTTAATTCTTTAAACGTCAAATCTTCCCCAATCTTCTGTGATAAATAATTCCCCACATACTTCACAAATAAATCTACTATCTCATAAACCCAAATACAGTTCATTCGTATACTTCCCCCTTAAATACAGACATGTAACTTATGTATTTATGTGACCATATTTGAATCATATTTAAAAACATCAAAATGACTCTGATTTACTGCTAGCATTATAGAGCATTCAAGTCCCTGGACTGAAGGCAAACTGCATTTCCCCTAAAAATGCATCTGGTTCAAATCAGGCCCATGGGATGTTTTCTTCTACATTTTTTGCAGGTTGCCTGAAATCTTGTGCAGGCCTGGTCCAAATCCTCCATTGTCTTATAGCTCTATGAAGTTAAAGTGATTCCTGAATATCCTGGCAGCCTTCTATTCTAATACTCTCAAACTTCTGTTTACTCACCTGTCTTTGAATGATGTCAAGGAGAAAATCTGGGTTTCGACTCCTACACAGGAGGTGACCAAGGCGGAGGGACTGATTAAGTCCTTTCACTTGCTCCAGGATGTGAGGAGGGGGTCTTCGTGGGGAGCCCCTGCAAGAGAAGAAGTGAATTAACAAAGCCTGGTACAATTACCAGTGAACCACTGTCATATCTCACAAACTGGGACAAAATAAGCTACCCATTTTCTGAATGTTCTTCTTTTCTTTTGTTTTTTTTCACCCCCCCAAAATTCTTTGTTATAAGGAATGGCTCTCTAGGAGGTGGAAAGACATACAGTGAAATCTAGGTGATGGTTAAGCAAAAACTATCAACAAATCTCTGTTTTTAAAAAAAAGACAATCCACCCAGAGTATGGGAAAGAGTATTTAGAAAGACCCACAGATTATCCATGTATTCAGACCTGTAGAAAAAAAATCCTTTCCAAATACAGATCTTTATCCTGTTCTCTCCTTTCTGCTATGTAGGTTTTTAACAAACAGTTCCTGGATATACCCTGCATATATCTTAGATAAAATTTCCAACAAGCACTTAAGTGATAAGAGAGAGGGTAGTGAGGACACAAAAAGTAGGGAAAAGTAAGAGGTAAAGGATTTGCTATGAAGACTGAGGAAAACTGTCCAAAGGGAATGCCTTACTGGGGATCCAAGCTGGTAAGCTGAGACAAGAGGAGGCTACTGCTCTCAGTGATTGTTTGTTTGGTGGATGCAGCTGCTAGATGTCCCTCGAATGCCAGGATTTCCTGCTTCTCCCGCTGGGAAATCTGGAGTTCTCGATTAATCATCTCAGTTCGGGTCTCTTCATCCGTCAGGGTACAAGGAGGATACGAGTAATTACTAGGGACCAAATAAGAAAAAAACTTGTTATCAAGCCTTGTGTCAAATGCTAAGTCCCGTTAGAAAGCATAGAAGGCCAAAAAGGGTCAAAATGCCTTGCTTAGTCACGGCTTAAGATGCCATCATGGAAACCCCAATGGAGCTATCAAAAACAATGACTAAAGCTTTTCTAAGATTTTCCTACCACAGAGTTCAACTTCAAAAAGATTACTTTTATCATCACTACTTTGGGGGAATTTTTATTTCCTTGATCTCATCCAGTAAATGTCACTCCAAAGCACTCCAGTAAATACCTGTGTATTTTTCCCCATAATCAATACAACATTAAAAGGGAGAGGGGAGAATGGACTACAAAGAGGATTTCTGAATTTGAAAATTCAAGATGGTTTTTCTTTTTCGAGGAGGGAAGGCAGGGCAATTGGGGTTACACAGCTATAAGTGTTAAGTGTCTGAGGCCGGATTTGAACATAGGTCCTCCTGATTCCAGGGTCAGTGCTCTATTCACTGTGCTACCTAGCCACCCCCCCATGGGTTTTCCTTAACTTGGAGCCTATAAACTTAAAAAATGTGTGTGTGTGTGTGTGTGTCAATAAATATATCTCAATATGATTAGTTTCGTTTGTAATCCTATATATTTTATGCACTTTAAAACATTATCCTGAGAAGGAGTCTATGGGTTTCAACACACTGACAAGGGGTCTGTGATATGAAAAAAAGGTTAATCCCGATCTAGTATAAACTATACAGAAGGAAAAGCTTACTTTGTCATCACCATTTCCATGAGCATCTTCAGAGTAGGGTACTCTTCCCAAGCTGCCAAACCTAAAGGTAAGCACACAGTGTGAAAGAACAGAGAGGCGAAGTATTAGACAATGCTGTTTGTTAACAGGGTTTACTCATAAAATCAGCCAATGCTCAAACAACAGGAAGGCCAGGTCTCCACACAGACACGACTTTGGCTTTGGTTTTCTTACCTGCTCCTCATCTCTGATGGATAATCCCCCAGAAGTTGGCCTGTAATCCATATTCTACGAGGCTGGCACTAAAGTCCTCATATTCCAAGAAGTGATTTTTGTAAAATAAAAAGTAATATGTATACTTACCAATATTTTCAGGATTAAATGCAGCTACCACCAGCAAGAGAGGCCACGCCTTCCAATAAAGAGTTGAGATAGCAAGATTTGGGGGCTTGTATCTGAAATAACATTGGAGAATGGCAATCAGAGCACAGTTACTCCAAACAAGTACAAAAGTAAGCAGACAGACCACAGGCACCTGTGACCTTGAATAGAAAACGACCAAGGTTCCTAGGGCCTGATGCTGGACTCTGAACCAGGAAGTGGTTTCAGAATGACATCATTCAGGAATGAACAACTAGATGTCATGGCAGATGGAGCAATGGGCCTGGAGTCAGGAAGATTCAACTTCCTAGTCAGCTTATGCAAGTCACTTTACCCTGTTTGCCTCAGTTTCCTCATCTGGAAAATGAGCTTGAAAAAGAAATGGCAAACTACTCCAAGTATCTTTGCCAAGAAAACCACAAACGGGGTCATGAAGTCAGATATGTCTGAAAACAACTGAACAACATTCAGGAATTGCTACAAAGAATACTGAATTTCCAAACTTCAAATTCATTATTTGTAATATGGGTTCACAAAGATCAGTGCTAGGAATTGTAAACTTCACTCAGCCTAATTTTTACCCTTACTTTTTTCCAAATTTCATCAAAATCCACTACAAATTTCAGAAGATCCATAAGCCCACTAGAATCCATAAAAAGAATTTTACTCATATTTTGCCAAATTTTGTAGACTACCAGATTTGTACAAAATTTTAATTTATTGTGGAATACAAAAATACAAAAGTGTCCATTTGAATTACTGAATAAAGTCAGACACAAAACTGTCCATGTGAATTACTAAATAAAGCCAGACTATCGCCACAGATATCAGATATTTTTCCTTTGAAGATGAATCTACAAGGATTATCCTCATATATATGCTGTTGCTAGGTGCTGAGGATACAAAGACAAAAATGAAAATAGCCTCTAAACTAAGGAGTTGTGTTCCATCCTTTATCCTGGGATCGTTTCCAAAGGAGAAACTTGCACATGAAGAAGTAAAGAGAACATACATACAAAATAGATACAAAGTAACACAAAAGTTCTGCTACTTCTGCAAAGGATGTCACTGACCATCTAATCTTCACATTCCATTTCCTTCAAAAAGCAAGTTCCCCTGAGAGAGCCAAGTCCCTCTTGCCAGATATAGAGGCATATTCTACCCAGTAGATAGTCAGTTGGAAGTTGCCCTTACCCAGGGGGCAGCTGGATGTTCTCAGGATGATGATAAGTACACAGGTTCAAAACAGCATCAATCAGCTGGATCCTCTCCACCCTTAGGACTTCCACATCTAAGGAGAAAAGAGTATTCAAATCTATGTGACAGGCATTAGTACCTCTGAAATCTTAGGCCTGCTTACCTACAGTCTGAAACAGGGGTTTGCTGGGGGTTGGTAACTAAATGACCCCAAGGGTAAAAGCTTCCTTGCAAATAAGGAGGGTTGGATAAAGGGCTTGGTCATTGGTCATTGCCTGATCTTTCTCAAATGATTAAGTAAAGCAAGTAAAAAGTCACAGAATTACTGTAGTGGAGACCACTGTCTAGAATAACGACTAAAACTATGGAGTGAAAAAGACAAGAGTCAAAGCAGGGAGTCAGTTTTGTCAACAAGCCAAGCAGCAGCCTCATGAGAGCCCCAAGAGAGCCTTACCGTCTGCCTGCACCGCTGCAGCTCGCTTCACCAAGTGGTCAGCAAGCTCCATGGCATCAGCAGGGCCCAGAGGCAACTCTCTGGACAGCCCGATCACCAGGATACGCATCAATGTGTCCTCCAAGATGGGAACCTCTGAACAGAGGCGGAGAAAGAAACTGGAATTGGAGAAGGGAGATGTCACTGCTGTTCCAGTTCAGTTTTCAGACAGGGGGAACCATTACCCAAGGCTAGATGGATGCCAATAATATGCATTTGGGGAATTCGCCCCAAACCCTGGGATGCCATCTTCGTAAGGCAAACATTTCTGAACAGGGCCACTACAGGGATTTGTTTGACTAAGCATATCTGTCATGAGTGTTATGTTTTTTTTTCTTTTTTCCAAGGGGTGAGGATAGAGGGTGTGGCAGAAGGAAAAAAAATTTAAGAGCTAATGTAAGTGAACCAGGAATTCTACTTAGAATCAGAGTTGTAAGAACTGTTCAAGTGAAATCCACACTCCACAGCTGCCCCATAGAGTGCCCCAAACTAGAGAGAATGAAACAGACATACTTGCGGTCACTTTCTGGGGGCCAATTATCCCATTTGTAGTAGGTCTCCGGCTGTTCTGTAAAGAGCACTTTGTGGAGGCTGCACAGAGGAAGAAATAAAGAAATTCAATACATAAGAAGCTACTGTCACAGGCCATTTCCAAAGTCTGAGAGCTTTACCAACAAGGCATTGATAGGTAGCTGGCTAAGGAGTCAGAGAAAGTCCCAGGCCCAAGACCCACTTCTGACACATCCAGATTATGTGGCTCTAGGCAAGTCACTTAACCTCTGTGTCTCAAGCAGTTCTCCAGAGCAGCTTCTGACCCACAATGGTGGTACTATACTAAGTAATTAACATTTATATAGCACCTTTAAATGGACATATATCTCACTTGGGAGGGAGGCACAATTATTATCCATTTTACAGATGAGGCAACTGAGGCTAAAAGAGGGTCCATGAGTTGTCCAGGGTCCCACTGTTAGTATCTAAAGCAAAATTTGAACTCAGTTCCCTCTGACTCCAGGTCCAGTGCTCTGTCCACTGAGCCCCCAGCTGCCCCAGAGCCAGCTTCATCCCCAGAAGTCTTTACTCCAATGAAATCACAGATCCCCAAATGGAAGGAAGAACTTTTGGGATTTCAGGAGACTTCTGTTTACCGAGAAGCTTTCAACAAGAACCTCCTCGAGAGCAGAAAGATGCTCTGGAGCTTCTCCTAGTTGAGCCCTAACAGTGCCACCCACTCCATGAGGACTACTGACAAGGAACTGAAATCTAAGCTTCATTTGATGTGTTGGGGTCATAAAAACATAACTCCAAACAAGACACAGAACATTCCCTCCTGAAATGGGAAAAAGAAAAAAGAAAACTGCCCATGAGCCTCCAGTGATAGAAGTAGCTGCTGCTTAGGATAACAGGATCATTTAACTTTATTATCACTTGTAGCTCCTAAAGACAAACAATCAATGAAGAGGGTCGTGTGAATGGCCACCCTCCACATGTTCCTGCTGCTCTGGTCTGAATCCCACCATGTGGCACAAACTGACACAACCCACAGAAAGAAGGCCTGGGGAAAGTGGCTGGTTTTTTTTTTCCAAGGCAGTTTTAACAGAAGACCATCAGAGACTCATACCAGTGTACATAGTCTTTGGGAGCCAGTTTGCTGATAGAAGGGACAACGGTGTGGAGCCACCAGACAGCATCACGCTGAATTGCAGCTATCTGGTTCTGAAAGGATCGTAGCACTTCTAGATCTGAAAAAGACAAGCAAAGAATAAGATACAGGTACCTTAGAAGGGGAGAGAGCAGTGTGTGGCTATTTAATTTAACTTAGCAAACATGCATTAAGTAACCACAGTAAGCATGGCACTATGCTAGGGCCTGGGGAAAGCTGAAGCTTAGATAAAACAGCTCATGCCTCCATGGATCTTAGAGTACCAGAGGTAGTCTAGTAGCGCATACAATGCACACACACACAAACTTAGAACATAATATGCGATCTCTTACATTATATAAAGTCTGACTGAGAAAAATCATAACCAGCTCTGGCAGGGAATCAAGAAAGGCCAAAAATCTTGAGTACAAACAAAAGGGAGTGAGGTTCCATGACACCAGCAGCTACATATCAAACCAAGATGCTGGTCTGGAAAAGCAGCGTCATTGTTGAACATGAACTACTACGGTCACATGTCCAAGTAAGCCCTGAATGCAATAAAGGTGCAAGATAAGCCCTTTACTTTATTAACATTCCTCATATTAAGATAAAACATAGTGAACAGAGAGTGAGACTCAGAGCCAAGACCACCCAAAAGTCCTGTTTTGACATATACTAGCTGCCAGTCATTTAACCTTGCCAGAGGACACTAGGCAATTTATCTCTATGACAATACATACATTGAGGAGGTGCTGACCTACAGTAGTAGAAGGAACTTCTTCAGCAGAATTCTCTAAACCAATGATACTTATTTCTATATTAAAAATAGAACAAAATGCTCTTCCTAGGCCTTCAACACCTCTCTCTATCCCTATATTAAAATTACAGAAGACCACTACTGCCGGGTTCAGCCATGAAATTTTGCTCAACCATGAAAATGAAAGAGCTGGAGTAAGATCAGTGGTGTCCAACTCTTAATAGCAACAGATCTCTGTGGGCAGCGTAACGATTTAGAAAAACACAAATTATGGGGCAGCTAGGTGGCAAGGTGAATCGACCAACAGCCCTGGAATCAGGAGGACCTGAGTTCAAATCCAGCCTCTGACACAACACAAAGCTAGCCCTGTGACCTTGGACAAGTCACTTAACCCCAATTGCCCTGCCCCTCCAAAAACCAAAACAAAACACCCCCCCACACACAAATTAGCCTTACTTATGTCATACTGAATTTTTATTTATTTTGCTAAATGTTTCCCAATGACATTTACATCCAGTTCAGCCTCCTCAACACCTTGACACCAAGGGCAACAAGTCTGGACACCTCTGGATTAGACGACCTTTAAGGTTCCTTCAAATTCAAAAGTCCTATGATCCAAAGACCAAGGTAATAGCAGCAAGTTTTACACAACTGAAATCTATGCATAATCAAATAAGACACTTCTCCTTAAAGTTTCTATTAGAACAGTTAATCAACAGCCAAAAAGATTGATGTGTCATCCAGCCCCTTTCCATTCACCCCCTAAACAATGCTGAAGTACTCACAAAAAACCACAATGACCAAAACAGGAGCAGTAAAAGAAGCCAAGAGAAGAGTCTCCAAATTTACCAGTCAGTCCCTGAATCCACAGCTGAAATGCTTTTGTTAACACTCTAATTATACTGGTAGAAACAGAAAAAAATACATCTCCTTTCTTGCTGTCTTTAGCACTCTTCTTTGCAAACAGGCAGTCAGTCAGTTAAGACCCTTAGGTGCTGAGAGACTCTCAACAACACCTGCACCTAGTTCTCCAACCACTACCACACTTGAACTTTCCTACCATCTGTTATTCTCGCCTGCCTTATCTCCAGAAGAAGTCAGTTCTCTAGGACTTACTCTTCTTTTCTCCTTTATCCCATGCAATCCCAGCCTCCTTCACTTGGGCCGTTATGCCCAACATCATGGATACGGCCAGCAGATCAGTTATGTGGATCACAAAGCGCTCCTAAAACCAAAATTTAATTCAGTTCAGGAGAGCTTCACAACAGGGACACTTTCTGTCAAGTCATTCAGTATACAAAGAAAAAGGACAATGGGAAAGTCAAACCTACAGAAAAAGTATTTTCTACAGAAAAAAAGTATTGGAAAATAAAATAATGAAAAGATGATAGGGCAAGAAATCATCAAGGAATTTATCTAGGGGAATTAGAAGGTAGTAAAGAGTGATATTCCTGATTTAGGCAAGAGAAGACTGATATAATCATCAGAGAAAGCCCAGATATCAGGTACATATTAAAAAATGAGGGGAAAAAAGTGTTGTATGAACCAAATAAAAGACAGTTACATAAGAATTCCAGTGACACAAGAAAAATGAGAAAGTTGCTCCTCATTCAAATCTCACTAAGAAGCTGACCAAAAAAACAGAATTACATGAAACATTGCAGCCAAAGACAGATGGCACCAAGAAAAGATTTAAGTACCTTGAATTCCATTTCTAGATACTGTGGTTC
Source organism: Gymnobelideus leadbeateri (assembly GCA_011680675.1). Lineage (NCBI taxonomy): Eukaryota > Metazoa > Chordata > Mammalia > Diprotodontia > Petauridae > Gymnobelideus > Gymnobelideus leadbeateri. The sequence goes on along the minus strand of WOXC01007869.1, from coordinate 592,882 downwards.
TTTGCGTTCCTGCATGAGCCCAAGGCAAAATGCCTGGAAATTAATCTCATGCTTGGTCTGTTTGATTATCTCTCGAAGCAGGGCCCGGGAAGCTCTCAGGTAATCATCTTTATTAGTCAACAGGTCCTGGAACACCATTGCTAGGAACTATGGCCAAAGTGATCCACAAAGAAAGTAAAGACAAGGTCTTAAGATCATACAAAATCCAACATCTTTAAAAGTCAAGTGTTAAATCTATGGCAGTCAAAAGTAGGAAATTTCCAAATGGTTTAAACTTTTTACTGGAAATACCAAATGGGATCTTCTGCTATGCCCTGCACAAAACTAGTGCTTTACTTTAGTGATCTGTGTCAATATAACATTAATCATCATCAGTTCTTTGTCTAAGGCCTTTCTAAGTAATTCCCAGAAGGAAAAAACCCATGGACCCAAGTAATTAATATAAATATTACCATATTTACAAAGACTAGCCATTAGCCAAAGAGGTCATAACACAAAAAGCCAAATGTCAGGGCTCCAGAAATTAACGTAGCATGAGATGCTGATATATCCAATTATTGACACCCTGCCAATCTACTAATCAGCTTAAAGATTCTACTCTAAATTAGAGGCTGGATCTCAAGCCTGCTACTTGCTGCCCCTGAAATGAAAACAGCCTAGAATCAATCATGAAGGAAAGCTATCCAAAGGTGATATATTCACCTTTGGGGCCAGCTCTGAGCTATGCTGTAGCACAGTATACAGGATCTGCATGTTGTTTGGGTTTCTTGCATTTGACAATTCATTGAAAATCACAAACTTGACTGTAGTGCCCAGATTATCCCTGTGGGCATTTAGCAGTTCCCTGGAAACAGAACCAAAAGCCAGAGTGAACAATTATTTGGAACACACACTAGGACAAAACTTTTCTAGCCCTATATTCTCCCCCTATCCTTCCATCCTCTTTTCAAGGTTCTTACCTGACACAGAGCATGTAGTGGTTAAGGAGGACTTTGGGCTTGAGCCGGATTTTGATAAGGCTGGAAATGACCTCCATGTCCTCTGAACCATGAGTGCCACAGTTCATGCAGACAGACATTAACAGATCCTGGGCTGGCCTGGTCAACTGCAAGGATGAGAGATGAGTAATAATACTGGTGGACACAATTATCCTTCTGGATCCAGACACACAGACACTCATGTACACAAGTCTAGTCCGTGCTGAACTCCAATGAGAATCCCTTCCCTTGCTCCAGGGCAGCTGCTCACCTTTGGGTTCTGGAGCCACATCTCCAGCCTCTGCACAGCCATCAGCCGCACTTCCTTATAGCCACAGGTTGCAGTCAAGAGTCGCAGGAGATTCCTGGAGACGTTGTCCATAGGCTGTCGACGGTTCAGTTGGTCCCGAAGCATGTCAAGGACATATTCTTCCACACTCTCGGCAAGGTCCTCATATCTTGGAAGAGAAGACAATCCCAAATCAACTAGAGTCTGGCTCTTCTTGTCTTCCCAGCAAGTGAGGAAAAGCCTCTGATTCACAGCCCCCTGATACTCAACTAACAGCACAGAGCACCTTTATAACTAAATAGGAAGAAAGGGATTCTGTTCTCAGAAACAGTGGCCAAGCTCTCCCCTGTTCTGCACCACTTTTTCTCTGCATCCCAGATGCACGGACATCAGCTGTCATCAGACTCCACATACCTGGGCATGAGCTGTCCCTCCTGCTCTGGGCTCAGCTTCTCCTCTGCAATTAGCAGTTCCGTCTGACTGTCTTCTTCCTCCGTAAGGGAAGGATGAGGACTGTTCCCTAGAGAGAGAGGGATCCTGGTGATACAAACTCTCTTCACCTTTGAGTCTGAAATACCCTCAACACCTAGCTCATGTGGCACCTTCCACAGAAAGAAGTTTGCAGCCCCTTTCCTCAATTCAAGCTTTATTAATTACCTACTCTGTGTCAGGCATATACAAGAATACAAGAAGTGCTAGGGAATCAAAGCTAATAACACAGGACTGGCCTTTAAAGAATATACCTTCCACTGGAGGGAAGCAAGAAGGGAGGCTACATGTGCACAAAAAAGTATGCTACCTTATTTTTTTACTTTATTTTTCTTGGTTTTCTTTTTTATCTGCATTTTCTTTCACAACACAAATAACATGGAAATCAGTTTTGTATGACTGCACATGTGTAACCTATATCAAACTGCTTGCCTTCTCAATGGGGGGACGGAGGGAGAAAGAGAATTTGGAACTCAAAAAAAATTTTTTTTTTATTTTTGGAGGGGCAATTGGGGTTAAGTGACTTGCCCAAAAAACCCTCAAAATCAAAAAAAATAAATGTTAAAAACTTTTACATGTAATTGGAAGAAAGTATACGTCTGAAAAAATTTTTTAAAGTACACCACCTGGGATAGGGGCAAAGGAGAGTTGAAGACAAAGTCCTATATTTAAAAAAAACTAAGCAGAAGAAAGTGCTGTATGCTAAAAGGGCAAGGGTAAGGAGATGAGATGGAGGAGAGAAGAGAATCAGGGAAGGAAGGATTCATGGAGAAGGCAATACTTGAGCTGAACCTTAAAGGACTGAGGATTGTCAAGCCAAGTTAATAGCTTACATACATCCACTAACTTTCATCCTCTTAGCAAACTCTCCATCTCCTCTGGCATCTTACCAGCACTGAGGTCTCCTCCACTGCGCCCCATCTCTCCTTGTAACAACATGCTTTTAGGAGGCATCTTGGTGTTAAATGCTGTCTGGATATTATCGACAAATGTCTTGCAGTGAGGGCTGTCCACCCAGATCCGCTCCCCTAGGGAATCTTCTATGTAAACCTGGACAGGATTGCAAGACCAGAAGAAAATGATACTCGGAAAGAGGAAGAGAAAACACTTACTGTTTGCCCCATATCATTTAAGTATTCTCCTGAATTTCTTTTAATTAGTGCGGGAGTGAAGACCTTCAAGCCCCAACTTGGGCTCATGCTAGATGATAAGGAAAAGGGGAAAGGGAGGGAGAGAAAATAGTCCCTATTCTCATTCATGGAACTCACAATCTAACAGTAGGATCTGATTCAAATGTGCAATACATATACAAATGTCACTGTACAAGAATTAAAATGCAGCAACTATAAGAACAGTCTAAGACTAGTGCAGCAATATGGTACAATGGAAGACTGAAGAGTGGGAAATCAGAGGATGTGAGTTCAAGTCCCACATCCAACACTTAACACTTGTGGGACCTGAGGTAAGACACTCTGGCCTCAGTTTCCTCATCTGTAAGATGGTAAATGAGGAAGCTGATTTAGAGGACCTCTGAACTCCCTTTTAGCTCCAATGTTATAGAAACTACAAGGGCTGTGTGAGGTTCAACCACTACTAACTAGGGAGGAATGAAGTCTGGTTTCCTAAAATGAAGGAAGTGGCATTTAAGATGGGTATCAAAAAGCAGAGAAGAGACAGCATTCTAAGGCATAGGGAATAGTATCAGTAAATGCAAGAAAGTGAAGAAATATTAAATATGTATAAGGAGCAACTAGACAGTCAGTCTTTCCAGAGTATGGTAGATGTGTAAGGAGCCAGTGGGGAAAAAGGCTGAAAGGATGAGAAAGGCTAGTTTTTAGAGCTTTCTAAAATTTAGGTTATCTTATAAACAAGTGGGAGTTCCTTTTACTGCAGATCTTCAAGTGGAGGTCAGATGACCACCTGTCAGAGAGGTCAAAAGGGGGATTCATTCATTTTCAGATACTGGCTGGACAAAACAGTCTCTAAGTTCTTTACATATATATACATACATGTAGTTCTTATACATACGTATAGTTCTTTTATATATATATATATATATAGTTCTTTACATATATATGTAAAGGAAGGAATGCAAAAGATATGTGGGGGGTAGCTCAAACAGAACTTAGTAAGTGATTGAATTTGAAAGATTAGAAGGTAAGAAGGGGAAGGAGGGAGGGAATGAACATTTATATAAGTACCTACTATGTGGCAAGACACTATGCTAAGTATCATACAAATATTATCTCATTTGATCCTGGGAGGTAACTGTTATTATCCCTATTTTACAGCTGAGGAAACTGAGGCAATCAGAGGTTAAGTGAATTTGCCCAGGCTCACACAACTAATAAGCATCAGAAACAAAGTTAAAACCAAAGACTCAAGTGGGTGAAAATGGGTGAATGCTGGGTCCACTGACAAAGATAGGAAGTCAAGAGGAAGACTTAAAACTCTGGAGGAAAGATGGAAAATTTGGTTTTGGACCCAATAAGTCTGAGATGCTACATCAGCAGCATGTTATAATGGTTCAGGTGGTGGTCTTGGAGTTAAGAAGATCTAAGTTCAAATACTGCCTCTGACACTAGCTTTGTGACAATGTGGCAGGTCACAATCTCTCCGAGCCTCAAATCTTGATCTATAAAACGAAGAGACTGGCTCCCCAGGGCTTTATGCCTCCAAATCTGTGACCTATGATCAAGAGAGAGATGTTCTACAGGCAACTGGAAATAAAAATCTCAAGCTCAGAAGAGGGCTCAGGGCTAAATGCAGAGATCTAAAGCTCTGTCATTTGTACAGAAATGATAGTTGAAGCCCCAAGAGCAGGTAAATAGAATGAAAGCTCTGTAAGGATGGAGTGTCATAAACCTCACTTGTCCCCCAAGGTTCCTAGCTTTGTAAATATTCAACAAATACTTAGTGAAATCAAAGAAACAATGACAGTCTAACTTAGTGACGAGTAGAAAGGCACTCAGCCTATCATCCCTCCTGGAGTACCCAACATGTTCATCTTCCTTCACTCTGGACACTACCTTCATCACCCTAAACAATGACTTCAAGTTTCTTGAAGGGCTTACCTTGACAAAGATCTCAGGCCAGTTCTCATCCTCTTCATATGCAGCCATAAGGAGGTTACAAGCTAACACAGAAACCAGGCTGTTTCCTTTGGCTTTGAAGTTAATGGAGGCATCCCGGCGAAGAAGGCTGCATAATGCCTAGAAGAGATCACCCAGAGATCAAACCTCATCACATCATAACAGAGGGGAGTAATAGTGTAAGAGTCAAGGTGGGAAATTATCATATATCTTGTCCTTTTATATAGTCATTAAAATATACCGTAATGTATCAATATGACTTCCATCAAAGATGATATATATAAGAGAGGGATCTTAAGGAGACAAAAGTGAGGACTACAGTTCTCATTAAGCTCCACTCAACAGTTTACCACACGTCTCTTACCTCAATAACTCCCTCTGTGGCAAATATGTTGGGCTTGATTTTTGCCAAGTACATCAGGCTCAAGTACAATGTGGTGTCTGGTTTGGCTCGGGTCATTTTAAGCTGCTTGACGGCTCCACACAATACCCCCTCAATTCTGTCATCATTTCCCTCTGACTCTGATGCTTCAATCTCATCCAGTAGGACTGTGGGCAGAACTGTAAAAAGCAACCAAGTGCTAAGTCCAAGTGAGAGACCAAAAACAGACACAGAGCTGAGTATTTCTTTGGCTACTATTATCTCGAGTAAGTCTAACTCAAAATTCACTATTCATAGCATCTCAGTGAAAATCCACATGACTTTCCAAACAAGAACATGGAATTGTTGAGCATTTTATCCATTTAAAAGCACTTTCATATATTTGTACATTGTCTCATTTAGGTCTTCACTACTCTGCAATGTAAACAGGGCAGGTCTTTCTCAGAATTGTTTAAAGCAGAGAAGACAGAATTAGGTGGCTAACCAATAACAATATATCATGCCTACATAATGTTCTTTACTTTCCCATCAATCACCTCATTTGCTGTTATATATTATTTGATCAGCAGAGCATTTAAAGTCCTTCATGAGCCAGCTTCCATTTCTTTCATAGTATTCCCATTCATATATTCTCTGTCCTAGCCAAACAGGACTACAGACAAGCCCTAAACCCATACTGAACTATTTCTCTCCTCTCAAAATCCTAATCTTGAAGAGACAGATGCACCACCTCTTCCACAGAGCCTTTTCTGATCCCCTCAAGTTGTTAGCACTCTCTCCCCTCTCAATTTACTATGCCAGACTTCTTTACTATATGAGTATGAACATTTATCTTATTTGTATGTGTAGTCTCCACAGAGGAAAAGAGGAGCTCCTTGAGAACAGGACTGTTTGATTTCTGCCCCTGTATCCCCAGTGACTTGTTCACTGCAAGTGCTTAATAAACATTTGTTAAACTGAATTAATGTCACATATCTGTAAAGCACTGTAAAGTTTACAAAGCCTTTTCATATGTCCATAGTATCACTTGCTCCTTCTATAAAAACGCTGTAAGATGAAGAAATGTGTTATGAAATTGAGGGTCAATGGGGATAAATGAGTTGTCCAAAGTCACACAGAAAGTTAGAGAGTCCCAGAGTTAGGAGTAGGTCTACTCAGAACCCAATGCTCTTTTCACTTAAAAGCAACCAAGAAAGGTAGCTGGATAAAGCAACAAACTGTTGCTGACCAGGGCCATCATACTTCATAACCTTACAGGGCATCCTCACTGATGCATATAATCCTTTTCTTCCCCTTTATCACCTTGTGAAATTCCTGGCAATAGCTATTCCAAACAATTTCTTCAAAATCCCAACTCCTTCTATGGCCTCTTCTCTCAAGTTTCAAAGTGTGAAGAGGTGAGACTGGGGCACTCTTCCTGGGACGCTAGCATTTTCTCAGTTAAGCAAGAGTCAAGGCTCTCAGGATCCTAAGTCCTCACTCATTCATTTCTCCTTTCCTCCAGGCTCAGAGGATGACGTGGCCTTCTTATGTGCCAAGGCCAACCCTCCCCTGTGCTCTTGATCCCACCTCCTATTCCCCAGGACTGCTGTCTGGCCCACTGCTCTCTCTCATGTTTGACCTCCCCCTCTCCACAGCCCTCAAGCCCCTCATTTTACAGAGGAGAAAATTGAGGCTTAAGAAGGTTAAGCGACTTTCCCAAGGCCTTCACAATCTGGGTCCAGCTTACCTTTCCAGAATTATTTTACACCATTCACTTTCAGAATCCAGATTGCCATTTATGCCTATTGTCCCCCTCCCCCCAACCTGGAATACACCCCTTGCTCACAGCCAGCTTCCTTTCAAAGTTCAACTCACATGTCACTTCCTATTTAATCAAAGTCTCTCCTGATGTCCCCAGTTGTTGGTGCTCTGTCCATCTTCCTCAAAATACCTCTTATTTACTTACCTGTTTACCTGATAGATCCCCTAGTATAACGGAAGGGCCCTAAAGGCAAGGACTATTCCTCGTCTTTGTCTCAGCATCTCTAGTACAGTGATTTGCACATACTATCTGAGTTCTTGTTGACTTAACTGACATTTACATGGGTTTACAAAGTATCTTGTATACATTCACTGATCTGAGTTCCACAATAACCCTGTGAAAAAGTATTATCCTCCCCACTTCATAATCAGGTCTCTTCTGACTCCAAGTCCAATGCTCTTTCCAAAACAGCAAGCTACTTCTCAAGTTCCATAGTGACTTGCATGGTGTTAAATACACAGCACATACTCAGTTAAGGATTTACTGAACTGATTATCTGTAAGACATGTTACCTGGGATAGTCTAGGGAAAATTACTTTACCTTCAATTGGTACCACAGATGGTTCCTTTATAGAAGGGGAAATGGCGCGCTTTTCTGCCACAGCTGCCTCTGCCAGGCGCCCCAGGGCACTGAGTGGAGGAGTAGACGAAAGCTTGGGACGTTTTGTGAGGCCAGTCAGGGCTGAGGCTCCAGATAAAGCAGATGCAGCATCTCGCTTCCGTTCAGAAGGCAAACCTGAGGGAGCTGGCTTCAGCAATGCTACAGTTGCTTTTGACTCACTGGCTTGGCCTTTAGAGCCCAATGCAATGAAATCCCCCGGTGGAGGGTGCCCTATGGCAGAGAGAAAAAGAGAGAAACCATTGAATCCCAGAGCTGAATGGTCCCACAGAGACCACCTAATCCAGGGGCCAGGAACCTGCAGCCTCAAGGCCACATGTAGGCCTCTAGTTCAAGTGCAGTCCTTTGAGTGAATCCAAATTTCACAGAAAAAAACCCTTAATAAAAGAATTTGTTCTGTAAAACTTGGACTCAGTCAAAAGGCAGAACCCAGGGACCTAGAAGGCCATAAGTGACCTGAAGGCTGCAGGTTCCCCAGCCCTGAATCTAATCTTACACTAAGGCCAAGAGGTGAAGTAATTTATCCCTTATGTCATACAGGCGGTGAGCTGGGGGCCGAGTTCATGTCCAATGTTCCTTCCACTATATCACACCGCTCTTATAAATCCACCTATAATTCTGGTAGAATGTATGTCATTCCCCCGTAAACTGCAATGTCAGATCGATGCTTCCTGGGACAGCTTAAGACATCAGGGGACTTTCTTTTGAAGGCTCATCTAAGAGCTGAATCGAATTTAAAAACCTGAAATTCACCTCAGCATATGCTATCACTCTGTTTGTGTGTGTGTAGTAACAGACACTGTGGGTGGTGCTTCTAAGTTTGTGGTGGAACCTCCTGGTGCTTCAGGAACCCTCTGACATAGATACAAGCTATTAAGCACTGGGGTGTCGTCACCTCTACCTTACAAGGAGGGGGAGAAGGGCTGGATGAAGCCTCACGGGCAGGCTCTGTGCGCTATGCAGAGCACGGACCACACTAAGCCTCTGGGGACCCTGCATAGAACAGGTCCTCTGTGCAGATGAGGCGGGAGCCTCTGAATTCACGGAAGGCCCTTGAGAGTTCAGGTCCATCCCCTAAAGCCGAGGCTCGAGCTGGGACTCTGACCCCAGACCAGAGTCTAATCCGCTGACAGACTTAGGTTCAGGTCCCCCGGCTCCAAGCCCCTTATTTTACAGATGAGGAAACTGAGGCACTCGTCATCGGGGCTGGCTCCGCGCCGACACCCCCATTTCACAGATGGGGACACTGAGGCCCCCAGCGTCGGCGCTCACCGGAAGGCTTGGCCACGGCGCTGGGCCTGCGGACCGTGGTCGGCTTGGCTCGGTTCATCTTGCCCAGTTTGGCGTTCCCAGGGGCCGCGGGGTCGCCTGCAGAGAGAGCAGGTTTTGGGGGGAGAGGGGCGGGAGTCAGGCGGGCCAGAGCGAGGCCACGGCCCCGAGCAGGCCGCCACGCTCTGGGGTAGGGGTCCCCCAGGCCCCTACGGTGGCTCGGAGGGCCAGGAGGGGGGAGGGGTGGTCCGGGATGGGGGCGGGGAGGTCAGGGGAGCCGAGGGGGAGGCTCCCCCGCGGAGGACTATGGGAAGGTGGGGGTGCCCGGCTTCTCGGGAAAAGGCAGCCGGGCGGGGCCTGGGAATGGTGACGTCTCGGGCCGGCGAAGGGAGCCGGAGGTCCGAGCCCAGGCGGCGGGGCGTCCCGGCCAATGTACCCAGCTCACCCACCTACAGCCCACAACACGGACCCTCAGTTTTGCCGCTGCCGCCGCCGCCCCCGCCGCCCCCGCCACCGCCGCGCCGGATCCGGAAACTCATCTGCCTCCTCTCGCTCTCTCCGTCTCTCTCTCTTTCTTTCTCTCTCTCGCCCTCTCTCTCTCGCTTCTCTCCTCGCTTTCTCCCCCCACCTCGAGTTCCGCGCCGTCCCGGAACCAAAATAGCTCGGAGGAGCATGGGATTGGGGCGGAGGGGGCCACAGGGAGGCTGGGCGGAAACTGGGCGGAAACTGGGCGGAAACTGGGCGGAGCCTAGGCAGTGCCCACAGCGCCTCCCCGGAGGCGCGCGGCCAGGAGGCGGAACTGCAGGCTGGCTCTGGACCGCTCAGCCCCTTCCCCAGGAGGTGTCAATGCGCAGCCAAGTATGCTTCCAACCCCGGGGATGCTGTAGTCCTCGAAGGTGCCTTCCCCCCTTACAAGTCGCGCTGGCTGCCTTTCTCTGTCCCTGCCTTCAAGAACTCCAACAATATGTTTCTGCCCATCCTTCCCAGGACATCTCCAACAGTGGGAGGGATAGAAGATCAGGGGTGAACGGGAGCATCAGTGACTTTTCTCTTGCTAGACTGTGGCAAGAACGTGGCTCTCCCGTGATGCCCGCAAAGGGATGTGGCTTAGGGATTTGAGGGCATCGCTTCTCCTCAGTCAGGAATCAGGAAGATCTGGGTACAGATCCTGCCATGTGACGCTGATGAAACTTCTCAATGCCTACAAGCAATTGCAGTTTTCGAAGGTGCAGAACAGTTGCTGATCTGCATTGTTAGAAGGAGTTTCCTTACTGGGAGTTCCCTAAATCATTTAAGTCACAAGTCAGGAATCCCCCCACAAAGAAGCAGGCGAACAGTGCCAGAAAATATCCAGGTTTGGTGGAAATACTACTGGTTTTTGGAATAAGAAGAGATGGATTCCAGTCCACCATCCTAATTCAAAACTCATTATTGATCTTCTGAACTGTTGAAATGTCTCCTAACTGGTATAGCTTCAGCAGCTCTTGCTCCTGATTCATTCTTCAGGGTCTGATTCTATCACTCCACTGCTCAGCTACCTGCAGTGGCTCCCTTTTGCTTCTAGAATGAAATGTAAAGCCTATCATTCAAGGTCTTCCACAATCTTAGGCTTTAATTTAATTCTCTGTCCTTTCTCAATACAACTCTTAATGCAATCTGTATTCCAGACAAACAATACCACTAACTAATCTCCCATCCTATCCTCTCCAACCTTGAAATCCTTCCTCTTAATGTCCATTTCAAATGACACCTCTTCTTTGACACCTTCCCTGATCCCCCTGTACCTATCAGCGATATTTCCTTCTTCAAATCTTTAATGCTGCTTTGATCTTTCCTATGCAATAATTATATTCTTAGTTTTAGTATGTTAGTAATTTAATAAATTATGCCCCCTCTTTTAGCTTATGAATACCTTGGATATGAGGGGGTGGACATTGAGACTGAATAACACCTAGGTTTTGAGCTTGGGTGACTGAGAGAATGGGGGTGTTTTTGACAGTAATAGAGAAGTTAAGAAAGGGGGATGTTTTAGGGAAAAGATAATGAATTCAGTTTGGGGTATATCTGGTATAAGATATCTATAGGGCATCTAGTTCAATTTATCCTATGAGTGGTTGAAGATGTGAGACTGGAAGTCAGAGGAGAGGTTAGGGCTGGATAAGTAAATTTAAGAATCATCAACACAGAGATGGTAATTAAATCATGGGAGCTGATGAGATCATCAAATGGAATCATATAGAGGGAGAAGAGAAGAAAGCCCAGGGCAGAGCTCTGTGGGACACCTGTGGTTAACAGAAATGACCCAGATGAAGATAAAGACTCAGAAGAAGTGGTCAAATATTCATTCACTCAATTAAGTGCCTACTGTATTACAGGCGCTGTGCTGACAGTCCTGTCCTCCAGGAGCTTATGGTTTAATAGGGGAGACATGTAAACAAATACATACAAAGCAAGCTATACAGGATAAATAGGAAATAATTAAGAGGAAAAGCACTGGGATTCTGAGGGCTTGGGCAAGGCTTCCTGTGGAAGAGTTCTTAGTCTGGACTTAAAAGGAAGCTAGGAGGGCCGCTAGGTGGCGCAGTGAGTAGAGCGTCAGCCCTGGAGTCAGAAGGACCTGAGTTCGGATCCGCCCTCAGACACTTAAAAAAACCTAGCCTTGTGACCTTGGGCAAGTTACTTAACCCCAATTGCCCTCCAAAAAAAAAAGAGGAAGCCAGGAAGGTCAGTAATCGCAGTATAGGAGGGAGAGTGTTCCAGGTATGGGAGACAGGCAGCCAGAGAAAATGCCCAATGCTGAGAGATGGAGTGTGTTATTTGTGAAACAGTGAGGTCAGTGTCACTAGATTTCAGAGTACCTGATGGGGAGTAAGATGTAAGAGTGGAGAGGTAAAAGGAGATGGATGGATGGATGTACATTATCATGTACATGTCTCCTCTGCCATATCATGAACTCTGAGAGCAGAGACTGTCTTTTACCTTTGTATACCTATTATTTAGCACAGCGCCTAGCATATAGTAGGCACTTAATAAATGTTTTACCGACTGAACACTGGTAGAACATTGTAATTTTTCATCTTTATATCCATAACACCTTGTTCTTTGCACATAGCAGGTAATTAATACATATTATTAAAATGAATTGAGTTTCAAAAGGAGAAACTATGAAATGGAACAGGGAGTGACAACAACATTTCTTGGGATTACTTGCCACTTAACGGCCAAGCTTGACCCCCTTGCTCCTTGTGTAACTCTGGGCAACTCATGGCCTCCCTGTCTTAGTTTTCTTGATTATCAAGAAAAGAAGTTGGATTTGATGTTCTTTCTCCTCTTTTCCAGAATTTGTGACTTAATTATACCCTGAGCTAATCTGAATAACCTCAAATCACAATTTCATATTTGCTGAGAACTGTTCTTCAGCATTCCCTCAGCATTTCACAGATGAGCAGATATGAGCACAGAGTGCTATAGTGGCAAGAGGGAATAAAGTCATCATAGAAGAGAAACTGGGCAACAGCCCAGGAGCAAGGGCTTTTCCTAGAATGTGGCAGCTACACATTAGCCAAGGCAAATGGCAATCGGTAAAGTGGCTGAGTGGGGAGAGTCAGCCTGGTAGAGCTGGGAATTGGTAATCACGAAGACTTTCAACACTTGCCAGTCATATGTTCCTGGGCAAATCATTCAACTTTTCTGAGCCTTCACTTCCTCATCTGCAAAATAGGGATCTATCACCTACCTCCCAACATTGTTGTAAGGCTTAAATTAAATTATGTGTGTAAAAACTTTGGCAACCTTTAAAGTGCTATATAAATGTCTGCTATGATTATTACTCTGTTTGGAGACTACCCTGAGTTGGGGGGTAGGGGTAGAGAGGATTTTCATTTCAAAACAAGGACATACAAAGTATTTACCTAGACTAATTCCAAAGAAAAGGGCATGGTGATTAGGATACCAGTTATTTGATTACATTTTATGTGAAGATGGGAAAAGTACTAGACCTGAAATCAGAGAAGCTGGGACAGAATATTGGCAGCTAGGTGGTATTAGAGCTCCAGGCCTAGAATCTGGAAGAGCTGAATTTAAATCTAGCCTCAGAAAATTACTAACTGTGTGAACCTGGACAAGTTACTTAACCTCTGACTACCTCAGTTTCTTCACCTGTAAAATGAGCTGCAGAAGGAAATGGCAAGCCACTCCAGTTATCTTTGCCAAGAAAATCCCAAATGGAGTCATGAAAAGTCAGACATAACTGAAATGACTGAACAACCTATACTGGCTACATGGTTTTAAGCTATTGACTTTCCTACTCTGAGTCTCAATTTCACCCTCTATAAAAGGCAGAATTTTGGGCTACAGCAGGGGTGGGGAACCTGCAGCCTCAAGACCACACTAGGTTCTCAAGTTCAATCCTTTGACTGAATCAAAACTTCATAGAACAAATCCTCTTAATAAAAGGATTTGTTGGAGGCAGCTAGGTGGTGCAGTGAATAGAGCACTGGCCCTAGAATTAGGAGGACCTGAGTTCAAATCCGGCCTCAGACACAACACAAAAACTAGCCATGTGACCTCGGGCAAGTCACTTAACCCCAATTGCCCTTCCAAAACCCAAAAATAAAATAAAAGGATTTATTTTGTAAAACTTGGATTCAGTCAAAAGGTCCCACTCAGGGACCTAGAAGGCTACATGTGGCCTCAAAGGGTTAGAGAAAGGCTGAATCTCTTCTTGTTCTGTGGACCCCTTTGACAGTCTGGGGAAGCCTCTGAAGGAACCCCTTCTCAGAACAATGCTTTTAATAAATTGAAAGATATGCCAATTTTCAGTTAGAGGTTATTGAAAATAAAGATGTAGTATTTTCCCCCATCCAGATTCATGGACCCCCCTCAAAACCTATTCATGGATGTCTATGGAATCTATCTGTAGACCCAAGATTAAGAACCCCTGGGGGGGGCAGCTAGGTGGCTCAGTGAATAGAGCACCCCTCCTGGAGTCAGGAAGACCTGAGTTCAAATTTGGCCTCAGACACTTAACACTTACTAGCCATGTGGCCTTGGGCAAGTCACTTAAACTTGCCCTGTCTTCCCCCAAAAAAACCATGCAAAACAAGCTGGTGAAAGGGATTTTATCAAAGACAAGAATAGATCTCAAGTGCCTAAGCCATGAATACCTCTTCATGGGCTTTATTTATTAATTCTTTTTACAGTGAACAATCAAAAGAATTACACAAGTATATTTACAGTATGTTTCAGACCATATGAGAATTCTACCTATGCACCCCAAACTTTCTAAGGTTGCAGAGTCCGACAATGATTACCCCGCCCCCAAGAACAATGACAAGCCCACCCACCAGCCTCTAAGGGCTATCAGGAGGAAGGGGCATCTTCTGTAGGGGATATATACAGGCACTGCTGGGGAATAGTCTGTGGAACCTAGTCAAGAATCACTAGGATCAGATTTTTTCTGCCATGAAATATCATCTTTCCATCAAATCTCAGTAGTAGAAAAGAACAGCATTCATGAGGTCAAAGAGCATATACTCCCCACCTGGTTGCAGGAAGGGACCTATGCCTGTAGATAAAGTGCAGACAAGTTTTGAAATGGAAAACCCTGGCTGGGGTCCTATAGGGATCCCATCCCAAGTGTGTGATCTGACATAATCACAGTTCTGGGCCATGAGGAAAGGAGGAGTCTGGGGGAATTTAAAGCCTTTAATGGTGGTTAGGACAGTTGTAGTGTCTGCTGTCTGGTTTGGAAAGGGAGGATTATTCCTGAGCTGCTACAGACAGGGAGACCTTCTAGCAGCTGCATGGTATGATGCATGGAAGATGCCATGCATCTCCAGGTTAGGCTCTTTTGTTACACACACATACAAACACGCACATACACTCATACATTTGTACTTTGGGACATAGAAAGCAAGGATTGGCAGTCTTCCCTAGTTGTAGGCACAAGTTCTGGGATCTCAAATCCATTTGATGGAGAAGGACCGACTGAGGTTCAAATTAAGGCCACTCATGCTGAGAACCTGTGGGATAGGAGAGTTCATTTCAGTGAGTCACATTTCCAAGTAAGTTTCCCTTTTTGGCCACCCTCTGGTCATACGGCCAGGTATGACTGATACAACACCGGATTCAGCAATAGTAAGCTACAGTCCTCCTTGGTCTTGCTGAGTAGTATCAGCTACCTAACAACTAGGGGGAATCTGTGGAGGATACAAGGCATCAAAACGCACCAAGCAATGGAGCTAGCAGATGGCCACTTGGCTACTTTCTATCAATCAATAAATATTTACAAAGTAACTACTATGTATCAGGCACAGTGCTAAGTGCTAGGGATACAAAAAAAGGCAAAAGACAGTCCCTGCCCTCAAGGAGCTTACAATCTAATGGGATACATACAAATATTTACAACAAAAACCATGTATAGGATAAACAGGAAATGATTAATAGAGGAAAGCACTGGAATTAAGAGGGGTTAGCAAAGGCTTCTTGTAGAAGATAGGTAGTTGGGATTTATAGGAAACCAGGAAGATCAGTGGTCAGAATAGAGGAAGGAGAGCATCCTAGGGATGGGGGAAACCCAAAGAAAATATCAGAAACTTTACTTTGCAAATATTTTATGTTACATGTGTAAATGTTATTTCTTCCAATCTGCCTCCTAAAGGCAGACTTTCATTTTTGTATCAAGTCAAGAAACATTTGTTAAGTGATTAATATGTGCCAGAACTGTGCTAAGTGACAGGGAGATGAAAGGTAAAAACAGTCCTTCATCCCAAAGAGCTTATAATCTAATGAAAACAACCATTTACATATATGATCTATAACAGAATAAAATTTTTATGTCTATATTGGCAGCACCTTGCACATAGTAGCCAATAAATGTATGTTGAATGAATGAATCAACACTCTTAACAAAGAGTTTGTTAGGTGATCAAGAATCAGAAGGACTCCTGCAGGTCAATTGGGAATATGTGTGCCCGGGATCAGAGCAGGAAAAAGGGAGGGAAGGGTACAAAGGTTAGAGGGATCATGGGAGCTAGGGATGAGAACTGACAGGACCATAAAAGGAAGAAATTGGGCACAAGTCAAGAAATAGATCTTACCTGGTTCTCCAGGTAGGAGAAAGGGATTTCTTGGTCATTGACAGTGACCACTTGAGGCTGTTTTTGAACTCCATAGACTGTCAGTCCATCCACAGTGATATAAATTGCTCCCAAATTGCAGTGAAGGACCGTGGATGTGAAAACATTCTATGAACGAGACATGGCTGGACATTGAAACAACTGTACCAGAGAGCTGAGGGTAGGGCCCACATTCTCTCTCTCATGTCGGAGGGCATGACCTCCTCTGTTTTACCCCCTTCCCTGCCCTAGATTGACATAGCTTCCCCTAGGGATGATGATTCCTGAGTGTCCAAAGATATTGGCCTCTGTGGCTAGGACCTTTGCTTGGAGCTTTTAATTAGGATATTTTCCCAATATACTTTAATCTCTCCCCCTCCAATCCACATCTTATAATTCTTTCAGGAAGTTGAGCATAAATACCACCTCATGAAGGCCTTCATGAGGCCTTCCCTGAATTACCTTGTATTTTAAAAATAGATTTAATATCTATTTATTTTGTACACAAACACACACATACATACTGTTTCCCAACATAGAATGCAAGTTCCTTGAGGAAAAGTTTCATTTTTTTCCGTGAATTTTTGTATTTTCACAATACCAGGCACATCATAGGCATTTAAGAAATGTTTATTATTAATTGATTGGTTAATTACCTTCTTGATAAAACCTCCTTTCTCTTTCTTTTCCCTTTCTCTTCTCCAAATTCTTATTGTCCAAACTATACATAATAATAGACTTATCTCTTGTTCTAGATAATCAATACTTTTAGCACAATGACTGTCTTCTACCAGGCATACAGTAGGTATTTTAAAAGTGATTTAATTTGACACTACCTGTGAGACGTTAAACACCACATAGGAATAGTTGCCTCCCTCAAAAGTATCCAGGCTCTCCCCATCATCCCAGAAAAGGTCTCCCCAGGCCATGCCCTCCTGGGACAGAGCAGCCACCAGAAGCAAAGGGTTTCCACTGCTTATCCAACTGGTGATGTCTGGTTTCTGAGATTGACAAAGGGGGAAAAAAATCAACCTAGTGGACACATGCTGGGTCCTCTAGTTCTCAGGGCATAGCTGAGCATCAAGGTAAGACTATTCATACAAGAGCTGAGAATGTAGGAGGCTAATGATAATGGCTCTGCCACTTACTGCCTGCAGGAGGTTAGGTCAGTAACTTAACCTTTCTGACCTTCATGATCCTCATCTATAAAATGAGGGGAGTCAAATAGATCAGTGGTGTCAGCTTTAAATAGAAACAGAGGGCACTAAGCTGTCTACAAGGACCTCTACAGACCACATAACTTAGTTTTAAGATGTAATGTTATTTGTTTTATTGAATTTTTATTTATTTTGTTAAATATTTTCTAATTACATTTTAATCTGGTTTGGGCAGCTCTTTGGGAATGTTGTGGCCCAAGTGTTTGATGTCTCTGGATCAGATAACCTGTAAGTTTCTTTCATAAGGTGTAAAATTCTCTGCCTCTGATATGGAAGACCACAGAAGGGTTAATACCTATGAGACAAGATTACGGGATCTATGTATTAAAGGGAAAGGTTGATGAGTCTGAAAATTAATGTTGAGCTCTTATAAAAGGAAAGGACCAGGTATTTCCATCTCTACTGAGTATAGAATAGGAGAGGAAATGTATTTAAAGCTCAAATGAAACAAGCTAGAAACAAAGAAGAATTTCTTGACTGCAAGAGATATTAAAATTACTAGTGGAAGTCATATAATCTCCTTCACAAGATTTTGAAATTTAATAGATATTTTCATCTGACCAGGACAGCTCAAAACAAGAAAATGGACACAATGAACTGTCGTGTTCCTTTCAACTTTAGAATTGATGATTTAGAGAGCTTCTATCCCACAGGTGCCCAGCAACTCTGGAGGAGTGGGGTTACAGAGACAGGGAAGAGAATATTAGGATTTCTCCAAGGTACCAGAATCCTACCTGGGTGGGAAGAACAGCACCTTCACGGATGTGTACATTTACATGGTTGAGAGGAGCTGCCAACTTCACTTTTTCTCCTTGACTTTGCAAAGATGACCCCTGCATGGATACAGGCAGAAATAGCTCTTTGAAGTATTATAAGAACTGGGAGTTTTTCAAAAAGGACCTCTCATAGGTCTGTTTCTCTCTCTCTCTCTCTCTCTCTCTCTCTCTCTCTCTCTCTCTCTCTCTCTCCCTCTCTCTCTCTCTCTCTCTCTTTCTCTCTCTCCCTCTTTCTCTCTCTCTCTCTCTCTCTCTGTCTCTCTCTCTCTGTCTCTCTCTCTCTCTCTCTTTCTCTCTCTCTCTTTCTCTCCCCCTCCCTCCCTCCCTCTTCCTCCCTCTCTTTCCCTCTCTCTCCCCCCTCCTCTTCTCCTCTATCTCTCTACCCTTCTATCTCTCTTTCCTCTTCTCTCCCTCTCTCCCCTTATCTCTGTTGGTCTGTCTGTCTCTCATTTGTAACCACAAATACATGTTTGGAAAGCAGAATCTGTATATGTGGTTATATGAAGGAAACCACTTTATAACTGTTTAGAAACCGTTCTCTTTTGGTTCTGCATTCTCCTCCATCCAACCCATTCCTCAAACAGCTGCCAGATTAATCTTATTTTAGTTACAGACACAATCATATTACTCCTGTTGTCCATACACTTCAGAGGTTCCCTATACCTAGCAAGTAAAAATAAAAATTCCTTAGCATGGCATTCAAGGCACTTCACCAGAACCTTGGCAACACTATCTTTCCAGTCTGATTTCATGACTCCCCTCCGCTTGAGCTACACTCTAGTTAAAGCATACTCCTAGCTTTCTCCCATTCATAGCCAGCATTAGTCCATCTCAGGGCTTTTGCTGTGCCATTATCTATGCTTGGAACATCTTTCCTCCCTCCTTCCAGGGGACTTCCTCTGTTGAAAGCCTACCTGCCTTTTAAGTTTTTGATCAAAAGCTATTTCCTCCCTGGTTTTCCCAGTGAAGAAGAATCCTCCTTCCCTCCTAAGACTTAAGAATTGCACTTGGTTCATATCTTTCTCATGTACTTCACTGTATATTATTTTGCAACAGTTATTTGCATCTGTATCGTATCTCCCTACCACGTTTCTGGCAGACACTATGTCTTATTTAATCTTTCTGCCCCCTTCACCCCAGGGCTTGGCATAGGGTTCTTCATGATAAGCCCCTTAATTCATCATTATTGAAGTTGTTCAATATCCAATGTATTAGGAAGCAAAGGCCCCTTCTTAAAAAGAGACCTAGATAGTATAAGGAATGGATTTAGGAGGACTTGAGTTTGAATCCTGCCTCAGACATCTAGCTGTGCAACCCTGGGCAAGTCACTTAATCTCTTTCACCCTCAGTTTCCAACTCTATAAAACAGAGAGAATAATAGCACCTTTCTCACAGTATCATGAGATCAAGGGAGAGAATCTGTACAAGGCACTTTGCAACTTTAATGCTTCATATAAATGTTAGTTATTACTAATATTAATAAAGGTGAAATAAAGAATACCAGTGAAAAACAACTGAAGTTTAGCAAAGTACCACACTGTAGCAAGTTATTTATAGGTGCTTATATCTTGTCACATTAAATATCCTTTTAAATTATGTAAATATTAGTAATTAGTGAAAAGGTTAAGTATTTATTTTTATTTTAATAGGAGGCATACTTTATTTTAAAAAAAAAGTACAAGTGACTATATCATTCCTTTAATTCTATTCTTTTAGTTTTCCTTGCCTGAAAAAAATCTAGGCAGCTTACCCACATTGTTACAGCCCAAGATACTCCCTAGTTGTAGGTATTCAAGTTGAAGACGAATGAATGAATGAGTAACAAATTTAAGGCATAGAATCTTAGGAGGAAATAATCAGCCTCTACAAGGATGGCTTTATAAACTCACATAGACTGTAAAGTAACTGGAAATACCACAGTAGGTGAGCCCATCTGCCATTTTGTGACAACTATGAAACATTTGTATGGTACTCTACCGTGTAGGGGATGTGGGAAAGAAATGAGACATTGGCACATTGTTGGTGGAGTTGCAAATTGATTCAACCATTCTGTAGGATAATTTGGAACTATGCCCAAGGTGTTATAAATTCATAAACACCCTTTGACCTAACAGTACCACTCTAGGTCTGTATCCCTAAAAAGATAAAAATGGAAAAGGACCTATATGCACAAAAGTATCTATAATAGTTCTTTACTGTTGGCAAAGCATTAGAAATTAAATGAATGGCTATCAGTTGGGAAATGACTGAACAAATTGTGCTATGTGAGTATGATGGAGTTCTGTTGCAATATAAGAAATGATGAGCAGGATGCTCTCAGAAAAACCTAGAAAGATTTACATGAGCTGATGCAAAGGGAAAGGTACTGTGTACAAAGTAACAGTAGTAACCGTGTGGGTTTGAGGCCCTCTCTACCTCTGGGAGCAAGTGAGACTATAAGGAGAGAAGGATACTAAACTTTCACTTTATCCTCTTATTCATAAGTCTACAGTCCTTCCTGATGGATGTCTGAGGAAGAGGCCTCTGACTACCCTGGGCCCTTAGCCTGTGGAAGAAGTTCTATTTATACAACCAGTCTGGTCAGCCAGGCAGCCCTTGGTTTAAATCCCCATCCCTACCCAAGTTTTTCCATTTCAGCCATGACCATCTAACCCTGCTACTTACCGTGTAATAGTCATACCATACCCCTCTAGGAAAGTAGCCAATCACCGTATCTACACCTGGCTCCAGTACAGGGGTCACCAAGAGATTTCGTCCCCATAAGAACTGCCGATCCAGGGCATAGGTGTTTGTGTCTTGTGGAAATCTAAAGGGAAAGTCATGCCCCCACATATATATCATTTATTTATATGAACATATAATATTTATATAGATATTTCTATGCACATGTATACATACACATGTGTGCTCGTTTGCATATGTCTTATATGTATACGTTACACATACACACATTCTATGTATACTCTTGAAAGGATGATTTTCATACCTCAGCTGCCCTGCTGTCCTCCCCCAAACTAATTCCTGTCAAGTACAGGTTCCCACTATCTGTGAGCAACAATAGCACTCCCACACACCCCAACTCTAACCCACTTAAGTCCCTTGAAAGTCCCAGAGACCATAAACCACCAGCACACTCTCTGCACATCTTAGCCCTATCCTCACTCAAAGAAGAGGGGCCTGGCCACTGTGTCTCCTCCACAGTGGGCATGGTGAAAGAGGGTATAGAGGTAGGGCAGCAGGGCATATCGAGTCATAAGTGCTTCCTTCATCGCTGTTCTCGCTGGAGAGCTGAATACAGCAGGGTCCTGGGCCTGAGGAAATAGAAGCAAACAGAGAGGTAGAAAGCTATTTTAGCAGGACTGACACCACTTAGAAGGACACCGTTAACTTTTTGGTTTCAACCCAACCATTCCTTCTTTCTTTCATTGATCTGTGACATAAACTCTCTGTTCTGCTCAAGTCAATCCACTTGCCACACCGAACAAATGACATCCTTTGCTCACCCATCCTCACCCCACAATAAAGTGGAAATAAATTAAGGAAATGATCTAAAAACTTACTATGGAATGACTAATATGACTAAATATATCACTTTTTCCAGGAGAGTTTCCATTTAAACAGAGAACAAAGCCACAAGGGAAAGGAATGAATCAGTAACAGTAGAGTTTTCAGACACCTCAAACTAGTGAGTTTGGGTATTATTTGGGAGTGGAAACCTCCTTAGCATGCCTGAAATTGTGCCTCCTCTACCTACTGACCATACTAGCCTTGGGACTCAAAGTATTACTTGCATCTTGGGCCTTTTTGATATGTTTATGTCTAGTGTTCCTATGCCTTCCATCTCTTCTGTTTCTACCCCTAAGGGCCCTCCTATAGGACTGATCCCACAATGGCCACTCAGGGAGTGCCACATTCATTCCTATATGATTCTTGAACAAGGACAGAAACCAGAAGACATAGGAGCCACTCTGGCTTCAATTAGGTCAAGGAGCCCAAAACTTCAGCAAAAAAAAATCTGAGGTCTAGTTCCAGTTCAGTCTCATTGACTTTTTTGTTTGTTTTGTTTAGAGGTAGCTAGGTAGTACAGTGGATGGAGAGTTGGACCTGCAGTCAGGAAGATCTGAGTTCAGATCCAGCCTTTAAATATGTATTAGCTGTATGACTGTGAGCAAGTTACTTAACCTTTGTCTGTCTTAGTTTCCTCAACTGTAAAGTGGGGATAATGATGGCACCTATCTCCTCCCAGTGTTGTGAGGATCATAAGATTATATTTATACAGCATGGAGCATAGTGCCCAGCATATAGTAGGTGCTTAATAAATGTTTATTTCCTTTCTTTTGTTTTGGTCTATGTTCAATGACTTTATTTCCTCTCCTTTCTCTTTGACAATCTACCTTGTGACTTCATCAATCAAATGAAAGTCCACCTTCAGCAATGAGTTCTTAATTGCCAAATATGCTTGCCTTTTCCCAATGCTTGTCTTTCCTGACCTCTCTGCAGGATTTGCCACTGGATACTGTTGAATACACACTTCTCCTGGATTCTCTTTCTGCTGGCTTTCCATCTCTTGGTTCTCCTCTACCTAAGTGCTCTTTCTCAGCTTCTTTTGTTGGTTTTATAAATCCCCTAACTGTGGGTTTACGCTAAGGCTCTTGTCCTGGGCCCTCTTCTCCTTCTGTGCTCTTTCTAGGTGCTCACATAGGTTTAAGGATCATCTTTTCTTTATACTAATGACTTCCCGTTCTATATATCTAGCCTTATTCTCTCTCCTGAACTCCAGGCTTATGTCAACACCTATCTACTAGATGTCACGCTGACACTTCAAACTCAACATATCCAAATTTGAACTTATTATCTTTCCCCACCAAACCCATCCCTTCTTTCAAATTTTCTTGTTTCCACCAAAGGTGCCACCATCTTCCTAGTCACCTACATTTGCCCCCTCGGTGCCCAATTCTTTGTTCTCACTCCCATCCATATCCAACCAGTTATCAATGTGAGAAATGATTCTTTCTCTCTTGTATTAATAACTAATTATTCAATCAGAACCAAGGTTTTTCCCCTTTTCTACTTCCTCATCCAGAAATCAACCAGTGTGGGAAATCTCTCTCCAAGACTTACCCAGCCAGGATGGCAAAGACCTAATCAGACAGTAAAAGAAATTCTAAATTTAGGATGCATTCTTGCTCATTGTGTTTCTTCAGACAGGTCTGGGAAATTTGAATCCTCCCTTTTGTTAGATAGGTGATATGGAAATGTATAAGTCTCTTTGACCAAGGTTTGGGTGATCTAAGTCATGTACCCCAAGACACTCATTGTAATATAGTCCAGCCTCTCATTGTAATATTCATTCTCTCATTAATTGTTAACCAGTCAGAGCTGATTGCCACCCTCAGCAACACCTGCTTTTCTAAGGACATATAAACTGTGAGCCCACCACCATGAGAGGTCTTTGGTCTAAGAGAGATGGCCAAATGACTATACTTTTATTAATAAACATGCTGGCATTATTAATAAAATTATTAAATTGCCCAAAAGCTATGTCTCTCAAACTTTTTAACCACACCAAATCTTGTCATTTCTACTTCTACAATATCTCTCCTATCACTTCCCTTCTCTCTACACACACTATAGTTCACACTCTCTTCACCTTTAAGCTGAACTATTTCAATAGCCTTCCAATTAGATGCCTTGCATCAAGTCTCTCTCCTCTCCCATCCACCCTCCTCACAGCTGCCAAAGCGATTTTGCTTTCTCTAAAGTGTACGTATCATCAAGTCACTCCCTTACTCAAGAAATTCTCGTGGTTCCCTATTGCTTCTAGTATCAAATCTCTACTATTTATCTTTTGAAATCCTTCATAACCTGTCTCCAGTCTACTTTTCCAACTTTGTCATGTTACTCCCCTTCCCACACTCTACAGAACTAAAAAATGGTTTTCTAACCCTTCCCCAAATATGTCCCTTCCCCATCTCCTGTCTCTATTCCATGGGCTGTCCTGCATACCAAGAATATACTCTTACCCCCTCTCACTCTCTCCTCACTGCTTCCTCTTAGGATTCCCTCTTTCCTTCAAAACTCTGTTCAAGAGGATCCTTCTATACTTTCTTTCTTGATTCCTCCAGGGACTCCCTTTCAAATCACCTTGTATCTATTTTAATTATATCTTACAAATACCTCTTTCCTCTCAAAAATAACACTATGCCTCTATTTTGTTTATAACTTGTCTACACCTAAGTATGTACCTGTTGTCTTCCTTGGCTAGACTATAAGTTCCTTGAGGGTAGGGGTTATTTTTGTTTTTATCTTCATATATTCAATATCTAGCACAAGGAGGGCACTCAATAAATGCTTGCTAATTAATTAGTAGTGAGTGCCTCTATAAATACTTTTTTATTGTGGATTGATTGAGGGGGTGTGAGGTATTAGAAAGCCATTGAAGGGGGGGTGGCTAGGTGTCGCAGTGAATAGAGTGTCAGCCCTGGAGGCAGAAGGACCTGAGTTCAGATCCGGCCTCAGACACTTAATGAGCGCACACACACAAAACAAAAAACAAAACAAACAAAAAAACAAACAAACAAACAAACAAAAAAAACTTAGCCGTGTAACCTTGGGCAAGTTACTTAACCCCAATTGCCCTCCAGCAAAAAAAAAAAAAAAAGAAAGAAAGCCATGGAAGGATTCCCTTGGAAATGCTATTTGTCAATCCGGCGCTCTTCCCAGAGTCACCTTCACATCTTTGGTATTGTGATTTCTGGCAAAGGGATAAAAGGCTCCAAGCTGCATCCATCGAATACATAGTTCCTCAGTTGTAGTTCCTGAAAACCCACAGATATCGGCACCAACCAGGGGAATCCCAAAGAGATTGAAGTTTAGCAGACCTGGGCATGGAGAGAATGAGATAACCCACAGTCAAGAATAATGAAAACATAATTAGTATTTGTATAAGACTTGGGTGGCTAGAGGGAAAAAAGGAGGACTTTAACTGGGACTCAGAAAACACCCGGTTCCTGTATGACTCAGAGCAAATCACTGCTCCTTTCTGGGTCTCATTTTCCACTTCAGTAAAACAGAATATAAAGCTAGCTTCCCTTTTTCTCAGGGGCAGCAAGTAAAAATGAATGAGAAACTCTTGGAATGTATTAGTCACAAAGAAACAGTTGCTTGGATTGTACAGAAAGAAGAAAAGGTGATTTCCAAGAGCAGTTCACAAACCTAGAAACTCCTCTCCCTCATGCTGTAATGAGAACTGGACAGGGTACTTTCAGTCATTCTGGGGAATGTTTTATAGAACATAGAATGTCAGGGCTGGAAGAGGCCTGAAGTTCAAGGGCTCTAGAGTTGACTGGACAGACTCTCAATTGAGTCTCACCTGGGATTGACCAGTACATGTCCTTCCACTCACTCCTGTTGTCCCCCAACCAGTGCCCAGAGTAGCGGCCCTGACTGGGAAAAGTGGATCGGGAAATGACAAACGGACGCTTCCCACGGATAGCAATCAAGGCACTGAAAGACAAGAAAGAGCCAGTTCATAAGCCAATGTAGTCAGAAATTTCAGGGACTGGAGAGTAACAAAAGATATCAACCTGTAACTAGAGCTAAACCCTGCCACACTCTTCAGTCCCTTGGCCATAAAGATGAGTCAATTACATATGCACCTACTCTGTGTGGGAATAAGTAAGAAAGGGAAAATCAGTCCTCATCCTCCAAAAGCTCACACTCTAATCGGGGAGACAACATGTAAACAATTACGTATGAGCTAGATTAGATAGAGATAGAGATAGAGACATAGATATAGATAGAGACATAGATATAGATATCAGTATAGATATTGATAAATAGATATAGATATGCTTGTGGATATGGATATAGGTATAGGTATAGGCATAGATATAGATATAGGTAGAAGTGGATAGAGGTATAGGTATGTATGTGGATATGGATATGGATATAGGTATAGAGATAGAGATAGATAAATTGGAGATAATCCCATAAAGAAGACACTAGCATTAAGACCGGTGGCAGGGATTAGGAAAGGCTTCTTGTTGATAAAAAAAGGAACTTTAAGGAATGATGTAGTCTTTTAAGAATACACTGTAGCTTTGTTCCCTGTGAATATTCCTCTTATCTTTTTTCTTAAAGAAGTGGTACCTGAGTAAGAACAAGAAATGAGATGATTATGTGGAAACAGCCTGTGTACTAGTAATTTTATAGCAAAAATAGGGAGAGAGTTTATCAAAAGAGCTAGCCTGCATGGGTTAGATAAGAAAAGAACTCTCCAAGGTATGTGGGGAAGACTATGTGGAAGGTAGGGATGGAGCCTCTGGACCAGGGACTCTCTGTAACAGATGGCAACACGGCTGGCTAGGACAGCACATGTGAATAATGGTTAGGAGACACATCATCACAGAGGGCGTCTGTCTACAACATAATTCTAGTCTCTACTGTAAGCAACCTTGGGATACCTCAAGAGAAGGTGAGAACAAGCAGGTTATTGCTTAGGACAAGGGTGGGGAATCTGCAGCCTCAAGTGTGGCCTTTTGACTGAATCCAAACTTCACAGAACAAATCCCCTTAATAAAAGGATCTGCTCTGTAAAACTTGGATTCAGTCAAAAGGTAACAACTAAGGACCTAGAAGACCACAGGTTCCCTACCCTTGGCCTAGGAGAAAAAGGATAATGTTATAGGATCACTGTAAGTCCTTTAGTGGGTACCTAGAAGTGGAGAAGTACTGTTCTGGCCAATAGGAGGAATCAATTCAGGGTTTGAAATAAAAAGAAAAAAAATGAGTGTAATAGATAAGGCATGACTTAGAATGAGAGAATCCTGGGTTCAATTCCTGCCTTAGATACTTACAAGCTGGGTGAGCCTGGGAAGTCACTTAACCTCTCAGTTTCCTCTTTTGTTAAATGAAGGGGTTGGATTCAATGGTCTCTAAGCTCCCAGGGGCCATTAGCATTGTAGATACCTATAGATGGTCTCTCTACCTTACAAACTACTCTACCAGAAACCTTGCCCTGGGGCTGCTAATCCACTACATGGGACCATGCTAGTTCATTCCAGCCACCCTCTACCCTTTCCCCCACCCCTTCTACATCTTCTTAAAGAACTAGATCAAAATCAATACCACCATGGCTTCTGAAAAGGGGATTTCATCCAGCATTCTTACTGTTTCACCCCAATCTCTGAGACTTTCTAGACCAAAAACACCCTTCCCTGATAATGATGATAATAATAGCTAGCATTTACATAGTCCTTTAGGTTAGCAAATCACTTTGCAAATATTATCTCGTTTTGGGAGGCACTGTTCTCCTATGTGTTTCCTCTCTCATTAGATTCTAAGCTCCTTGAGAAAAAAGGCTATTTCATTTTTGTATTTGTATGCCTAGGGCTTAGCACAATAGCTGGTAAATAGCAAATACTTAGTAAATAAATGATTTTTCATCCATCCATTCATACTGTTACATGAAACAGTAAAAAATTTAAAAACTAGATGCTCTCTAAGGATCTGTAATGGAAATGCAGATTTGAAGATCTTCCCTGCCCCTAGGCCCTTTGATTGGCTTAAGTGACTCTGAGAACCTTATTTAATTTGAAAATATACTCTGCCCCCTAATAAGCTGAATGTGGTCACATGGAGCCTGTGGTAGGAGGCTTGACCACACCTTGATGCTGTGTGATTGGGTAGTGGGTCAAGAGGGTGGTTACATTCTCTGAGCCAGGAGAAGGCTATATAATTCCTGATGTGAGGCTTTGCTTTAGGGCTCACTTTGAGAAGTGTTGTGTGATTTGACCAGATGAGACTCTGGGCAGCTGTTGACAGCCCCCCAGCTTTGAAAACCCAGATGTTGATGCTTCCCTCTCTGGTAACTGTGATTTTGGTATTGATAATGGTTGGACAGTTTGGAAGCCTGTCTATTTGATCTGTCTGTATACTCTGAAGTTCGGGGTGCTGACCTTTCCCCCCCTGAACCAGGTAATATAGGTTTGATTGATTAAAGTGAGCTTGTTAACTGATTTTGAGTTGCTTTCCTTTACAAAAGCAGATCTAAGAACCTGCGTTGGCAGCCACTCTGGGGATACTGGGGTGCTTGCTGCTACAGGACCTTCCCACTTGTAAATAGTTATGGAGGGCAGAGACCACCTATAGTTTCCTCTTTAGGGTCCTCACCACAGTGCCAATAACAGGCTTAACAATATCATGTAATATTGATGCTGATGAAGGTGATAAGAAAAATGTTAATGATGCTAGACCCAAATGTAAGATAATTAAAAGGGAGAAATAATAGTGTTCACAATAACATCTTCCTAGGCTCCATTGTCTAGGATGACACCCCTGCCCCCACCATTAAAAAAAAAAAAACAACTTAAAGGAAAATTACTGAAATTCCAAAGTTCTCACTGCTTCCCCTGTCTCCAGGATACTTGTTTCCAGTTTATATTACTTGGTATCAATGAGGTAAAAGAACAGATTTCAATCAGTTGGCAAGCCCCAAGTCAATAGCTATACCACCATATTCCATCACCAGAAAGCCATTCAATTATCTCACCTGGCAGTGGCTTTAGCCTCCATCAGCCCATACAGGTTATGAAGGTTATAATGAGAGGAGATACTTTGCTTTGCAGAAGCACAGATTGTCTTGGCAAATAAAGATCCTCCCAGCACCGCTGCCGGAAAAACAGAAAAATAAAAATTGTTCATAAGCAAGACTTCTCATTCAACCAATGGCACCGCACTGGAAAGGGTCTGAGAGAGAGAAGTTCATGAGGGAGAAACATCCCTCCCTCCCATCCCACCCTTACCAGGTTTGTAGGGTGGATTATCCAGGTCTCCAGAGGTACAACCATCTACTGAACCATCATTAAAGTTAGACGGTTCATTCATGTCCTAGACATAGAGACAGGCATTGTGGACTCATGGAAAAGGGTACCCCAGCCTTCCTAGATAGGACTTTAACATTCACTTTCAACATTAAATGATTTTAGTCAGAAAACTCTGGTAGCAGATCCCAAATGGGATGGTATCTTACACTCTATCCTCAGAGCTCAGTACCAGGCGGATTCCTGCAACTCAGCTTTAGTTACATGGTTAGTTTCCCTCTCCAAGTGATTTTCTAGTTCCCTCCTTTGACTGACCTCTTAAGTCTTCTTTGGGGTAATGATGCTCAGTAAGGCACATAGAGATGCTTGCAGCCAAGAAGGTATAAAGAAATAAAGGTATAAAAAAGTATAAGGCATAAAGCTATAAAAACTGGTTACATCCTAGAGATTCAAAGCCACAGAGTGGCTATTATAAGATTTTATTCATTTACTTTTAGATGAAGGATTTCAAGTTAGATGAGAAAAGGTCAACAGAAATGGTATCAATCTTCCAAATTATTTTAGAAATGCTATTCCTCTGGCAGAAGTACTGTTATTCTGTACAATGTAGGGAAGAAGTCAGAATCCCTGCCCTATGACTCTTTAGGCCCCTACAGAGGGAAGAAACTTACAATCCAGAGTCCATCAAAGGGAACTCTTGCGTGAAATACATTCAGGTTCTCCAGCCACCACTGATGTGTCTCTGGGTTGGAGAAATCAGGGAATGCAGTGAGGCCAGGCCACACCTACCACAGAGCCCAAGAAAGCAAGAGTAAATATCTTCTCCCAAACACCCATAGGCCTCTATCCTTTAACCCATTTCCCTTCTTTCCCTAGGGAAGGGGTACTTAAGATGGAGTCTATGAACTTGTTTTTTAAAAATACTTTGATAACTGTATTTCAATATACTTGGTTCCCTTTGCAATCCTATATATTTTATTTTATGAATTTAAAAACTTTCTTCTGAGAAAGGGTCCATAGACTTCATCAGACTGCCCCAAGGTCCATGACACAAAAACAATGAAAAATCTTTGTGCTAGGCAGGAGTGGGGCATACTCTTATGGTCCTAAAAAGCTTTGTGTACCTTTAGGACATCTTATTCCATCAAACTTAGAACCCCAGAAGCAGAAAGGGAAAGAAGAATGGAAGTTAAATTAGTTGCTATTATTTTTGGGGAAACAGCATCAAACTAGTTAAGGTTAATAGTGAAATCCTGGTATCTAAGGTGGCTAAATTTTATCCCCAACCTTTTGTCAATTTCTGGAGTCTTTTTAAGGCCTCTGAGCCCTTCCCTATCACTGGATCCACACTCCAGGACTCTACATAAATAGGACAGAGATAGCAGAGAGTGACCACTTCATGCCCTCTGGGTCTAAAGAAAAAGACTACAGAGTAACAGAGTAACCCCACTGGAAACACTTATTTCCCTAATCACGCCCAGAATGCTCCAGTTTACCATCAGTCTCAGGCTAGCCCATCTCTTGAGTGTTATTAGTGCTCTGTACCTATCCAATGTAGCTTTTCTCTCACCTGTCCAATCAATGTCTGTCCATGGGTGTTGTTAATGAAGATCCCTTTTTTCAAACCTTCATCATAAGGTGCATAAGTGCCAGTAGCCTGACTGCTGCTAATGGCAGGGTCCTGAAAAGACATTCGGAAAGCAGCAGTTACAATTTGGGGCAACACCTGGCAGAAATCTTGGCCCTAAAAAGAGATATTATAAGGGGCAGCTAGGTGGCGCAGTGAGTAGAGCATTGGCCCTGGAGTCAGAAGGACCTGAGTTCAGATCCGACCTCAGACACTTAACGCACACACAAACAAAAACCTAGCCGTGTGACCTTGGGCGAGTTACTTAACCCCAATTGCCCTCCAAAAAGCAAAAAAAAAAAAAAGAGATATTATAATCAGTCTGGAAGTTATAGAGAGTCCCACTGGCTAACTCTCCTTATCTTAAGGAGAATATGACTCCCCTGATTTAGAAGAAGAATGAAGTGAGGAACATCGCACATGATATCTGCATTTTTCTTTTTTTCTTTGCTTTTTGGAAGGCAATTGGGGTTAAGTGACTTGCCAAAGGTCACATGGCTAGTAAGTGTGTCAAGTGTCTGAGGCCAAATTTGAACTCAGGTCCTCCTGACTCCAGGGCCAGTGCTCTATTCACTTCGCCACCTAGCTGCCCCAATCTGCATTTTTTCAACAAATTATTTGGCCTTACTGCATTTTTTTGTTCTCCTGTTACTTTTTTTTTCCTTTTTAAATTCTTTTTTTAAAGGTATGACCCTTATTAAAAAAAAAAAAAGCAGAATGCAATTACTTAAGTGTCTGTGAGGATATCTTTATGTTTAAGTACACCCTCCCATGAGGGTCATGGTGGAGGGTGTTGTTCTAGAACAATAGGAAAAGTCCCTAGTTGCCCAAAGGGATTGAAAGAGAAGAGAATTCTAATCTAGAAATGGTTACTTTAAATAAACTATGCGTT
Source organism: Gymnobelideus leadbeateri (assembly GCA_011680675.1). Lineage (NCBI taxonomy): Eukaryota > Metazoa > Chordata > Mammalia > Diprotodontia > Petauridae > Gymnobelideus > Gymnobelideus leadbeateri. The sequence goes on along the minus strand of WOXC01007869.1, from coordinate 561,508 downwards.
TCCAGCCCATGAATCCAGTTAACACTGGGGTCATGAGAGCAGAGTGCTTGACCAGCCCATGGTTCTTGTTTGGTGTTTACTTCCTGTTACATGAGCCATTTAAGGCTTGGCTGGAACTCCAGTTGTGCAAGAGGAATATTGAGTCTTTTCCTTTTGGAAAGTAGCTTGCTGGGGAAATCCCTAAACCACTCAAGCTAGCCTCAAGGGTGGAGCTTTGAGAGGAGGTGATCACAGGGGAAATGGAAAAGCAAGGAAAGTGGCTGTACTTCCCTCGGGCAAACCCATAAAAAGAAGCTGATTACATCCTAGAGATTCAAATCCAAGGAATGGCTTTAAATTAAGGAGGTTTTATTTATTTATAATTGAAGGATTTCAAATTAGACAAGAAAAGGCTTGAAAAGAACTATGGAATTCAAGAGACTGAAAAGACCTTTGATTTGTCTGTGCTATTTCCATTTACAGAGAAGTTAAGTGTTTCTCAAGATCACACAGCTAATTAGTGACAAAGCCTCTTGAGTCTATGATCCTATGAAGCCAAGGACAATGCTACTTACATTTGTGTCATGAAAGTCAGTGGGGGGAGGGGGGGCGTGTAGGATGATTATTTCTACTTGTGGTTGACTGAGTTCTCTGAAGGTCAAATAAGTTTTCCTTCAAAAAAGAAATTTCCATGTGGCATTAAGACAGCCATGGTTGCTATTGGGAGTTATTATTGGGAGATATCAGAGTACAATAGAAAGAGGGGCCTTGTGTGAGTCATTTATCCTTCCTAGGCCTCAGTATTCTTCATCTGTGAAATGAAAATGTTGGATGAAATGATCTCTGAGATCCTTTTAGTCAAGTAGGATAGTGGTTCCCACTTAGGTTTCTTATGGATTCATAACAATGATCTAAGATGTTTAGCTAAAAATTCTTTAATTGTGTCTGATAATTGCCTGATTTTATTATAAAAATTTTTTTCCTGAGGTGGCTAGGTGGCAGTGAATAGAGCACTGGCCTTGGAGTCAGGAGGACCTGAGTTCAAATCTGGCCTCAACACAAAAACTAGTCATGTGACCTTGGGCAAGTCACTTAACCCCAACTGCCCCTCCAAAAAGCAAAAAAAAAGAAAGAAAGAAATTATTTTCTTCTGTGCCAACAAACATGTGCATATTTGAAAGAATATAGGTTTGTTTCTACAGTGATTTGAAACCATCCTTATTATAGGCACAATTATTTAGGTAATCATACAATGGATACATCAAACTCTAACTCAGACCACTTCTGACTAGGGCAACAAGTTCTTGCAGTTTCTCAACCTGTCATCAAAATGTTTCCAAACCATTACAAGGATTTAATATTTGTGTGCAAACCAATTCCCAACAGAGGGTCAAATGCTTGTGCACACCCTTTTTTACATTCTATGAACCATATCAGAGCAGCTCCCTCATGCCTTTCTGTTACCCTATATTAATCTCATTGGCTGAATAAATATGTGAAAATTTGTATTCTTAAAGTGAAACTCTCATGCTGTTTCAAAGACATGAGCACTGGACATACACATTACAAGCCATTTTGAAAACATCATGGACCATCACAAATATTCTGCAGAAACAAACCTCATATGGCTTTTCATTGCAATATTAAGGCTGTTTTCCAATTTAAAATTATTTTCTACTATTTTACTATTCTTCTATCTGGTGAACTTTCAAATGAACTGGTTGGCAACACTGGTCAGTCATCTGATAGAGTTTCTGTGAGACTGTAGGTAACTGGTTTGCCAGTGGTAAAAAAAGATGAAAATCATGTCTGAAGAGATTCTTTCCTTACAAAGTCTAGTCTATATATAAACATTGTTCAAAAATGAAACAATTTATGCAATTGGATTTTAGGTACATTTTAACATAGCACTTGCCATTAGCCAGAAGAAAAATAAATATTTCATTTCATAACTAGCTATTCATTTTTAATTAGTTCTTTAGGTGCTTAAAATTTTTAAATAGATTTCCATCTCTCAGCCAGGGTCTGTACAATTCTCCTGCCATCCACCACATATTTATGTGAGCAAGCATTTTCACTTTTTTTTTAGTTTTAAATCAAAGTAAATAAACTCAATATGGACCAAGATTTAAGAATATATTTGCTTGGTTTTGAGCCAAGTGCTACAAACCTTTGTTCAGATAAAAAAGTCCAACAGCAAAATTAAATTTACAAGTTGTAACATTTCATTAAAATGTTTTTTTATATTCAACAAAATTTTAAAAATAAAGACATTTAATAAAGTCTTACAGGTAATAGTAAGCATTATAAGGTCTTAATTATTTCTATCAATTCTTACAAAATGTCCCACATAAAATACCTATAATTATCTTATAATTAGAGTTTTGTAATTTTAGAAGATATCATAATTAAAGGTGGAATAAAATTTTATTTTCTATAATTATATAACAAATTTTAATTTGGAGCTTTTGAAGGTGCTATATTTATTGTAAGCACTAAGTGACTAAAAGATTATGAGTAATATAATAAATTACCCTCAGATTTCATAACACTTTTTTTTAATGAAGTGTTCATGGAACAAAAAAAGTTGGGAAACATTTATTAGCCACCTACTCTGTGCCAAGTACTTCTAACTATAAATCCATGATTCTATGATATCTTTGAGCTCACAGTTAGGGAATTGATTTTTACTTCATTTAAGAAGAGATGTGAACAAGTTTCTTCTCACAAGGTGGGAGCAACCTGACGAGGGAGCAGCCTTGACCCTTTGCAGAAGGTCAGAAGTCACCTTACCAGAATTAGAACATAGTATTGTCCATGCTTGTGAAGGTCCATCACTAGCTGAGGGAGTGTGCCAAAATGCTGTGGGTCAATTGTGAAATCCCGGGATCCTTCCATGTAGTCAATGTCATTCCACTGAGCATCCTATCAGAAAAAAAAAATACATTAGTAGACTGCAAACAAACCCATGCCTGCTCCCCTTGGTCCCCCTTTAGATTGGATAAACCATTGTACTTCACCAGCATATTCTTGAGCATTTAGTTGGCAGAGGGGATAGAGGTCTGGGTTGGAGTCAGGAAGACCTGAGTTCAGATCTGGCCACAAACACATACTAGCTGTGTGACCCTGGGCAAGTCACTTAATCCTATTTGCTTCATTTTTTTCATCAGCAAAATGAACTGGAAAAGGAAATGGTAAACCATTACAGTATCTTTGCCAAGAAAATCCTAAATGGGGTCACAAAGAGTTGGATATGACTCCAAAAACAGGGCATTCTTTAAAAAAAAAAAAGCATTTGTCCATATTCCTTATTTAAGGTCCTGGAAGAAGGAGTGACTAATGAAAAGTTCCAGAGACATTAAGTGACAGAGATGGAATTTGAAGGCAGGTCCTCTGTGTCCAGAGTCAATTCTTTTCTCAATCTTCTGTCACACGAGAGATTGCTTTTGGCACGTTGGTGGGAAACAGAGCACATGAGCATTAGGACAAAGTGCCAAAAGTGACATGTAGAGAATATGGGAAACATAAAATTAATATTATGGTCAGAGTGATACCTGTCATCATTCCAAATTCCCAACCTGGATAAACATATCCCTAGGGGATAAGGAACTATGTGGAACATTTTCTGGTCAACTATATTACCCTGTTGAAATATAAAAAAGATGTGGTAATACTAAAAATTTTATGAACCACATAAAGTTTTATTTATGCAAAAATAATTTTACTTCAATTAACAAAGTTTAATTTTCTATCTCTCCAAACCCCTCCCACTCACCCCCAAAATGAAAGAAAAAACCCATTAGGGCAGAGATGTCAAGGGGCCCCCTTTTCTATTTGAGTTTGACACCACTGCACTAGGATATTCTTTTTTTTTTTTTGAGGTGAAAGGCAGGGCAATTGGGATTAAGTGACTTGCCCGAGGTCACATGGCTAGTACGTGTTAAGTGTCTGAGATCGCATTTGAACTCAGGTCCTCCTGACTCCCTGCAAGTCACTGTGCCACCTAGCTAGCTGCCCCTGCACTAGGATATTCTTGAAAAATACATCCAGGTATATAGAATGGCCACAAATTCAGGTTTGTATAGAATGAAAATCATACCAACAATAACTTTGTCTTGATACAGACTCTATCTCATAAAGCCCTCAACTCCACTTTTTCCACCTCTTCCCTTTTAGCAGATGAACTAATCTCAAGCTTTGCAGAGTAAGAGACCATCTTATATGAGAAATTGGCAGTGTGGTACCAGAGAGAAAGTACAGGGTGGGCAGGGTGGCACATGCCAATAGTCCTTGAAGTTGAGGTTCTAAGGTTGGTGGATGCTTGAGTTCAAGAGTTCTGAGCAGCAGAAAGGCTAAAGTCAATTGGTAGCCTGTACTAAGTTTGAGCAGTAAGGTCGCATCATAGATAGTGCCATGCCCAGAGTCAGGAAGACTCATCTTCCTGTGTTCAAATCTGGCCTCAGATACTCACAAGCTACGTGACCATGGGCAAGTCACTTAACCTATTTGTCTCAGTTCCTCATCTGTAAAATGAGTTGGAGAAGGAAATGGCAAACCACTCCAGGATCTTTGCCAAGAAAACCCCATAAAATGGGCGCACAAGGAGTTGGACATAACTGAATAAAACAACTGAATAACAACACTGAGCCTGGCACCAATAGGCTGCTTAGGGAGATGCCTAGGGAGATGACCAGCCCAGGTCAGACAAAGGGAACAGATGAAATCCTTCATGCCAATCAGAATTGGGGTTAGGCCTGTTGATGACCATTGGTCTTTCAATCTATGAGATTCAAGACCCAGTCTTGAAACAGAACAGAACACCAAAAATTAGCTCTGGAGTCAGAGTTCAAACACGGTTTAAACACTACCTCTGATGTTTCCTTCCAACGTGTCTGACCTTTGTTAGGTCACTTTACACCCCTCCCTCTGCCTCCATCTCTTCATCTGTAAAGGTTTAAACTAGATGACCTTGGGTTTTCTTCTAACCACAGATCTATGATATCAGTTTTCTTTCACTATTCTGAACCTTCCAATGTCCTCATCCATCTTTTTTCTTCCTTTCTTCTGGTCTTGGCTAAATTTATTCCTTCACCTGTACTTTTGAGTCCATTGCCTCCATAACCTTACTCTGTTAATCATCTTGTCCTTCATGCACTTGAACCACTAAATCCAGGATTGTTTTTTATAAGTCTTCATACTCCTTGATCTCTGTGTCACTTTCTGACATCATGAGCCAATGTAGTACAAGAAAGAGACAGAAACAGATGCTGGATTTAGAGTCAGTAACCTCGATCTGAATCCTGGCTTGGTTATTTAATACCTGGGCAACCCTGAGCAAACCATTTTCACTTTTCTGTGCCTCAATTCCCTCATCTGTAAAATGAAGGAGACTGACTGAGTAGAGTAAATGACCCTACTCTTTCTTGGTTCTCCTCCTATCTGTCTTCAAGGGATTTATGTTCTATGAGAAAGGATGCAACATATACATAGAGAAGTAAATACAGGATAATTTGATGAGAAAGAATATAAATAACTAAGGGGATAAGGGAAGGACACATGGAGATGGTGGTACAGTAGGTAAGAGTGTTGGGCATGGAATCAGAAAGAGCTAAGTTCAAATCCATCCTCAGACACTCAGTAGAAGTGTGATCCTGGGGGAAGAGTCACTTAAGTCACTTAACTTCTTTCTGTCTGCCTCAGATTCCTCAAGTATAAAATGGACCAAACTTCCCAGGGTCTTTGTAAGGAGCAAATGAGATAATATTTGTAAAGCACTTAGCACAGTGCCTGGCACACCAGAGGCCCTTAATTAATTTGTTTTTTCCTTCCTCTTCAGTCTCTTCTGTTGGGTCAATATCCATTTCCCACCCACAAAACTTGTTCCAAGGCTCTACTCTCACCCCTTTTCTCTTCTCTTCTCTCTCTTTTATGCTGTATCCCTTCTAAGCAGATAACACTCAAATCTGTATATCAGCCCTAATCTCCCACATGAACTCTAGTCTCACATCATCAAGTGCTTGTTGGGTATCTCCATATGGGCATCCCACTTATTTGCATCTCAAACCCAACCAGTTCAAAACAGAATAGATAATCTTTCACACTAAACACACCTCCCTTTCACATTTCTTGATTTCTGTTGGGTAATACCATACACCCAGATTTGTAACTTCAGAGTCATCCTTGATTATTCCCTCTCCCTCACTGACCCATATCCAATCAGTTGCTAAGTTATATAAATTCTACCTCCAGAAGAGCTCTTATTCTCCCTTTCTCTCTTACCACAATACTATGATCCTCATGAATAGCACCTCATCTCCCTCACCCAGACAAGTGCAATAACCTCCCTGCCTTAAGTCTCTTTCTTCTTCAAACTATCCCCCATGGAGCTACCATAATAATTTTCCTAAAGTTTAAGTCTGACCATGCCACTTCTCTACTCAGTAAACTCTCATGACCCTCTATTGCTTCTAGGAGTCAATCTAAGTTCTCACGTTTGGCTTTTAAAGCCATTCACAACCAGGCATATCTTTTCAACTTTATCATACAATGCTCCATTATTGAACTCTGTTTCAGTCAAATTGACTTTCTCGGTCTTCCTCACACATGACACAACATCTTTTATCTCTGGACCTTTGTACTGGCTGTCCCACATACCTGAAATGAAATTCCCCATCACCTCTGCCTCTAAACATCTCTTTTTCCTTCAAAACTCTACTCAAGACCCACATGAAGGTCCCTTCAGCTATTAGAGACAGCCCCCCATTTACCTTGTATTTATTTTTTCTATACTTATATTTGTAGATATTATCTCCCCTAGTAGTCCCCTCCTTGAGGGCAGGGACTGTATAGATTTTATCTTTGTAGCCCCAGTGTCTATTATAGTGCCTGGTACATAGTAGGTGCTTAAATATTTTTTATTAATTGATTAATTATTATATACAATATAAGCTTAATTAATGTTTGCTTAATTGAAACTTCTGGTTACTGGAAAAAATAAAAGACATCAGGAGTGGATGAACAGAATGAACACAAGGATGAATAGCACCTGTCAGCTAGCTAACTTTTGTTTATCAAAATAATATGCTAATGCATATAAATCACTGTTCACTTAAGGTAAACAGCCATCAAGGCAGGACTTTAGAGAGATGACAGTGACATTTGGGGAGAAAAAGGGGAAGAGTGACTTTTTTTTCAACATCATGGGAATGGAAGAACTGTGAAATATGTGAATGAATATCATTCCCTGAGTTGAGATGTTAAGGAAAACATGCAGCAGGCCTGAATGATAGGCCAATTAATTATACCTTTTAGCTGGAACTATGTAGGCTTAATAAAGTAATTTGATAAATCCTAGGTAACTCTAAGTTAGAGAAGGATGATCAGGAGCTATTACACCTGACCCTTAAATATAGACATCCCCCCAAGGACTTCTTTTCTCACTCTCAAGTCTCTTCCATGGTGATTTCATTCATCTCTTCTACTTAAAGTAATTAAAATCAGTAGGCAAATGAACTCCAAATTTAGAGCTCTACTCTCCAGAGGTCCAAACTTGTATTTCCTTTTTTTAAAAAATAGTTTATTTATAGTGTTTGTTTTTGCAATGCCCACACTTCTCCCTCTATCTCATCCCCCTCCTTTTCTCTCTCTATCCAGAAAATTATCTTAATTTTTTTCAAAAGAAAAGAAATTTAACAAAGCTAATCAATGTATTAGAGTGAAAAAACCTGACATTATATGCTATGTTCCACACCTATGACCCCCCCCCCCATTTCTACAAGGAAGTGGAGGAGGTGTCTTCTTGTACCTCTTCTTTGGGGTCAAGTTTAGTCTTACAATTTTGCAATATTCAGTTTGAATTGTTCTGTAGTTGTCTGGCTTTGCTAACTTCACTTTTTATTACTCATATATGTCTTTCCATGCCAGTCCTGTATTTTAGCAGCCTATTGGGTATCTCCATTTGGATGTCCTGCCAGCACCTTAAGCTTAAAGTGAATTCGCCATCTTTGCCCCAATTCTGTCCTCTCTTTCTAACTTCATAGAATCCTAGCAGTTTAGAGCTGTACAGTACATCAACCGACAAGTCCAACCCATACCCAAAAGGATTTTCCACCATAACATATTTGACAAGTGGTTATCCTCTTCTTCAAGACCTACAAAGAAGGTGATCCCACCATCTGCTGAGATAGTCCATTCTACTTTTGAGTCACTCTCATTATTAGGAAGTTTTCCTTGACATCAAGTCTATATTTATCTTTCTGCTCCTGGTTCTGTCTTCTGAGGAAAAAAGAATATATCTGATCCCTCTTCTATATGGAAGCCATTCAAATGCTTGAACATAGCTATTGAGGCCCCTTGAGTCTTCTCCAAGCTAAACAGTCCTAGTCTCTTCAATTAATTCTCTTATGATAAGGACTCAAGACCCTTACCCATCCTGGTTATCCAATTCTGGACACTTCTTATCAGCAAACATATCAAGGACTTAGGAATGTTCTTGTTTTGATTGCACATGTATAACCTCTCTCTGATTGCTTAATGTCTTAGGGAGGGGGAAAGGAGGGAGGGATGGAATTTGGAACTCAAAATATTTTTAAAATGTTAAAAAATTGTTTTAACATGTAATTGGGAGGAGTGGCTAGGTGGCACAGTGAATAGAGCACCAGCCCTGGAGTCAGGAGGACCTCAGTTCAAATCCAGCCTCAGACATTTAACACAAAAACTAGCCATGTGACCTTGGGCAAGTCACGTAACCCCAATTGCCCTCCCCCCCAAAAACGAGAAAAAAAAACACGTAATTTAGAGGGATAATATATGTAATATATATATAATATACATATACATATAAAGTTTTTAAAAATTTATGTCCTTGTTAAATTGAGGTGCCCAGAGATGAACAAAATATACAGATGTGGTCTTGCCAGGATAGAGTATGGAGCATCTCCTTACACCCAAATATTATGTCTTCCTTAATGTAGCAAAAGATGCACTAGCTTTTTTTGATTATGACATCATGATGCTCACGCGTTGTGAGCTTCCCGCCTGCTAAAACCCCTATATATTTTTCAAGCAAATTGCTGTCTAAATATGTATCCTTAATCTTGTGCTTATAAAGTTGATTCTTTTTTACTCTAAATATAAGACTTTACCTTTATCCCTACTTAATTTCATCTTACTCCATTCAGCCAAGGGCTCCAACCTGTCGAGGCCTTTTGGATTCTGCCTCTGTTATCCAACGTATTACTTACATCTCTCAACTTTATATCAGATGAAGATTTGATAAGAGTGTCATCTGTTCTTTTTTCCAGGTCACTGATAATATGTTCAAGTCCCAAATCCACTGTCCACTCCAGATCTCTGCATGTTTTCCATAAGAAGAGTGTGAGATTCTCTCTCAAATCCTCTGTTAAAATATCTACTAAGTAAACCTACAATCCTCTCATGATTTATTTTTTAAAAAATAGGAGGAGGGGGGCGGCTAGGTGGCGCAGTGAATAGAGCGCCGGCCCCGGAGTCAGAAGGACCTGAGTTCGGAGCCTCTGACACTTAATCCACACAAACAAACAAACAAAAAAAAACCTAGCCGTGTAACCTTGAGCAAGTTACTTAACCCCAATTGCTTTAAAAAAAAAAAAAAGCATAACTCTTTCGGGGGAGAGGAGCCTTAAAAATACAAAACAAAGGAAAAAGACTCATAAGCATATAATCCAAAAAAAAAAAAAAATAGGAGTAGGGACTAGACCTATGATTTCGTTGCAATAGGAAACTTCCAGATGTAGAAATTTACTCTGCCAGTACGATACTTACAATACTTACAACTTTGCTGGTACAATATTTAAAACTCACTTTGCCATTACAATACTTATAATACTTACAACTTATTCTACCAGTAAAATACTTAAAATACTTTCAGCTTACTCTACCAGTATAATACTTACAACTTACTCTACCAGTACAATACTTATAATACTTACAACTTACTCTACCAATACATTCTCTGCAATTTTTAGGCTTAGAGAGCTGCTACCTAGGGCATTGAAAGATTAATTGGTTTGACCCCGGATCATGCAGGCAGTATGTCTCAGAGGCAGAACTAGAACTCAGTTCTTCCTGCCTGCTAAGCCAGCTTTCTATTCCTCCATGCCATGCTGCCTCTCACTAATTTTGTAACTTTACCCAAAAAGGAACTGTGTTTATTCTGGCATGATTCGTTCTTGACGAAGCCATGCTGGCTTTTTGTAAGCCCTGTTTCCTTTTTTAGAAGTTCACTAACCATCTCTTTAATGACCCATTCTCAAATTTTCCTTGGAACTGCAGTCCAGCTTCCTGGCCTATAGTTTGTAGATTCTGTTCTATTCCCTTTTTTGAAAACTGGAACAGCATATGCCCTCTCCAATGGTACCTCTCCATTTTCCAACATCTTTCAACAATCACTCACTAGGGCTTTATAATCACACTCACCAGTTAGCTCATTACCTAAAAATTTAGTTTATATTTGCCAAAGGGCTTGAATTGATCAAGGGCAACTGGGTGTTTTCTCACTATCTCCTTACTTATCTTAGGTTTCATCTCCTATTTAGTCCTTTTTTGCCTGTCATTTCCATTGTAAAGGATATCCTCATTAGCACAGAAGTCAGAAGCAAAATGAAAATTAAGCAGCTCCCCATTCACACCAAAACCAAATAGCAGTCCTATCCACTTCTTCCCCTATAACAACTAAAATGAATCTTTTTTGTCATCGCTAGCCTCCCTTGCCAGCCTTAACTCAGTCTGGGCTTTGGACCCCTGACATTCTTTCTACAATACCATAACATGTTCATGTTCATCTTCTGTTGTCTGCCCTCACTTCCAACTTCTGTACATCCATTTAAAAAAGAATCTAAATTGGTTATTGAGTTCCCTATTTTTCCTCCTCATTGGAATTATATTCCTTTGTCCTTTCAGAATTTCATTCTCAAATATTCCCATTCTGCCTGAGCTAATTTAATCAAAGACAGAGGTTCTTAACCTGGGATCCATAGATAGATTTGGTGGGGGGGATGGGGATATCTGTGAACATGAATGAAAAGAAAATACATCTTTATTTTCACTATCCTCTTACTGAAGTTAAGCACTTCCTTTTATTATTTAAAAACTTTATTCCAAGAAGAAGTCCCTAGACATTGCCAGGCTGACAGAAAGGATCCATGGCATAAAAGAGGTTAACAGCACCTTGCTTGGGATCTGACATTTTTACCCTGAACCATTTGAAATCCACTTTTCCAAAATCTAAGACATACGTGGGACCATGCTGAGTTGCTGTCTCCAGCACAAGAAACTTAATCTCCCGACTTCAGGCATTTTCTCTGGCTGTCCCTGAGGCCTAGAATTCTCTCTCCTTATCACCACCTCCTGGCTTCCCTGGCTTCCCTTGAGTTCCAGTTAAAATCCCATCTTCTCTGAGTAGCCTTTCCTGATCCCCCATAATGCTAGTGCCTTCCCTCTGTTGACTGTCACCAATCTGTCCCCTCTATATCTTGTTTGTCCATACTTGTTTGCAAGTCATATCCCCCATTAGGCTGTGAGCTCCTTGAGAACAGGGACTGTCTTTTGCCTTTCTTTGTATCGTCAGTGCATAGCATGGTGTGTGGCACCTAGGTGCTTACTGACTGACTTTCCTATCACAAATTCTAGGAATGAGTGGTCACTTCTCCACTGCGTTCCTATTATTTTTATCCGAGCATCCAGTTCCTCTTAAGTTGTTAGTAAGAATGTGATTCAGTTCAATAGTTTCCCCCTTTTTGGTTCTTCTACCTCCTGAAGGATGAAAAAAATATCATTAAGGCAAGTCAAAAAGTTAATGGCTATCATATAGTGTGTTCTCTGTTTGTTGTTCTCTGCTTTGGGGCCAACAGAGAGTTTTGGCAAAGGTTTGGATAATGGAAGTTTTCCATCAATCACAGATTTTGATCTGTTTCCCAAATATTTCATCTCATTCTTCTTTCTGTCCAGGTATAACAGATGAGTCAATCTCAAATAGAAATGGATCCCGGAAGCCACATTGATACAGAAAATCACAAATTAACATTATCTATGTTGTATTTTTATTTATTTTGTTAAACATTTTCCAATTACATATTAATCTGATTGCACCTTACTCTGGAGTTTTGTGGCCACATGAGTTTGACATTGCTGGTCTTTACTGACAAAATTGTTCCTGTTTTTACACCCACTGACTTTAACCCCAGTCCTCTTCACTCTTATTCCCACTCTGGTTCTTGGATTTCCTCATATGAGTAAACTTTCTTAATATAGTGCTACCCTTTCACCCCCACCCCTTCCCCTTTATCTAGTCTAGTTCTTTTAAATAAAGAATACCAATCCAAAACCATTTTTCAGTCATGAGCTTCACCGCACAGAGAAGGCTCAGTATCCCTTATATGGCTTCCTTGTAGAAGGACCTCTCTAGTATCTCTTGCTAGTTACTGTACCTAAATTTCTCTGTTTCTGTTAATAGCATCACCACCCTCCCCAGTTATCCAGGCTCATTACTTTGGAACTATCTCTAATCTTTCCCTTTTTGTCACCTTCCATATAGCTAATCAGTTTGCCACTTCCTGTCATCTATCCCTCATAAAATATCTTGGATCTGGCTTCAGGTGCTCATCTCTGCTTTCCCAGACTATTGTAACAGACTCCTCACTGTTCTCTTTTTTACAATCTCTCTCTCACTGCAATCCAGTATTCACCATATTGCCTGAGTAACCTTTCCAATAGTCTATTATGGTCATGTCACTCCTCTTCTCAAAAATCTTTCATGGCTTCCCATTTTTTTACTGAATAAAATATAAAAGCCTGATACTAACACTCAAGACCCTCATCCATCCTACCTATCCAGCTTTCTCTCATACTATTTTTATTTATACTATATTATTTATTTATATTTATATTTATACTTACACTATTTATCTCATACTATATATCTCATACTGTACCTTTTATTCATGCCAAACTGGACTATCCTGTTTCTTGTTCTCATCCTGCCCTGCTTTTGCATAGCAATCCCTCCCTTCTGGAAAAGATTCTTCTTCAATCAAAAAGCATTTATTAAACACCTACTATGTAACAAGCACTGTCTAAGTGCAAGGGAGACACTGAGGATACAAAGACAAAAATTAAATAGCCCCTGTACTCAAGGGAGAACAATATCAGAGAGAACAATATGTATATAAAAGATATAAAAACAATAGCAATTTAAAATTGGGGGGAGGATCAAAGGCATCTGGGAAAATGAAATGCATTATGTAGAAAGCATTGCCTAAGCAAGGTTATGAAGGAAACAGGATTCTAAGTGGTCGAGGTAAGTAAGGGAGGAGTGCATTCTAACCCAGGAACTCTATGAACACAATTACAGAACACTTTTTCACACAAATAAAGTTAGATCTAAATAACTGGAAAAACATCAGTTGCTCATGGTTAGGCCGAGCTAACATAATTAGCAATTCTACCTAAGGTAATTTACTTATTCAGTGCCTTACCAATCAAACTACCAAAAAATTATTTTATAGAGCTAAAAAAATAACAACAAAATTCATCTGGAAGAACAAAAGATCTTAAATATCAAGGGAATTAATGAAAAGGAGTTCATTTGAGGCCTGGGAAATAGCCACTACAAAAGGCATAGAGAAAGGAGAGGCAGTTTGAAGAGCAGCTTGGCTAGACTGTAGAGTATAGGAAGGGGAGTCACATAGAAAGAGATTGGAAAGGTAAGCCAGAAATGGGTTATGAAGGGCTTTAAAAACTAAATGGAGGGGCGGCTAGGTGTCGCAGTGAATAGAGCGCTGGCCCTGGAATCAGAAGGACCTGAGTTCGGAGCCGGCCTCCGACACCTAAACCGCACAAACAAAAACCTAGCCATGTGACCTTGGGCAAGTTACTTAACCCCAATTGCCCTAAAGGGGCGGCTAGGTGGCGCAGTGAGTAAGAGCGCCGGCCCCGGAGTTGGGATGACCCGAGATCAGATCTGGCCTCAGAAAATGAGCATCCACGCATAAATCAAATGACTAGCCGTGTAACCTTGAGCAAGTTACTTAACCCCAATTGCTTAAAAAAAAAAAAAAAACTAAATGGAAAGACCAACTACAACAGCCACTACTATTGGTGTGCTGGCAAATGTTTAACGACTGGCTGAATGAGGCATGTTTAAGTTTAATTTGCATTTATTAACATTTTCTCCATCACCTTCTTAAGAATTTTACTAGCCGTGTGACCTTGGGCAAGTTGCTTAACCCCAACTGCCCTCCAAAAAGAGCAAAGAAAAAAAAGAATCCAGATAATTTGTGAGGTATAAATGCTCACACTAAAATTTTTACACTAGGCTGTCCTTGGAACTGGCTCCAGCACATCCATGATAACAAAACCTTAATGATATACAATCAGGAGAGAAAAAGGGAGCAGAAAAAGGGTACCTCCTTCTCTTCTCTGCAGAAGTGGAGGACTATGGGCAAGGAACAAACTGCATAGACTGTCACACTCAGCTGATCAGTCTCACTGACCTGCTTCTCTCTCTCTCTCTCTCTCTCTCTCTCTCTCTCTCTCTCTCTCTCTCTCTCATTCCTCTCTTTCTTTCTTTTTCTCATCTCTCTCTTTTGTTCTTTTTGCTCCTGTTTCTTGTTCCTCTTTCTCCTTCTTGCTTTCTCTCTCTCCCTCCTCTCTCTTTCTTGTTCCCTCTTTTGCTTTCTATCTAGTTCCTCTTTTTCTCTTTCTTGTTCCTCCTTTCTCTCTTTCTCTCACTTGTTCCCCTCTCTCCCTCTTTTCTTTCTCTTGTTCCTCTCTTTCTTGTCCTCTCTTTTGTTCTCTTTCTCTTTCTTATTCCTCTCTCCCCCTCTCTTTTTTCTCTCTTCCTCTCTAGTTATTTCTTCCTTGTTCCTCTCTCACCCCCTCTTTTTCTCCCTTTTTCCTCTCTCTCCCTCTCTCTTGTTACTTTCTCTCTCTAGTTCTCTTTTCCTCTTTCTTGTTCCTCTCTCCCTGTCTTTTCTTTCTCTTGTTCCCCTCCCCTCACTTTCTTTCTTGCTCCTCTCTCTCCCTCCTTTCTCTCTCTTGTTCCTCTCTCACACATTCTCTTTCTTGTTCTCTTTTTGATCTTAGTGAAGCATCAAATAAAGTTATTTTTGTTGCTTCATCTTTTGAGGAGATCTTATATCAGTATGATTGAATGGAAGACATTTTATTTGAAGGAGAACCTTTAAGGTTGCATTTTTTTTTACCCAAATAAACAAGATGGGGGGAATCTCAAATTTTCTGAACCTTTTAGGTCAATTGTTCTGATTGTTAAGAGATGGGCCTATTTACAAACATGTGAAGAGAGGTTATTTTAAGTAGTTGTTACTGCAAATATGATTAAAAATAAATTCAACTGAGCGATAGCATGTCACTTTAGTTCTGTAATTCTAGGTCCTTTGTTCTTTCCTGAAGACAGTATATGAATTATAAAACAGCATATAATGCAGAGAGAGAAACAAAGAAGTTTACAAATATTTCATGTTTATAGCTGTTTTGACAAGTATATTAGAGAGCTGAAGTTACCTCTAATGGCAAAACCAAAGCCAGCTATTAAGTAGCCAAAAAGCTACCACTGGGTCTGCTTGCAAAGACCAGTCTAGCCAAGTACATAAAGGCTCATCACCATTATGAATTCTTTGGCCATATCAATCCATAAAACAAAGGGAAAAAAATTAAGTTATTAGTCCTTTTTAATCTCTTTCCACTTTTTCATGGAACAGGTTTGGAAAAGGGTGTAGAAGATGTCAAGATTCACATTGGTTTTAGATAAACTGTCTATATTTTTAAAGTAAGTTTTTATTAATACCTTTTGTCTTTACATCACTATAATTTCCCATCTCCTAGAGAGCCATCCCATATAATATTATTCTTAAAGGTGAGAGAGAGAAAGAAGGAAGGAAGGGAAAAAAGCAGCATAATTGATCAATACATCCAAAAAAAAATCTGAAAGCATGTGCAATATACAATGTTCATGGACCTCCCACCTCTGCTAAGGCATAGTTATCTTCTCCTATCTCTTCAATAGATTGTTTATAAATATTGGCTTTGACTGCTAACACTTGAAATATGAGATCTTTGTCCACAGCCAATGAATATACATGATAATACAGGAATTGGATCACACCAATCCTGGCATTCTCACTATAATTAAAACCAGAGCACAAAAGGAAATTGCAGCTCGATACAAGAATGGCTCACAGGAGAAGCAAATACAGGATTTGGGAGAGATGCTTTTATCATACATCCAGAATCAACAAAAAACAGCATTTCATGGAAAACAAGCTATGTTGTACATCTTTCCTCATAATAAACATTTCCCAAAAGAAAAAACAAAACAAAACAAAACCATACCATACCATGAAGATGACTACAGTTTGTGAATCTATATAATATTATTGGATCATCGATCATTTAATCCAGCCCCTTCGTTTTAGAGTTAAGGAAACTGAGGCCCAGGGAGCTTAAGTGATTTACTTGAGGTCATAATCTGTCGATGAGAAATTCCACAGAGTGCAATAAGGTCCTCAAAATTAAATCAACATAAGTGGTCAGTTTTCAAGGGAAGAAATTCAAGCTATCAATAGTTGGATTTTTAAAAATGTTCTAAATCACTCATAATTGGAGAAATCCAGGTCAAAACAATTCTAAGGTACCACTTCATACCCATCATATTGGCTAAGATGACAGAAAAAGAAAATGACAAACTTTGGAGGGACTGTGGGAAACAGATACTTTAATTTGGTATTGGTGGAGCTATGAACTGGTCCAGCCATTCTGGAAAGCAATGTGGAACTATGCCCCAAAAGCTATTAAAATGTGTACACCCTTTGACTCAGAAGTACCACTAACAGGTATATACCCCCAAAGAGATTAAAAAGAGAAGAAAAGGATCCATATGTAGAAAAATATTTATGCCAGCCTCTGTGTGTGTGTGTGTGTGTATGTGTGTGTGTGTGTGTGTGTGTGTGTGTTAGAAAAGAATTGGAAACTGAAGGTATTTCTGTCAACTGGGAAATGGCTGAACAAGTTATGGTATATGAATGTGATGGAATACTAATGCTATAAAAATGATAAGAAAGAATGGTTTTAGAAAAAACCTGGAAAGACTTGTACAAAGAGATATAAAGTAAAGTAAGCAGAACCAGAAGGAAAAATTATATAATAATAATATCGTAAAATAATCAACTGTGAAAGAATTAGTAATGTTGATTAGCACAATATCCAATCACAATTCCAAAGGACTCACGATGAAACATGCTTTCTGTCTCCAGATAAAGAGCTCATCAGCTCAGATTGCAGATTGAAACATATTTTCCTCTCTTTCTTTTCCTTTTTTTCTTCTTTTGATAATTAACATGGGAATTTGTTTTGTGTGAGTACATATATTTATGTGAGTACATATATTTATAATTGTTTGGTTTTTTTGCTTCTTAGTGAGTGGGAAAGGGGAGGGGGAGAGAATTAAGAATTAAAAATAAAACAAAATTTTTTTCTAAACAAATAAAAACTAAATTAAATCAACAAATACTTTAATATTCAGAGATTCTGTGCAAAGGTGAGCATAGAAGATAGCAAAGAATATATTGGAAAATGTGTTTCTGGAATAAGAAACAAGAAGGGCTAAAGGTTTGTGAAAAATACAGAAGTCTTACACCTATGTATCATGAATACTTTCTGCAAACATACAGTTGGGAGATGATGAATATTGTGAGCACTGAAGAACATCACAAAAAAAATGGAGCTTCATTATGTTTTAGCAGACCAGAAATGAGCTGGTAATCAATTCCAAATCAGCTACCTGTGTACAGTCAGATCATGGACATGTAAGATCACGGATCAAAGCCAATACCAAATTAGAAGAAAGGACAAAATGAGAAAACATGGCAAGAGGCTGAGCCAACTTCAACCCTACTCTGACCTCGGATCCTCCTCTGAACTCATAGCTTTTAACTTTGTATGCTTGGCACTTGTCATAAATTGCCTAGTGATCTTTCTTAGATTGTATACACTTATTATTTTATACACTTTTCACATATATACATACCCCTTCTTTCACTAATGTCCCACTAATCCATGAAATCTTCATCATGGTGTAGAAATGAGCCTGAGTTATCAAAAGCTCTAGTATAGAGCTAGTAATAAAAAGTAGACAATAGTTAACATTTATACAAAGCCTTAAGGTTGCAATAGGCTTTTATCTCATTTCATTCTCATAGCAGTCCTGGGAGGTAGCTGCTACTTTACAGATGAAGAAATGGAGGCAAACAGAGGTAAAGTGACTTGCCTAAGGCCAAATGTGAACTCAGATCTCCCTTACTCCAATCGCATTCTTTCCTATTCATACCATCTCTAAATACCTATTGTTCACATGTCAGACAGACTAGCTAAGTTTATGAGATTAATCAATCAAAGCTTGGCACCAGCTTTAACACCCTGGCCTCATCTTCAAGCTGCTTTATATTTCATGACCTCAATGTCCATTCTACTTTGGTCACCTTTTAGGGGGCCACACCTTAGACCTCATAATTACTAGCAACTTTTTCACCTCCGAGATCTCCAGTTCTGAGTTTTCCCCCTCTTTGATCCCAATTTCCTTAGCTTTTCAGACTTCCCACTCCTTTCAGCTTGTCAATTATTCAATAGGTATTTATTAGGAGTTTACAATGTGTTAGGCACTTTGTGAGGTATTTCAGATACAAGAACAAAAATTAAAGAGATCCTGCCTTCAAGGAGCTTATATTTTACTTACTGGACTTGTTCTTCAATCTCACTATTACCACTGGTCCTTTTACTTCCTACCTATTCTCTCATTCTGCCTTCTTTCCCTTACTCTCCACTATTTCCTTTCTGGCTCCATTTTTTACTTCCTCCCTAGCATATACCCTACAGTTAATCATTTCAATGATGCCCTCATCACACCCTGGAAATCTGTCCAATCCTGGTTCTTGGATAACCCTCATCATCAACATTCCCTTCCTCCCAATTTTTTAATATTCCTGGAGAAAAGTACAAAACCAAGTTGATTGGTCCACTACAGACTTATTCTTAACTCCAGCCCTCATAGTTGCTCTGACAGCCTTTCCTTCATCTTTTGTTGACTTTCTAGCATGTTCCCTGCACATAGCACCTATTCCAAAGCAAGTCTGTATACTCCTAGACCCCAGTATTATGCTACCCAAACTGAACTGATCCCCAGACACATTCTGTACTTTCATACCTCCAAAATTTTGCTCACACTGGTACCTTACATCTGCAATGGACCTTACTACTATCCCTGCCCATTGAAATACCATCTAGCCTTTAAGAATTAATATTAAACATATTAAATATACCTTTTCAGTGAAGTACCTGCTAATTCTCCTGCCCAGAAATATTCCCTCCCTCTTTTGTACTTTTACAGTATTCTGTTTGTACCTATGCCCAACACTGATCACATTATACTTTGTTTTCTACTTATCTGTATACGTATTTTGTCTGACCTAGGTGGTAAGCCCCTTGAAGTGACAAACCATTTCTTATTTATCTTTGCATCTGGCTTAACACAATTACAGTGACTTTCATATAGCAAGTTCCCAATAAAAATATTCTCTGAAGGAAGTTTATAGCTATTTTCATTTTATAGATGGAGAAATGAGAGCTAGAGAGGTCCCTAGATTTGGCTCCAGTCACATACCTGGGGGAGCATCCACTTAAATCCGCAGTCAGTTATATTATATTAAGATCAGTATTTCTTGATTTTTCTCGTCCCTGTTCTTTCTTACCTACAGAAGTACTGTCCATAGGATCTTGCCTGATTCTAGTTCAGAATCTGCTCTGGCTATGTTGTAAACTTGTATTTGCTATTCCTTCCATCCCTTCCTTAGCGTCTGATTCTATTTCTCTACCTCCATTCCTTTGCTTGGACCTTGAGACCAATCCCTTATCCTTCCAATATGGGTTTTAACTCAGGCTGCACGCTGGCAGTCTATACTCATGAGGCTTCCAGCTTTCTTATTGGAGAGAATTGAGTGATCTCCTGAGAAAGCAAATAGCTTTGTCTTCATTCAGGTCAAGGAAGGAATTCTGGCTTCCATTCACCATCACTAATGCAGCTCCCTTACATGGAAAATTTACTGCAGAGAAGTGAGACAGAAGTCCAGAACTAGAAAGAGAGTAGGGGAATTGCACAGGATACCAGAAACCTTTTTGGAGTCATTGGGGATCAAAGATTTTGAGGTGGCAGGCATCTTAGATGCCAACTAGACTAGCCCTGTCATTTTACAGATGAGAAAAATGAGGACTACAAAGGGTAAGTGACTTGCCCAAGGTCACATAGGTGTAAGGCTAAAATACAAACCCAGAACTTCAGATTCCAAATCGAAGCTGGAGGTCAGAAGTTAGAGAACATTTACAATCATAGTATGCTAAAACTAAAAAGGGGGGGTGGCTAGGTGGCACAGTGGAAGAAGACTCATCTTCATGAGTTCAAATCTGATCTCACATACTTATAAGTTGTGTGACTCTGGACAAGTCATTTTACCCTGTTTGCCTCGGTTTCCTCATCTGTAAAATGAGCTGGAGAAGGAAATGGCAAACTTCTCCAGTATCTTTGCCAAGATAGCCCCAAATGGGGTCACAAAGAGTTGGACATGACTGAAATGACTGAATAACAACAACAAAACTGAAAGGAAACTCTCTAAGACGACTCCTTCATCTTAAAGATAAGGAAACTGAGATCATGACTAGACCCGAGGCCAGTGTTTGCTTTACATTAAACCAGATGACTTCATGAGAACATCTAGTTTGTTCTTTGTTTCTTACTTGGCTGTCCGTCCTACAGTAAAACCACATTTCCACTCCTCCTGGCTCTGAGACACAAGCAGATAAGCCAAGGGAGCCCAGACAGGAGGGTCCCATGAGGCAGAAGCACTTCATAGGCTGACCTTACCTGTGGGATGAGATAGTTCCTCATGTTTTTCACCGTCTGCCATGTCTGGTTACTGCTACCATAACCCCAGCGGCAAAGATGGAAACCAAGTCCCCAGAAAGGTGGCATAGTAGGGAAGCCTGAAATGATGGCACTTTGTCAGTATGGTGAGGGTGACAACTAGAAGGGCTTCTGATGGAAGGGGAATGAAAATGTGACTCAGTTGTTCAAATCTTCCCTGGGTAAAATGGGCAGGTCAGCACCCTTATGAGCACCAATATAGTTATGGCAGCCCTTTCTGTGGTAGATAATGGAACATCGCTGTGTGTTGTAAGAAATGACTATGATGAATATGGAGAAGCATAGGAAGGCTTCTATGAGCTGATACGAAGTAAAGCAAACAGAACCAGGAAAACAATATAAAATACTACAATGATCTAAATGGAAAGAATAACAACAACGCAACAATAAACTGAATATTTTCAGATGACACCAACTAGACTTGTGCCCAAAGAACAGGTATAAGAAGGCACCCCAGCTAGATTCCTTGCAGAGGAGGGCAGAGTTATGGATCAGAAACATGAAATATAATGTCAAATTCTTTCTATATGGTCTTTTTTTGTTTTGCCAAACTATTTTCCCCCTTTCTATATTTTGATATGAAGGATTACTCAGGGAGAGGAGAGGGAGGGAAGAAGGATACATGAGAAATATGCAAACAAAATAGCAATAAAATTTTTATTTTAAAAAACCAGTCAATAGACATTGAGTAAACACCTATTATGTGCGAAGTATTGTGCTATGCATTGGAGATACAAATACAAAAAAGAGAATCCTTGTCCTCAGGTAGCTTGTAATCTAACAAGGGAAGAAAACACACAAAAGAAAGCTGAAGGGAGGAGGAAGGAGAATGATGGCAGAAGTCAAAGAAATCCCAACGGAGTGCACTCCCATGGGAAATGAGGACATGGCTGTCCTGGACCTCCTCCTTAAACGGAGGCTTAGGAGTTCATGGCTCTGCCCTCCAATCAGAGGGGAAGAGGGGACTGAGAAGATGTGAGGACCAAAGCTGATTGGATCTGTAAGGATGATTAGGTTTCTCAATGATGAAGTTCCTGGGGCATGGTGGGGAAATCAAAGAGGTCCAAAAGAATGGCAGCTAGGACTTCCCTGTCTTTGGGAGTGAGGGAGAATGAGACATTATAAACAAACAGTGGAATTTATTTCTGAAACCAATGGAAGGGAGGAAAATGGCCCTGAGAAACAGCAGCAGTCACATGACTAGGGTTAAGCTTCAAACGGGTCTCCCCATCTATGAGACCCCCTGTTCCAGAGTTCTTACCTTCCCTCCTAGAGACTGGAAGATTCCCTTCCACAATAAGAGGAAAGCAGTAAGAGCACACCTAAGAACAAGACTTCTCAGAGGAACACTCCAAAATGCTAGTGTTCTAGAATCTCTTTCAAATCTTGGGGCACATTAATTATGCAAGCGTCTTTGTGGTTAAATTCTGACCATGGAGCTTGCTAAGGGAGACAACATGGTACAGACAAAAGGGTGCTAGATCGGGAGTCACCGGACCTACGCTCAAAGCCTAACTATGTGACCTTGGACAAGTCATTTTAATTTCTCTGAGTTTCAGTATTACAACTAGAAAATCGAGTAGTTCAAATAGATGGCCTTTGAGGTTTAAATCTATAACAGCACCAAGCCACCTCACACTGTACTGGCTGTTTGACACTCATCATTCAGTCTTACCACCTCTAGACAGCATGTCCATGCTATCTCCTTCTCAGTCTTCCTTCTCCTAATCACCACTATCCCCATCCTTTCTAGACCAGCTCCTATTCAGTTTATCTACTTCATAGACTGTTACACCATAACCCCTGGAATTCCTGTTCTAATCTTAACAATTTGTTGTTCAATCATTTCAGTCATATCCAACCTGTTGTGACCTCATTTAGGGTTTGTTTGGCTTTTTTGGAGGGCAGTTGGGGTTAAGTAACTTGCCCAAGGTCACACGGCTAGGTGTGTGTGTGTGTGTGTGTGTGTGTGTGTGTGTGTGTGTGTTAAGTGTCTGAGGCCGGATCTGAACTCAGGTCTTCCTGACTCTGGGGCTCTACTCACTGCGACACCTAGCTGCATTTAGGGTTTTCTTGGCAAAGATACTGGATGGGTTTGTGCCATTTCCTTCTCCAGCTCATTTTACAGATGAGGAAACTGAGGCAAACAGGGTGAAGTGACTTGCCCAGGGTCACACAGCTAGTAAGTGTCTGAGGCCAGATTTGAACTCAGAAAGTTGAATTTTCCTGATCCTAGGTTTGCACTGCATCTACTGCATTACCTAGCTGCCTGTTCTCAACTAACTCCCTTATATTCTTGAACTTTTCAAGCAGTGTTTCCTCTATTTCCCTGCTTTCACTCAAACCTGACAGCACTCCTTCTCTTGGAACTCTCTTCATTGGAAACTGCTCCTCTTTGCTCATAGACCTTAATCTTTGCTCTCTGTTGAACATTCAGACCATTTTTATACTATCATCTTTCAATAACCTTTCATTTCTTGAGGGTCATACAATACACATGTTGTTTCTGTCCTCTTCCAACCTTCAAGTCATTTTATTTCCCCAACTTCTTCCCTGACCTACATGACCGGTCACACACAGTCTTTCTTGGTACCATATGCCTTGTCATCATCTCAAGGGTTTAAAAATCTTGAGTTAAAAAAATCTGCTATATATATAAGTGGAAGGTAGCTAGGCCAAATGTTTGAATGGAGGAGATCTGAGCATTTAACTAAATGGGAGATCAATATGAGTCTGATGTATAAAATAGAAGTCAACAAAACAACTCAACAACAAAAACATTGGATCTAGACTGTATTGGGAGAGGCATGGTGTCACTTCACATAATGGCTTGTCCATACCTAGAGTGCCATGTTAATTTCTAGGTGCCACCATTTAAAATGACATGAACAAGCTGGATGGCATCCAGAATAGGCCAGTCGAGATGGTTACAAGACTGTAGCTCATGACATCGAAGGATTGATAGAAGGAATTTGATATGTTTAACCCGGACAAGGAAAGATTTTCAGGGCACATGAGAACTGTCCTCAGGCATGGCAACACAGGAGGATTGCACCTGTTTTGCTAGATCCCACTCAGCAGAGTTAAGAACAGTGTATAGAAGTTATAAATGGACAGATCTCAGCTCAAACCTTCCTAAGAATTAGAAGTGTCTAAAAGTGGAATGGACTGCATTAGGAAGAAGCTACCAGAAGAGTCAGCACAGCATGGGGTATCGCAAGATGGTCTTAGCGGCAGAAAGACCTGGCATAAAACTCAACCTCAATACATACTGGCTGCACCATCCCTGGCAGGTTACATCACCTCTCAATGTCTCAGGCACTGGTAGGAGAAACTTCCTCACTGTGAGTTCCCTACACCCATGAAATCATAGGTCCAGTCTCATCCCATCTCATCCCACATTAGAGTTATAAAAACAAAGGGCTAAGGGAATCAGTGGGTAAAAGTCATTATTGTTGTTCAGCTGTTTTCAGTCATGTCTGACCCTCCATGACCCCATTTGGGGTTTTCTTGGCAAAGTTACTGGAGAGGTTCGCCATTTTCCTCTCTAGCTCATTTTACAGATGAGGAAACTGAGGCAGAAAGAATTAAGTGACTTGCCCAGGGTCACATAGTAAGGGTCTGAGGCCAGATTTAAACTCAAAAGATGAGTCTTCCTGACTTCAGGCTGGGCTCTCTATCCACTGCACAGCCTAGCTGCCCATTACTGATCAGGTGTGAGGGGAAGGACTGAGGAAGGCTCCATAAAGGAGGCAGGATTTGAGACGGGCTTTAAAGGATGGCTAGGAACTCAGGTAAAGAGTCAAAGGAGGGGTGAAGGCACACAGGGGAGGGAGGGCATCTGGGGAACAGAGAGACCATTTGGAGAGCAGCACTGTGAGATAAGGTGGGAGTGATGTAGTGACACCAAACTGAGGAGGATACTGAAAGCTACGTTAAGTAACTAAAACCTAATTGCATGCACTAGTGAGCCACAGCAGGTTTTTGAGAAGAGAAATGCTGTGAACAGACTGATGTACAATAAAGATCATTCCAGTAACATGCAATGAGGAGTAGATGAGAAAGAAGAAAGACTGGAAGCAAAAAAGTACTCTGATAATGCAATGACTATGATGCTACCACTGAGAAGTAACAGAATCAGGGTACAGAATTAGACTTTCTTTCTGTCTCTTTCTCTCTCTGTCCCTCTGTCCTTTTGTCTTTCTGTCTCTGTCTCTCTCTCCCACATACACACATACATAGACTATATACATATACATATATACACACATACATATGAATGCATTATGCTTTATATTTCTGTTGTCCTTTAGTAGTTTCAGTTATGTCTGACTCTTTGTGACCCCATTTTGGGGTTTTCTTAGAAGTGATACTGGAGCTGTTTGCCATTTCCTTCTCCAGCTCATTTTACAGACAAGGAAACTGAGACAGAGTTAAGTGACTTGCCCAGGGTCACATAGCCAGTAAGTATCTGAGACTGCATTTGCACTCAGGAAGATGAGTCTTTCTGACTCCAAGCCCAGTGCTCTGTATACTGCACTACTTAGTTGTCCAAAAGGTTGTGTGTGTGTGTGTGTGTGTGTGTGTATGTGAGTATAGTGCAGAAATTTGTTTTGCTTGACTATGGATGTTTGTTAGAGTTGTTGTTATTGTTTCCCCAGAGGGGAGAGAGGTGGGGGAGAAAAAATAGATTTTTGTTACCTAGAATTTGCATTTCCCTTAACATCTAGTATAATGGTATAATAAATTGAATGGTTCCTCAGCTTCTCATATCCCTCTCTAACAAAGCAAAAGCTTATGTTGGGCAGAGGGAGGATGAGGGAACATTTTCACATAGGATTGTCCAAGGACATGCTCTCCAGACTCCTTATGCCTGTGCCTGGGACTTGTCTTCCACGTAGAAAATCTGAGCCAAAGATGCCAGTCAGCCAGCTGTCATGCACTGCTGAAACACTACTTGAAGGGATAGCCAACTCATCCTCTAGCTGCCCTCAAGAAATAGGGAGGGAGGTGCTGTCTCTGGTAGCTCATGTACTAAAGTTGGAACAACACAGAGAAGATTAGCATGGCCCCTATGCAAGGATGACAAGCAAATCTGTGATGTGTTCCATATTTAAAAAAAAAAAAAAGGAAAAGGGAGGGAGGCTAGACTCACTGAAGGTCAGCCATGTTGGAAAAGAAAATTGCTATCTACCTGGATCTCTCCTATATCTTCAATTCTCTTTTCCAATGTGGCTGACGTCCATTGCGTCCAACATTGAGTATGACTAGTCCTTGAACAACAGAGTGGTAGACAGAGAGGACTGGGTAAATATCCAAGAGACCAGGCCACTGGGGAGCATTTCCAGGGCCACTGCTGCTGTCTCACCTTGGAAAAGTTCAAAAAATATTTAGGCCACTGGGCAAATGCCAAATTTCCTTTTAAGATGTAAACCAAAGTTTACAAGGTGCTTCAAGGGTACAGTGGGACAGACCTCTGTCCTTAAGGAGTCATGAGAGATCCCTGCTAGCTGCTTTTCATGCACAATTTGAAAACTCATCTGTAACTCACTTACTTACTGAAAGATAACTGAATTGCCTGCCCTCCCTGCTCATTCCTCCTGTCTTCACTATGGATTCTAGCCAGCTTGGCTCTTCTACAGCAACAGCCACCTTGACAGGGACAGGCGAGAGAGCAAGTGATAACAACTGTCTTGCTGACAGAGAAAGATGATGCAACAGTGATGACTTGGAGAGAGCCTAAGGAGGTGACTGCGTCATGATGATGGGACTGAGGGCAGACACCAAGGTTACTCCTGGTAGGATTTATGAAAAGGTGACACTGAAAACCAGAGCAAAAGGGAGAAGCAGAGGAGAAACAGGTATACTCACCAATGACCTGCTGGTATTGCCGAACAACAGAGCTTGGATCTGGCCCCAAGTAGATGTAAAAATCCAGAATCCCACCCACAGTCCTCCACGTCAGGGCGGGAGCAGGTTGCAGAACCACCTCTTGGGAAAGAAATAGAGAGCAGGAGTGAATAGCATCCTACTGTAGTTTGGCCAGGTGGTGCAGTAGATAGAGCACTGGGCCTTAAGTCAGGAAGCCCTAAGTTCAAGTCTAGCCACAGGTGCTTACTTGTTGTGTGACCCTGGGCAAGTCACTTCATCCTGTTGGCCTCAGTTTCCTAATCTTGGCAAACCACTCCAGTATCTTTGCCACGAAAACCCCAAAGGGGATCATGAAGAATCAATCATGGCTGAATGATAACATTGGACTTCATATGCCTTGAATGTACAGTGTTCCCCTTTACTTCAAGGAAGGGGACTGGACTTATGGTTTCTCTTGTACAGGGATCTCCCTGGCTAGGCAACGCTCTCTACCCATGCCAGTTGGCACTTTTTCTGCAACATATGGTCAAAATGGGTTTCCTAGAGCATCGAGAGCCATTGTGGGCCAGTTTTCTGCCCACCAGCCCATGCTGACCATCATCTCAAGGAGAGAAGTAATCCATCAGTGATGGCTTTGGGGAAGGAAGTTTGAAGCTGCTGCTGATGGCAGCAAGGTCATATCAGTCATCCCCAGTAACTGCATGCATGGGAGGATGGCAGGAGGGCAAGTGGAT
This sequence comes from Gymnobelideus leadbeateri, assembly GCA_011680675.1. NCBI lineage: Eukaryota > Metazoa > Chordata > Mammalia > Diprotodontia > Petauridae > Gymnobelideus > Gymnobelideus leadbeateri. The sequence continues at coordinate 533,902 of WOXC01007869.1, read as the reverse complement.
AAAGGATCGTCAGTCCTTGTGAAGATCCATGGGAGCAGCCTTCAAGCATTTGAAGGGTTACTGCGTAGAAGATAGAATTTGTTTGGTTTGGCCCCAGGGGACAGACCAGGAGCTCAGATGGAAGTTTGGGCCTGATAACAGAACACCCTATCAAGGAACAGGACTAGCCTCTGCCTTATCTATCGATTGTTATATGACACAGAGAGACAATCAGTGGAAAAAGAACTGGCTTCAGAGTCAAAAGTTGGGTCCTTCAGCTGATAGTCCTGGGCCCTGGTGTCAGCTTCGCCATACCTCCTTATGAGTCATTCAGAAGTCACTTAGCCTCCCTGGGCCTCAGTTTTCCCTCTCTGTGAAATGGGAATAATGAGCCCTGACCTGCTCACTCAAGAGGCCGCTTCTAAGGATGCTTCGGATCCCACAGGGTACTGAGTTAGGAGCCAGGAGACCCAGGTCCAAATTCCAGTCCAGCCACTGAGTCAGAACCTCATGATTTGGGCAAGCTATTTTCATCTCACTAAACTTTTTTCCTCATCTGTAAAAGGGGTATATTAACATTTGTACTCCCTACCTCACAGGGTTATGAGGATTAGACAGGGTAATGTGTGCAGAGCACTCTGTACATCTTTAATGAATGTCAGCCTTTAACACTCTGTGTGTTTACTGAACATTCCCTTTTTACTGGGAATCAGAGAACCAGAGAATGTCAGAGTTGAAAAGGACGTCCACATGGCGATCTCTCCGTGCATGATGATGACGATGACGGCAACAGCTAATATTCACATAGCACTTTGAAGTTTTGCAGAGTGCTTTACAAATATCACTTCATTTGATCCTCACAACAACCTTTGAGGTAAATGCTATTATTATACCCATTTTACAGATAAGGAAACTGAGGCTGGGGGGAGGTTAATTGACTAGCCCAGAGACACACAGCTAGGAAGTGTCCAAGGCAGAATCTGAACTCGGGCCTTCCTGACTCCAACTCTAGCACCATGTCCACCAACCCAAATAGCTGCCTAAATGTATTTATTCATTCAACAAGCATTTATTCAGAGACTTATAAATGACAGGCACCACAGAGATGCAAGAACCAAAAATAAAAGAATTCCTTCCCTCGAGGAGCTAATTGAGGGAAATGACTTTTTACAGATGAGGAGACTAGGACCCAGGAAGATAAAGAGATTTGCCCAGTCACACAGCAAATTAATAGAAAAGGCAGGTTTAGAACCTGGGCCTTCTACCTTTATGTCTAAATTTGGGTAATAATAAGCTGTATTTTTACAACAAGATTTATATTCATTACTAGATGGCTCCCCACCCGCTGGTCAAGTCTTAGGTCAAGAGATCAGCAGATCCTGCTCTGGAACAGGCGGCATATTTTACCCCCCAAAGGAAGAGAGGAGGCATGAGAAAACTCATTCCCCTGGCCAGCATCAGGCTGTTGGCTCACGAGAAGGCCTACAAAGGCCACAGCTCTTCCTCAGGAGGGCCCAGCTGTGTGCAGAACACATTGTGGGTTTCTATCTCCAAACCATAAGCTGCCCTTTCCCCAAGCACTTGAAAACACTTCTCTGAAGATACTGAGTCAGTGGGGGAAGGGGTTGGAGAGGTGCAGGGAGCCAGAGGAAGGGCACAAGGGAAAGTGGAATTTTAAGCAAATGATTCAGCAACTGTGTGTGTGTGTGGTTAAACTGCTCAAAAATTGCTAAAGAACCAGGCCCAAGTCAGGAAACAGATGTCTTACTCAGTTCTCTGAGGCAGTCAGGCAGCCACCTTCTGGTCCTGAACTATTTCTCTCTGCCCCAAATTAGTCCTGAAAAACCGGCCCCTTCTCTGGTTACATCCAAGATCAGAAGGCCTCTGCAGTAAAGATTCCAGACCCTCTGCATTTTTCTAACCAAATCAGAAAGAAAACTTTGGTTGTGACTACTAACTAACCTTTCTTTGGAATCCCCCACAAAGAATATTCTCCCTGCTTTCTTTCCTGGATTCATTCATTCAAGAAGCATTCTAATTGATTTTGCCTTTGTAACATCTCTCATATATAACCCTTCTCTCCTCTGACACTGCTATCAACCCGGCACAAGCTCAAGCTTGGACTGTTGCAAGAGCCTGCTGCTGGGTCTCCACAGCTCAAGTCTCTCCCCACTCCAGCCCACTTTTCCTCTGCTATTAAATTAATCTTCCCAAAGTACTCATCTGACCGAGTCATTTCAATACAAAGGCCTCTGTTTGGTATTCAAAACCTTTACAAACTGGCCCCCTCCTGCCTTTCTAGTCTCACACTTTAAATTCCCCACAGACTCTTCAGACCAGTGACACTGGCCTCCCTGCTGTTCCTCAGATAAGACACTCCCTCTCCATACTCCAGGCAACTTCACTGGTTACACTCCTCTTTCCCTCCTGGTTTCAAGTCCCAGCTAAAATCATACTTTCTATGAGAAGCTTTTGCCAATTCCCTTTAATTCTAGCGCCTTCCCTCTGATATTAACTCCAAATTATACTGAATTGATGGGCAGCTAGGTGGTGAAGTGGACAGAGCACTGGGTCTGGAGTCAGGAAGACCTGAGTTCAAATTTGGCCTCACATATTAGCTGTGTGACTCTGCGCAAGTCACTTAACCCCATTTACCTCAGTTTCCTTATCTGTAAATGAGCTGAAGAAGTAAACAACAAAACACTCAAGTATCTTTGTCAAGAAAATCCCAAATGGGGTCACAAAAAAAATCAGAAACAACAGCAACAAAATCCTGTTTTATCCTGTTTGTACATAATTGTTTGTATGTTTTCTCCCTCATTAGACTGTGAATTCCTTGAGAGCAGGGATTGTTGCTTAGGAAGATGCCTGGTATATAGTAGGTGCCTAATAAATGCTTACTGATTGATTAGCAAAACAAGTCTAATCTCTTCCATAATATCCAATTTTTCTTCCATATAATCTAATCTCTTTTTCACATATGCTGTCCTTTACTGCTATTTTGCTTTTTATTCATATACCTTAGTGCCATTGTCCAACAGTAAGCCTCTTGAGGGAAAAGCATCTGCCCTGGTCATTTTTGTATCACTCATGGTACCCAGCACAGGACTTTGTACATAGCAGGCATACTGATCATTCTAATGGCAAAGGAGCTATTGCATCCTGAGGACTTCACCCAAGGAGATGCTCCAGAGCAAGAGAAGTCCAGACTTACCCATGGCATTGCTATTCAGGAGGAAAACGCCGTGAGCAGTTCCTGCCTCCTCCATACTCAGGTAGAAAGGGTGTACCCCATAAAGATTGTATGACTCCTGTGAATGAAATAAATTTGGTGACAACACCTGCTTGCGTTTCCTTTACCTGGTCCCCAAAGTGATTCAAGGGCTTGGTAAGGGAAGTAGTAGGTCAAGAGCAGTCAACAGCATGTCCTCAAAGCTCATTCTAGACCCAGTCAGCCCAAACAGAGCCCCCATTTAAGATCTCTGGCTCCGCTGGTCAGCAGGCAAAGGGAGAGCAGAGTTCTAGGGAGAGTCTAGTGATCTGAAGGCAGGATTAAGTAAAACATGAATAATTTCTCCACAGAGAGGGAGCATGGATGTAGAATAGCTTTCAGGACTTAGGTTGCAATAAGAAGAGTAAGTTTAAAGCAGAGCAAGGCAATGGAAAGAAAAGGGTAGGAATGGAGAAGGGAGGGAGGAAAAGAAGAGCCCTGGGGGGAAGCAGATGTACAGGATCCCAGGAAAGAGTATGGCTTCAACAACACATCCCTAACTCCTTGGGGGATGTTCCTCTATCTGGGCCTGGGTTTTCTCATCTGTAAAATAAAGTTTGTCGTTCAATCATCTTCCTGTCATGTTGACTCTTCATGATCCCAATTAGGGTTTTCTTGGCAAAGACACTGGAGTGGTTTGTCATTTCCTTCTCCAGTTCACTTTCTTGATGTGAGGAATCTGAGGCCACTAGAAAAAGGTACCCTCATCTTAGATGTGGATTTCAGATCCTCACACCCAGATGCTGAGTATACCCAAAGTACTCATTGGAAATAATCCCTTAACCAAGAGGTTAAGGGCTTAACCATCTGGTGGCTCTACAGGAGCATGTCAGGAAGAGCCTCATAGACTAAAAATATAACCCAAGGGAGGTAAGGGTGGGAGGTTAAGGGGAATGGAACAGGAATGAGGGTAGGAAACGGACAAAGGAAAATGGCTACCGTGGGTGGGACATCCCGGGCCCAAAAACTCAGCGTGGTCCAGTTGAAGTGGTGAAGAAAGCCATGGCGGTGCTCCCCCAGCCCATAGAGGAACTCAGATGGAAGAAGGGTGGAAATTTGGAGGAACTGGTCAGCAAAGATTAATGGGGCCACAGTTGTGTTCAACCTGGAGAAGAAAGGTATGAAAGGGAAGGATGGAGAAATGGGGTGTGGAAGGGCAGGGGGAAGGAATGAGAAGGGGAGATAATGAAAAGGTAGAGAGGAAAAAGCAACAGATAGAATGTGGGAGAATGAGTTCAGAAAAAAATTTTTTTAATGTGGGAAGCATGGAAGGGAGATCATGGGAAGAAAGTGGAATGGATGGGGAGGAGAGGGAGGAAAGGACAGTGTGAATCTATCACTCCATAACACAGTATCTCAGTAAATCTATCACATTTTCTCTAAGAAGAGCTGCTATATTTCTTTTACCAAAGTGTTTCACCAATGGCTGAATGCTAACTATATTTAGTAAAGACATTACCAACCACTGAAAAACCAGCAGCCATCACTATTGGGTTTCCAAACCATGACTCAGGAGTGCTGGTAAGGTTTGGACTTCCATCTTTAGCTAATGGTAGGGTGGGGAAAGAAGAGAGAGAGAGAGAGAGAGAGAGAGAGAGAGAGAGAGAGAGAGAGAGAGAGAGAGAGAGTATATAGGTGGGGTGGGTGGAGAGGTTTAACAACAGTTGAGTATCAAGAAGAGAGAATGGAGTTGACCCCAAAGCTAGAAAGACTCAGTTCTAATCTCAAGTGGAGGTGTTAATTGTTTCCCCTGCTAATTTAAGTTTCTATGGAGGTGGTTTTTAGTTGGGATTGGGATGACAGGAATTCCATTCTAGTGAGGTTAGGGGACACTCAGGGCACAGAGGGAAAGATGAGAAAGAGGAGAGGTGGGGTGAGGAGGGAAGATATAATGACTTTTAGTCAGTCAATGAAAAAGGAAATTGAGCATAGAACCTAGAGGGAGAAAAGTCAAGGTTTTATCTTCTGGGCTAATATTTCTGACTCTGTTGATGTGGTATGCTTCTGGGTTGGACCACAATTTCTCCTGAGACCCTGGCTCCTCTACCAGACGAGCTATTGTCCAAAAGCAGAATATCTTCTCAGGCAGTGGACTTGGTTGGAAAGAAAGAAGTTTGTTCCCAAGTTAGCTTCCTGGAGGGAAGGCATTCAGAGAGAGTGCTCCCTTCCTTACACCCTACTGAAGGGAAGTGTGGCAGAGGGGAAAGATCACTGGACTGGTAAGGAAGTCAGCAGACTTGGCTCCAAGAACCAGCTCTTCACTGATCAGCTGGGTTGATCATCTTGAGCAAACCATCTAATTTCTTTGGGTTTCAATTTCTTCTTATGTAAAGTTAAGAGGGTGGGACCACCTGGCCTGTAAGGCCCCTTCTAGCTCAAACAGTCTATGATTTTTTTTATCTCTACAGTTCCTTTCTGCTGAGATTAATAATAAAGAATAGCTAACATCTCTATGCCTTTTTAAGGTTTGCAAAGCACATTACTTATATTATCTCATTTGGTCCGCAGAACAACCCTGTGAGGTCGGTACTATTGTTATCCCCACTTTATAGATGAGAAAATCTTACAGGTTAAATGTATCTGAGGTAGGATTTGAACTCAGACTTTCCTGATTCCAAGTCCAATGCTCAATCTACTATGCCACATGGCTGCTTCTCTCCGAGGTATAACATCTCTCCAAAAAGGTATGAAAGCAATTAGCCCTCAAGATAGTAAAAGGACTGCAGTGAACTCAGACTTCAAACAAGAGATCTTCCACAAGTAAACAGAGGTCAGGGGGAAATGATGAGAGACATCTGTTCTAATCCATGGTTCTAGATGTCTCTAACCTTACAGATCATTCAGTACTCCAGAACAATGTGACATACTAGAATAGAAACAGATCCCTGCAGGATGCATGATGACTTAGAAAACCACAAATTAACATTATATATATCTTATTGTATTTTTACTTATTTTTGTTAAACATTTCCCACTTATATTTTAATATGGTTCGAATTTGACACCTAGAATACTCTATTACTCTAGACTGCTCTAGAGGATAGAATGCTACCTGAGCCAATGTAAGGCTGGCTCTAAAAACATAAGTCAAAGTCCCATGATAAACTAAGCCACTCTTCTCAGGGGCATCCTCAGGAACAGGTAGATCAGGGTTGTAGGCCTTTACAAAAATGGTGGAAGGAGAACATATGCAAACACTCTCAAATGGAGAAAGAAAAACCAGAGGGAAGTCTCACAATATAACTCCTGACCCCCGACGTTTCACCAAAAGCCCAAAGGGATCCCTGGAGAAATCAAGGCTGTAGAGGGGATTCTCTGCTTTTTTCGTGGCTGACGGAACTTCCAGTGGTACCTCATATCTGGCGTTGTTGGGATCAGTTAGCTGTGACAAAGAGAAGGACAGCATAAGTGACCATGTGGCATTTAGATTAGACATGCATCCTCGTATGTGGAAGGCAGAAAAGGGGACCACTGAGAAGTTGCTTGCAGTGGATTGGGGGGTAGGGAGAGAAGGGAATCTGCTGAGTCTCTCCATGAGGCAAATATATGAATCACCACCCCACCCCCACCTTTTCCCTTTTCCCCACACCATCATCTCATTTCTCCTATCTCCCAGGAACAGTCTTCCTGACGTCTTCATCTGAAAGTTGCCAGTCACACTATCAGAGTGAAGTGAGAGTTAGCTGAGACCAAGAGAAAATTGTCCAAGGCATATATTCTGGGTGAAAGCTTGGAGACAGGCTAATTTCTAATTTCAGGTCCCACTTTTGACACACACTGGCTGTGTGGCCACAGGTGAGTAAGTCACTGAACCTTTTAAGGGCCCCAGAAAGCTACTACAAAATGACAAGACCAGTGTCTGATCAACATCAGTGAAGAACATTTCTATACTAGGTGTTCCCCACCCTGATGAAATCATGGATGTAGACCTTTGTAGCTGGCTTCCTCATCAGGAAGGCTTGGGTTCAAGCTGCCTCTAGCATATACTGACTATGGGACCTTGGGCAAGTGAAGGTATCTCAGTGTCACCAGGCAACACTTCAAGACCATAATTTGCATAAGTTGACAAGCTTAATAGAGGGAATTTCCTCACCCAGAGTTTCTTATTGTTGCTGTTCAGTCTTATTTGACTCTGTGACCCCATGGACCATACTGTCCATGGGGTTTTCTTGGCAAAAGGAGTGGTTTGCCATTTCCTTTTCCAGTGGATTAAGACAAACAGGCAAAGTGACTTGTCCAGGGTGCCACAGCTAGTAAATGTCTAAGGACAGATTTGAACAGGGAATATAGGTCTGTACCACTCTCCCTTCCAGTTTGGGGTTGAGGGTTGAGAGAAGGAGAAAAGAAGCTAGGAGAGGTGGAGGTGGGTTTCACAAAACAAAAAACCCAAACACCACAAACCCACACCACACCCACCCACCCACCCCACCACCCACCACCCCCCCAACTATGCATTTTTATATCAAACCTAAAGTTAAACTTATCATTTTGAAGTCAGGAACACTTTCTGTAACAGATCCGGAGAGAAGCCCCAGGTAACCCCAGTATTACACCATGGAAAGAACTAGACTTCGAGTGAAGAGGACCAAGGTTCAAGTCCTTGTTCTTCTGTTTAGTGACCTCGTGACCTTTGTTTTTGTTCAGTCATTTCAGTCATGTCCAACTCTTTGTGGTCCCATCTGGAGTTTTCTTGGCAAGGGTACTGGAGTAGTTTTGCCATTTCCTTCTCCAGTTCATTTTACAGATAAGGAAACTGAGGCAAACAGGGTAAAGTGACTTTCCCAGGGTCACACAGCTAATAAGTGTCTGAGGCCAGATTTGAACTCAGGAAGCTGAGTCTTCCTGGCTCCAGGCCTGGCACTCTAGCCAATATTCCCCCTTGCTGCCCCGGTGTGTTTTTTAGAAAATAATGTAATCTCACTAGGCCTCAGTTTCTGCATTTTTAAGATGAGGGAGTTGGACTATACTGAGATCCACCAGCTGCCTTCTAGCCCTAAATCTACGATTATACTATCCTATGACAAAGAAAAGGTCATAATTCTCCCACCTTGATGTGTAAACGGGTGTCTGTCTCCAAATCCACCTGCAGCTGTAACTCTAGCACATCATGGGGGTAATAGGTCTTCACTGTCCTCGTCAGCACACCCAGGAAGCCTAGCTCAGTCCTATTTAAAGTCGTCAAGGTGTAGCTAGGGAAATCAGGGGGGTAGAAGCACCAGGGTGGCCTTCCTTGGTTGCTGCTCTGCAGGAAGCAACAACCCCTCTTCTGGCAGAGTTCTGGGGTCACCACTGTGTCCCGTTCAGGATAGCAGTCAAATCGCTGGGACTCAGGAACAGAGATACACTTCCCTGGAGGCTCTACAGGAAGCCTCCTCACACTCATGGCCCAGAAGGTGCCCCCCAACAGGCCAGCTCCCACTACCACAACAGCCCCTAGCCACTGCAACCTGAGGAACAAGGTCTTCTTGGCAACAGGGGAGCCAGGCTCGTTTCCCTCTTCTTCCTCTTCTTCTTCCTCCTCACCATAAGGACCAGGGGCATGAGTCACACGGGTAGGCAACTTGCGGTATGATTTCATTGTCAGTTCTGAGGATGGAGAAGAAGCCTGGGGAGCAGGGAAATTGGGAAAAAAAAACATAAAAGGAAAATATCTTAACTTCACAGAAGTGCAATCAACAGAAATAGAAAACCATGATTGTTTGGGGACACTGTGTATTTCCTGTTGGCGACCCAAAAGAATGCTACCCTTAAAAAACAGGAGCAGGGCTCTCTCAGGATTAGAGCACAGATTTGCCTGGAATCTAAATGCTCTGTTTCTCAATCTCCGGTCCTGGGACTCTCCTCTTCATAAAAAGCTACAAAGTACAATAGGCTCAAAGTATAAATGTATAGCCAGGAATAGCAAACCAGGGAAATCTGTTATTATGTGTCCTGCAAACCCAAAACGCTGCACCTGGGATGGAGATAATCTAACTCCTTGTTATTACTGGGAATGTGGGAGAGGGGTAGGATGAAATTAATGCATTTCTAGCTAATCTAGAAAATTCACTTTTAGCTGGAGTTTTGGCCTTCTCCCGAATCAACAAATCTAGACTGATGGCGGCTGGGCTATAACTTGGGCGGCTGGGTGGTACAGTGCACAGAGCACCAGTGTTGGAGTCAGGAAGACTCATCCTCCTGAGGTCAAATCTAGCTTCAGACACTTACTGGCTGTATGACTCTGGGCAAGTCACTTCACCCTGTTTTCCTCAGTTCCTCATCTATAAAATGAGCTGGAGAAGGAGATGGTAAACTGCTCCCATATTGCTGCCAAGAAAACCCCAAATGGGGCCGCAAAGAATCAGATATGATGGAACAACAAAGGCTATAACTTGGGGAAGACTTAGTTTTCTAAGTTGGCAAGACAGATCTGAGTCTCATATTTATATATGAGACAGATATATATATATCAACCTCCAAACCTTTCCAATGCAAAGGGGTGGGCTTACTCGTATATTTCCATACGTTCAATTCAATGTAATCCAATTCCACAAGTATTTATTAAGCAACTGCTGTCTAGGCACTCTCCTAGGTACCAGAGACATGAAGCAAAGAAAAAGAAAAAGAAATAAACCAGGAGCTCACAGCTAAGGTAGTCCCTTTGTCATTTCTTTCCCCCTAAAAGGTTGCCTTTGATGTTTATTTGAACCTGATTTTTCCTGAATAAAAATGGAGGATGGTTGGTGGGTGAGGAGAGAATATGTTGCAATTTGCACCAGGCTCCCACTGTTGGGAGGCTGCTTTATAGAGTGGAAAGAATATTCACTGTAGAGTCAGAAGACAAGTTCAAATTCCACCTCCAACAGTGCCTATGGAACCCAAGGAAACATAACTGATGGCTTCTGAGACCTCAGGAGGTCTCATCTTGACAGAGATGCTGGTGAATGTTAAAAGGAAGAATATGCTATATAAACCAAATCTTCTACCCTTTTGCTAATGCCCAATAAGTTAGGGTACAAACACATTCAGAGAACACTGCTCAGGACCACCTCTGGGCTTCTTTGTCCATCTAAGATTCTATTTTTTCCTTCTTTCTCCTTAACTGAATTAAAGGACTAGGCATATGACTTTCATATTAGTCATATGTGGTATTACCTAGTGCTATTAATTACCTGGGTGTGGCTACTTATGGTTCATTTTGTTTCCAAATGACAAAGCCTTGTCCCCAGTATCTTAGAGAGTGAAGCCTTTGAACCAGGCTCCTGACAAACTGGATGGCCTTGAGCCACTCAACATCACTGCCTCAGCCACCTCTCTGTATGAAGGAGCCACAAGGCTCTATCGTTGAGGGCATGATCAGGAAAACCTATGCAAAAGTATCCCACCAGTTTGGGTAGTAACAGAACAAGATAGCTAGGGAGGTAAATAGAGGGCAAATCAAACATATATTGACATATCAAATAGCCCTGCTGGAAACTAAGTGATTTGTTTAAAATGTCTACTTTTATTATGAACATGGCTGCGAAAAAACTCACCTGAGAGGAAATTTTTGCAGAGAATTTGCCTCTAATAAGAGTGGGAAGAGGTCCTGTGGAGAGAAGAGGTTATGTGAATAAATAAAATCCTTTTCTTTGAGAACTTAACTTTATAAGAATTTTGCAATCACTAATCTGTGTTATGTGTTATATACATATATACACATACACACTCCTTCTTCCCGCCCATCCCAAATGTAGGATCCTTGAGGACAGTTTGTCTTTCTATCTCTTACACCCAGTACCCTGCAGATCCTGACAAATAGTAGGTGATGTTTGTTCAAGCTTAAGTTATTTCATTCTTCACTCTTAAGTTATTTCACCCATTCATTCAGTATCAACATTCAACAACAAGGCTTTACTAACTGAATGAATCATCAATCATTTGTAGATAGAGAAGTCAACTTCCATTCCTATTCCCCACTCCTACTCCCCAGATTTAGCTCAAAATGTAGGGTTAGGGACATCATGTTACTTCCCCTATGTTGTAAAAAGAACCCTAACATATGGCTCTTCCCAAACCACAACCAATCTCCTTTGTCTGAGAAGTTGGGATTTAACCATAATCAAAATGGGCAGTATGGTTTCAACAGTGATTCCCAAATGGAATGATAATCTGGCAAACCCTGAAAGAGACACACCATCCTCTCTCAGATGGCCATGTAGAAAAATCTCTAAAGTGGATAAATATCTTCTTCTGCTGGGGCCCTATTGGACCTTTGGACATCCAGTTCAGATGGGAGACACTTGGGAAGAAGATCTCCATTTTACAGATGAGGTCGAGAGGGGCCAAATAATTTACCCAGGATCACAAAGCTAGTAAATTAGGCAGGATTCAAACTCAGGTCTTCCTGACTACATCTCTAGTACTTTATCCACGGAGTCACCTTTTTACTCCTAAGAAAAAAAATACACTTTGGAATCCACATAGAAGGTTTGTGTTCATCTATTGAGTTTGAGGGATTTGTTGTTATTAAGGTTTTTTTTTAAGTGATCATCTCAAGAAGAACAGAATACACCACAACAATGAAAGAAATCTGACCAAGTCAGATCTACAGAACCACAGAACATATGAGCTGCAAGGGGCCCTAGAGACCAGCTGGATTTAGCAAAATATAGACAGAGGACAAAATCCAGTCCTGTTTTTATGTGGTGTGTGAGCTAAGAATGATGAGCTTTTTTTTTACATTTTTAAATATCATAATTTTATTTTTAAGATGTGAAAGAAAAAAAAAAACATTCTCAGTCCACAGGTATATAAAAACAGGCAGCTGTCCGTAGTTTGCTTCCCCCACCCCCACCCCTAATTCTAGTTCAATTCTCTCATCCTAGAAAGGGGAATCTGAGGCACCATGGAAGGAAGCAGCTCTACCCAAAGTCACAGAGCTAATCAGAAGCAGAAAACCAGCACTATTAACCTGGGTTTGTTAAATCCCAGGGCTCCTTCCAACATCTTTGTGGAGTCAGAAGATGATTCAACTAATATGAAAGAACCTTACAAGAAATCCTCTAGTTTAAACCCAATATGAGGTCAAGACCCACAGTTTAAGAAGTGCCAAAGAGGTTGTTAGTGGAAAGTTTAAGAAGCCCTGTTTCTAGTCTAAAATCTTTGTGTACCAATGGAGAAACTGAGACCCCATGGAAGTTAAGTGACTTTCTCAAGACTGTTGTTGTTTAGTCATGTTTGATTCTTGGTGACGGTTTCGGGGGTTTCTTGGCAGAGATACTGGAGCAGTTTGCCATCTCCTTCTCCAGTTCATTTTTACAGATGAGGAAACTGGGGCAAGCAGGGTGAAGTGACTTGCCTAGCAAGTAAGTATCTAAGGCCAAATTTGAACTCAGGTTTTCCTGCCTCCAGGTCTAGTGCTCAATCCACTGGGCTATCTATCTGCCCTTCTCAATAACACTATAGTAGTAATTAGAAGAGGTTCAGTTTGAAACCTGACTCTCTGACTCCAACGGTCAGCTGGCTGAAACAGTGGATAGAGAACTGGGCCTGAAGTCAGGAAGACCTGAATTCAAATCCTGTCTCAGACACTTTCCAGTTATGTGACCCTGGGTAAGTCATTTAATCTGTTCACCTCAATTCCTTAATCTGTGCAATGAGATAGAGAAGGAAATAGCAAACCACTCCAGTATCTTTTCCAAAAAAACCCCAAATGGGTTCACAAAGAGTCAGACATGACAAAAAATAAAAGACTCAACGGTTCAACCTAACTGCAAAGTTAACGGGTGATCTTCCCCATCCTTTTACTTCTCAATCCCTCTTGTTGATTCCTGACCTTGAGGTTTAATTCAATTAAGGGGAAGATAAAAATCTATCTCTTTCTCACCCCTCTCCCTTCTTTTTGTCTAAGCTCCTTTTCTGAAAATAAGGCTATTCCTGCTGGACTCTGATATACGAGTCACAAAACCATAATAAGTTTTCATTGTTGTACTTGAAAGTTTATTCTGTCCTCATGTGTTTGCCAGCTTTGGCAAAAACTAAGTGGTGTTCCATGCTTGGAAATTCTGCAGGCTCCATTGGGAACCAGCTTTAAAAACTGTCAAAGGCCAATTCAATCAGTGAATGTGTGGCTAGTGTCTGAATGAACTATACTGAAAACCTCAGTCTAATAGATATAAAGGACAAAGAAACTCGGGTGACTATAGATCTGTAATAGGCATTATTAAAAACAGGGGCTTTTACGTGGGGTCTGTGGACTTTTAAAAAATATACTTTTGATTAATGTATTTCAATACAATTGGGTCCCTTCATAATCTTTGGTATTTTATTTTATACATTTAAAAACATGGGGTAGCTAGGTGTCACAGTGGATAGAGTTCCTTGCCTGGAGTCAGGAGGACTCATTGTTGCTGTTGAGTTCTTTCAGGCATGTTTGACTTTTCCTGACCCCATTTGGGGTTTTCTTGGAACAGATACTGTAGAGGTTTGCCACTTCTTTCTCCAGATGAAGAAACTGAGTCAATCAAGGTTAAGTGACTTGCTCAGGGTCACACAGCTAGTAAGTGTCTGAGGTCTAATTTGAACTCAGGAAAATGTCTTTCTGACTCCAGGCCCTGAACTCTATCCACTGAACCACCTAACTTCCTGAAGACTCATCTTCTTGAGTTTGATTCTGGTATCATACAATTGCTAGCTATGTGACCCTTGGTGTGTCACTTAACCCTGATTGCCTCAGTTTCCTTATTTGTAAAATGAGCTGGAGAAGGAAATGACAAACCACTCCAGTATCTTTGCCAAGAAAACCCCAAATAGGGTCACAAATGCTGGAGACAACTGAAACGAACAAACAACAACATTTTAAAATTTTGTAAAGAGATCTATGGGCTTCACTAGACTGCCAAAGGGGTCAAGGACACACAAAAAAATTAAGAACCCTTGCATTAAAATAATAACTAATAGCTACAAAGCATTTTTATCATTAACAAAGCATTGTGATGTTGTACTAATGTTATCCTATACTGTTTTACAACTGAGAAAACTGAGATCCAGTTGGGTGAAGAGATTTGCCCATAGTCATGGCTCGTAGTAGGAGAGGCCACATTTGGACCCCGATCTTCCAGCCTCCATCTGACACTACACACCACACCACACGATTCCTTTAACTAGCAGCTCCTGACTTTGTGAGATTAAGTCATTTAACTTATCCAAGCCTGTTTTCTCATCTGTAAAATGGATATAGTGATGTTTATACTATCTTCCTTTCAGAGTTTCTGTGGATAAACTGCTTTGTAAACCCTGAGGCACAGCAGAAATGCAAGTTATTATTTCAGAGGAAAACTGTTCCTATGTAATGGAAAGAGGCTGAGGAGGCTGGGCTGAGAAGTTAAAGGTCCCTCCAAAGCACCTAAACACAAAACAGAACAGAACAAAACAAAATAAAAACCGTCCTCAATTTTTTTCTCTTCCCAATGTTTTCCAACTCCTTTATTCCACAGAATGAGGTGTTAAATTTTGAGTCTGACTGGAACGGGATGGGGTGGGGACATATAAAGAGAGCAAGGAGGAATTCAGTATTGCCTGGAAAACCTTGACTGGTTTAAACCAGAAAGTGACTTGCAAATACTTTTCACAGGAAAAAAAAAAGTTAGGGGTTGGGGATGGTAGACTACAGTGGAGGAAAGCATATTCATCCTGGGAAAATAGCCCCAATAGGAAACAGCTCAAAGTTTATGCTTCCTGCTGCTCTGTGATCTATGAGCTGGGATCTTTCTTTCTTTTTTTATCTTCCCCTTTCCTTTACTTTGGGACTAATCAGAGGAGTAATAATAGGAATTTGAACTAGAAGTTCAAAAAAGCTTAGAAGTCATTTTACAGATAAGTAAATTTCATCCTAGAAAAGCAAAGTGACTTTCCCAAGGGTCACACACACTTTTGAACCCTCTGACGGCAAATCCAGCACTCTCTTTTCAAGACTGCCTCCCATGAAAGAGGAATATTCTGAAATTTGGTTATAGGGATAAACTGGCCCTGGAACCTGGAATGCCAGGATCAGAAGTCTATGCTTTGTAGGTGAGCAATAGGAGGCAGTAGATTTTAAAATAATAATAACAACTAATATTTTAATAGTGCAAGGTTTGTAATGCACTTTTATAGATATTATCTCATTTGATCCTCACAACAACCCTGACAGGTTGGTGCTATTATTATCCCCATTTGACAGATAAGGAAACTGAGGTAGACAGAGGTTAAGTGTACAGTGTCACACAGCTAGCAAGTGGCTCAGATGAAATTTGAACTCAGGTTTTCCTGACTCCAAGTTCAACAATCTATCCACTTTGCCATCTAGAAGAGTGGCATGATTGCAGAAATCTGCTATAAGAAAAAAAAAAACCAACCCCTTGTGATCTTGCCCAGTCTAGCTTGGCCCAACAATATCAGCAGATGATAAAACTGCTCTATAAAGGACTTCCTGAGGAACACTTTAGGAAAGTGATTATGGCTAGAAAGTCTCATATCCTTTAGATTCTAACCTCTTAGACGTCAGGAATATGGGTTTCGCATGTCCTAAACTACAAGAACACATTTTATGTTTTCTGTAGGTATTCACTAATGCAACTGTTGATGTAGGTTACAATTGGATTGACAGAATCTAAGAACACCCATGAGCTTATACACTTTTGCATTTAGATATATGTGTGTATATGTCTATGTATGTGAATATATATATAGTGTATATACACATACATATAAGAAGTATAGTTTATATTTGCAAAGTCATAGTTGCATATATGTATATATTTATGCATCTTCGAATATATGTATATGCGTATCTATATACATAAATAAGATTATATATCATATATACATATCTTTGCTTCTATATAGTTGCATCTATGTATATATATGCATCTTTGAATGTATACATGTATATTTGTGTGTATTATTTGTGTGTGTGTGTGTTTACCCAGTGGGCTCTTGAAAGACCAATCAGCACCTGCAATTTCCTTGGAAACACCTAGATACATGTTTTCCTATGTATGATGTGGGATGGTTTACATGTTACAATGGCTAGCTCATTTGTATTTCTTTTTATTTTTAAATTCAGAATATAAAGGACTGTTGATTCATTAAAATAGCTTCTTTCATTTAAGAGAGCAATTTAGAAATGCATAGGAGGGTTCTTCAAGCAAAATGCCCAACTAAGGAGATTTTATAGTTCTGGACTTGGCTCTTTTAATAACTATGACTTTAAGCATGCCACAGAATAACAGAATCTGAGCTTGGAGAAGGATCTCAAAGACCATCTAGTCCAATCCAAACCTAAAGGAGAGAATTCCCAGACAAGTGGTTATCTAGCTTCCCTTTGAAATCCTCCAGAGAAGGGGCACTCCCAAGGAATCCCAGTCTACTTTTGTCAAGCCCTAAATAACGGGAAATTTTTTTCCCTCTAGCAAACCCCAATATATAAATAGAGAGAGAGAGAGATAGACAGACAGACAGATAGATAGATGAAAATAGATATATTGATGGACATGATATATGTACATATATGTATGTGTTAATATATGTACATATATATAAATGCGTGTGTATATATGCAAAATCTATCTCTCCATCTAACTCTGTCCCTACTATTCCTAGCTCTATCCTCTGAGTTCAAGCAATGTGAGCCTAATTCTCTTCTGCAGGAAAGCCCCTCAAATACCTGAAGGCAGTGATAATGCCATCCCACCCCTAAGTCTTGCCTTCTTTGGACAAAACATTCCTAGCTCTTTCATAGAGGTTAGAATACTTGGGGAGGGGGCGGGGAGAATACTTGAAAACAGGAAGACCTGAGTTCAAATGTTCATTCAAACACATGGTGACTATGAGACCCTAGGCAAGACACTTAACTTGCTTCAGTTTCATCATTTGTAAAATGGGGATAACAGCATCTACCAGGGGTTTTTGTGCAGATCAAATTTTTATACATTTATTTATACGTATGCATGTTAGTACATACACATAGGTACACATATATGTACATAAATATGTATTTTGGCCTAAATTTCAAAATGTTATATATACATATTTGTAGATAATGTTTTGAAAACCTTAAAGATATATATGTATGTGCATGTGTATATGTGTATATTCATATATACATACATGTTACCTATTGTATTTTTTTGATGCAAAGTTTTAATAAGGCACAGTTCCTACCCTAGTGCTACTTAGTCCTGTATGGGTAAATGACACATATACCAATAACTATAATACCTAAGTGAATAAGAGATGGGCAAGTGAAGCATTATGAAAGGATGAGGATTAGGTAGGAAGGTTTAAGAAAAAATAAGTTTTTCAAGCTTCTAACAGAAGAATAATTAAGCTCAATATGAATTTATTAAGGATCTATAGTGTACAGAATACTGTGTTATGTGCTGGGGAAGACACAAAGCTCATATAAGACAGGGTTCCTGTCTTCATCGAATTTATAGACTAGTAGGGGGGCACAGATATGTAAAATATGTATTACATCCTATATTCATTTAGGTGGGTACAAATAGTCATAGCTGATATTTATATAACACTTTAAGGTCTGAAGAAATGTTGCAGATACGTTATCTCATTTGATTCTCACAACCTTCTTGTGAAGGTACACACTGCAGGTTTTATTATTCCTATTTCGCAGATGAGGAAACTGAGGCTGAGAGTTTAGGTGAATTGCCACTGGTCACATAAGTGGTTAAGCATCAATGGTGGAGTCTCCACTGTGGTCTTCATGAGTCCAAGTCCAGTATTCCTGCTATTAACTCTGAGGAAATGTTGATTATTGGATGGTGGGGGAAGGGGAGGGAGAGATGGATGGGAATAGAGGAAGATACTGCAATTGGGCTGGACTTTAAATGAAGAATAGAAATCTAGCAGGCAAAGAAAAGAAGGAAGATATTTCAGACACAGGGAATAGCATGAGCAAAGGCCCAGAGCCAGCAAAGTATGAATAGGACAATGTAGCTGGAGCATGGTGACCAGTAGTATGATATAAGGCTGGGAAGATAGGACAGTAGCTCATTGTGGAAAATCTTGAACACCTGGCTAAGAAATTGAACTTTATCTAGTAGGCAACAGAGATTAATCCACTAAAGATATCTGAGCAAAAGAAGCAACATGATCACATTTATGCATAAGGGAGATTAGCCTTCCAACAGTGTGGAAGGTGGGCATGGGGTATAGGAGGAGAGAGGGACATTGTGGAGGTGGGAAGAGCTTTCTTTATATCTAAATCTCCATCTGTTAAAAAGATGAAAACAATATCTACCACTAGCCAAGAGGAGTGGTGTTATAAATTAAATGTAGCATCATCATTTATCATCACCATCATCATCATCTGAACCACTGAGGACCCAGGCTTAACTTCATGCCATGATAAGGCAATCAAAGAAGGAATCTCCTTCAGGGAGCTATGATCCTATAATTCCATACATGCATGAATGGCCGGTCAGTCAATAAATATTTATTAAGTGCCTCCTATGTACCAAACACTGTGCTAAAATCTGGGAACACAAAGAATGACAAAGGACAGCCTCTGCTCCCAAGGAGGTCACAGTTTAATGAGGAGACAACATGTAATAAACATCTATTGACAAATAAGATTTTATACAGGATAAATTAGAGATCTCCAGATGGAAGGCACGAGAATAAAAGGGGATCAGGAAAGGCTTCCTGTAGAATGTGGGATTTTAGCTGGGATTTCAAGGAAGTCAGGGAAGCCAGAAGGTAGAGAGGAGGGAGAGCATTCCAGGCTTGGAGTAGGGGTGGGGGGGTGGGGGATGGGGCAGGACACAGTCAATGAAAATGTCCAGGAGTGGGAAATGGGGTGTCTTGTTTGAAGAACAAAGAAGTCAGTGCCCTTTGGATCTCAGAGTACATGGGGGATGGAGGCTATAAGGTATAAGAAGACTCGGAAGGTAAGTATGGACGGGTTAAGAAGGGATTTGAACAACAGATAATTTTATGTGTGATCCTGAAGGTAAGTAGGGGAATGATGTGGTCAGAACCGTGCTTTAGGAAGATCACTTTGAAGGATGAATAGAAGGAGGACTGGGGTAGGAAGTGACTTGTGGCAGGCAGACCAACCATCAGACTTTGTAACTGTCTGTGTATAAGGTGAGGAGGACCTTGAACAAGATGGAAGAACAGTCAGAGAAGACTTTACAAAGACAAAATGGATAGGCCGTGACAACAGATTGGATTGGGAAGAGGGAGATGTGGGAGAAGGAGATGAGAATGAAGCTTAGGTGACTGGGAGGATGATAATAGGGAAGTTAAGAAAAGGGCAGGGTTTTGCAGGGGGAAGATGATGAGTTCAGTTCTGGACATGATGAGTTTAAGATGTCTATAGGACATCCAATTCAGAGACGTTCAATAGGCAGTTAGATTCGTGAGACTAGAGGCAAGCAGAGAGTTTTAGATTGGATAACTAAATCTGAGAATTATCAGCATGGAGACAATAATTGAATCTATGGGAGCCGATGAGATCGACAAATGAAATAGTATAGAGGGAGAAGAGAAGAGGCCTGGGATATTGCCCTGTGGCAATGATGTAGATGCAGATCCACCAAAGGTGACTGAGGGAGGAGTAATCAGAAGAGAGCCAGGAAAAAGTAATGTGACAAAAACAGAGAGAGAAGACAATATCAAGTAAGAGAGAGTGATTGATATTGTAAAGGCTGAAGAGGTCAGGAAGGATGAGAACTGAAATGGCCACCAGATTTGTCAATTAAAATATACTTGGTAAGTTTGGAAGGAGTACAGGTTCAATTCAATGGTTGTTGTCCTTCATTCTCAAAGGGGAGCAAAATGACATTACTATTTAGAGTCAAGTTATAATGTGTCCAATTGTGGCCGTTCAGACCAATACAAACTGGGATGCTCAATAATCCACGTGGACATTTGGGAAGGATCCTCTAAACTGGACATTTTTGTGCGTTTTAACTGGAATTGATGCCTGCGAGCTGGGTAAGCAGACACTTTCTAGGGTACCCTTTCTAGCCCCTTCCTCATAGTAGGTGAGCAGGGTGAGCCTCAAGAGGCTGCTCAGACACCCAGGGGGCTGCCAACTCCCCCTGCTGCTTCCATTGAGAAGACAACCCTATAGCCTGGGCTGCCTGTGTGCAGGATTATGACTACAACTCCCAGTGTATTTGCACCTGCTGCTTCCTCACTTGCCTGTTGCCACAGGACTCTGAGATAGGTAAAAGGGTATGGGTGATGTTTTTTGATTCATGTGTAAATTGGATTTAAGTGATGCAGAGTTACAGGAAGTTGTTGGCCTCACTCTCTTCTCCAGAATCATCACAGTCTAGTGGCAGGACAGAATAAAGACGACTGGTGGTGACTCAAGACGCAGGGGATGACTTTGGCATCTTTGATGGCTAACCAAGCTCTAAGCACTCCATAGCTTCAGCTGCCTTCATGGCTGTTGGGACAAATTGTTCTCATTCACCCATTCCACCAGGGGAAGTCCTCAACATGCTTGGGGTAGATACCCCTCGAACTCACCAATGGGTTTGAGACCCCTCATTTACCCTCAGCCTGGTTTAGCCCATCTGCCAAAATGGTTTACCCGGGTGTGGCCTCTGTGCACACTACAGTTTCTTGGAGCCATAGGGGAAAGATAGGTGGAAGAGGTAGATACCAAAGGTGGGAAGCAGCCCTGAAAAGGACTCAGGAGCCCTCATACCAGAGGTACTAGTCTTAATAAAACTAGACTGTAGAGTTAAGAGAGAGTTAGAGAAAAGGAAGTAGAAACTCCTACTGTAGATGGTCTTCTCAAGGAGTTTAGCCATAAAAGGGAAGAGAGATAGGGAACAATATCCACTGGGGATGGATGGAAAAAGAGAGGGGTTTTTTTGAGGATGAAGAACCATGGGCATGTTTGTAGGCAGTAGAAAAGCAGCCTGTAGACAGGGAGATATTGAAAATTATCAAGAGAATAGGGATGATGGAGGAGGAAATCTGCTGAAAAAGACTGGATGGAATGGGATCCCTTGTGCATGTAGAGGAGTTTGTTGTAGCAAGAACAAGAATCTCATATGTTTGGTTAATTTCTGCTAAGAATTAACAGTCATCGGGGTGGCTAGGTGGAGCAGTGAGTAGAGCGTCAGCCCTGAAGTCAGAAGGACCTGAGTTCGGATCCGGCCTCGGACACTTAATGCACACACACAAACAAACAAACAAAAAAAAACCTAGCCATGTGATCTTGGGCAAGTTACTTAAACCCAATTGCCCTCTAAAAAAAAAAAGCAAAAAAAAAAAAAAAAGAATTAACAGTCATCCCCCCCTCTACAGCTATTTCTCCTGACTGACTTTCCCTTCTTTTCTAACTTTTTCACTTTTCACTTCTTTTAATTTCCCCCCTCTTCTTTCACTTTTCCTCTAGGGACTCATCATTCTTTTTTTTAATCAGTTTAATTAATACCCTTTGTTTTAATGTCACCGTCATTTCTGGAAATAGTCCCCTCCCCCCTACACAAATCAAGCTTCCCTTGTAACAAAGAAAAACAGCTAAGCAAAATCATTAGATACAATGACCCATTTCTGACTGTATATGCAACATTCTGCCCTAATGATACTCATTATTCTTAAACAAACAAAAACCTCACAACTAAAAACTGAATTAGCTGGTTTCTTTCCTAGCTTTCTTCTTGATTTTCCATTACCTAGTAGCTAACTTTCCTTATGCAAAGATCTGGTAACAACATTCCTTTGCCCAAAACCCTTCAATGTCTCCCAGTGGCCCAGTGAGTCAAGTTCAAACTTTTTGGCTTAGTATTCTCCAAGGTCCTTTGCAGTCTGGTGCCGCCCAGATCTTTCCATCCTTTTTATCTCATGCTCCTCCAGAATCCTCTCCATGTACTTTATATTTCCACCAAACTGGACTATAGTTCTTACTATTCTAGCCTCCTAGTCTTGGCTTATGCCATTCCTTTGTGTCTAAGATGTCACTCGGTTCTCCCCTTATCTTTCCATCCTTAAATTCTTATCCATTCTTTACAGCCAAAATGAAATACCACCTCCTCATGAAACTTCTAAACTAGACAGGATTTCCTTCTACATCTTGCTTACCTAGTCTATTTCACTGACCACCTCTTTTATTTTTAGCCTTTTTATTTTAACTTTTCTCATTCTAAAAAATGATTATTGCTTTATAAAATAACTTGAGATCTGATGTTAAACCTCCTTCTTGCCTTGTTATTTCCCTTGATATTTAGGTGCCATATTTTTTTTGTTCCTCCATACATATTATTTTGTTTCATTATATAAAATAGTCAACCATTCAACAAGCATTTTTATTATGTGCCAAGAACTGTGCCAGAAAGGGTCCCTGCCTTGTGTGACCTTATATTCCAGGAGAGAAAACATGTACGTGAATACATGTTTATATATATATATATATATATATATATATATATAAACAATAAATGTACAAAGTAAAACCAAAGCAATTAATTATATTAGCAGCTGAGGGGTGGGGGTTAGAAAAGGCCTCATGTAGGAGGCTGCATCTGAGCTGAGCTTTGAAGGAAGTTATTAATCCATTTGATTCATTTGGGACTCGATTAGTGTGGACAATGATTCCTTAGAAATGGCTTCATGTATGCAAATTCAAAGTACTCAAAAGTTATAATTATACAAAATATAGTTAAGATTATTAGCATAGCAGTCAACCCTTAGATTAACTTGGATAGTATGGCCAGGTCATAAACATTGACTTTCTCCAGTGATTCAGACCACCCTTTATTTCAGTGAATATTGTTTATAGTTAGGTTTATAGAAGCCTTAAGTCCTGTGCGTATCTTGGTAGGCATGAAGGATTTTCTAATCACCCCAGCCATTAGTGACCTTTCACATTTGAATTTAAACATTGTAAGCTTCTTGAGGGCAGGAATTGTCATTTGTTTCTTTTTGTATTCCCAGCAATTAGTACTGTGCCTGGCACAGAGTAAGTGATTAATAAATAGATTGATTGATGGTATATTATAGCTACCTGGGCACCTACTACACTCTTGGTTACAAGACTATAAACTTTATAAAAATCAGGACTTGTAGTTTAAATTCAATTCTTCATCACCTCATTAGGGGGTTTTGTTGTGTTTTGTTTTTTGGGTTGTTTTTTTTTTTTTGCAAAGATACTGAAATGGTTGGCTATTTCCTTCTCTAACTCCTTTTACAGATGAAGAAACTGAGGCAAACAGGGTTAAGTGACTTGCCCAGGGTCACACAGCTAGTCTAAGGTTGGAGTTGAACTCAAGAAGAGGAGTCTTCCTGACTCCAGGCCTGGCACTCTATCCACTGTGCCACCTTAAACTTATGTATTATATTTTATTGATTATATATTGTAAATTTCATAATACCATGTTTTTTTCTCTCCAGTACCTAGTAGTTGTTTGATAAACCTTTCATAGATTTAGAACAGTAACATAAGTTGCTTGAGTCCAAGCCTTTCATTTTACTGATGAGGCAGCTTTAGTACAAAGAAATTAACTGAGTCACTCAAGATCAGACACAAAGTGCTCAAACCCAGATTCTTCTACCCTAAGTCCAAGGTTTCTCCCTAGTCCCATACACCTCTCCTCCTCCACTGGAAGCCTGTCTCTGGAAGCCTTTGGGTAAGTCATTTAACCTCACGGGGCTTTCTCCATTTTCTCAGTCCCTCCAAGATGTAAACCTAGGGTCCTAAGTACTTTTTTCTTTCCATGTTTTTATTTGTAGTATCTAAAAATTTTTAAGTTTTAAATTCTCTCCCTGCCCCACTCCTTGAGGAGGCAAGCAGCATGATGTAAGGTCGTGCAAAGCGTTATGTCCATATTAGCCATGCCGCAAAAAAAACCTGACCAACAACAAAAAGCAAGAAACAAAGTGGAAAAAACACGCTTCGCTGTGAGCTCGGAGACGGTCATTCTCTGGCTGGAGGGGGACAGTCTTTCCCCGCGGGGCCTCTGGCACTGCACGGTCCCCAGGACTGAGGGGCAGCTCTCGGACCCGGGGAAGGCGCTGACCTCCCGCCGGACAGGCAGGGGTTTCCAGCCTCAGAGCAGGGACGTGCCCAACCCCTGCCCCTCAGTAGAGCGGGAGTCCTCGTCTGTAGAATGGGCACATGCCCCAGCTGGGAGGGGGGCAACTTTGTGACCCTGAATCCCTACGGGAACGCTAAGTTTTTGTGGCTATAACTTTATAATCACGTGCCTGGCCCAAAGACGGGGGGACAGGAACCTCGCGCAGTCCCATCCTTCCAGGGGCTCACACTTGTCTCCTCCCCCCCAGGCTCGGGACGCGGCGGGCCGTGAATGAATGGGGCGGGAGGCGCCCTCCCTCCCTCCGCCCGCCGCCCGGGTGAACGGGCCGAGGTGACGGGAGGGGGGGAGGAGGAGGAGGCGGGAGGGGGCGTGGTCAGATGACGCGCGCTGACGCGCGATCCCGGAAGCGGAGTGTCAGATGCCGAGGACTGGGGGGGTTGTTGTTATTCCCGAAGTCGGAGGAGGAGGAGGAGGCAAAGTGGGAAAGCGCGTCCCCGCGAGGAGTCGCCGGAGCCGGAGCCGCCGCCGCGCGTCCCCGCCGCCGCCGCCGCCCCCCGCCAGGCCCCGCCGCGTGCCCGCGCCCCAGGTAAGAAGGCGGCTGCTGGCGGCTGTGTCCGGAGAGCCGGGGGGTAACGGACCCACCGCTGGACGGTTGGGCAGGGGGGGCGGGGCGCTTGAGGATGGGACCCGCCCCGATCCTAGGCTGGCGGCGGCCGCGGGGGCGTGGTGCCCCCTCCCCACTCCTCAGGGTCCAGGGTCGTGGGGCGTCGGCGGCCCCGACCCCCTGCCCGGCCCCCACCCCTTTCCGCTTGGCTCACGCCGCCCGCACGTGCTGCCCCCGTCCCGTCCCGCCCGGACAGGGCCGGCGCCCCGGGAGCTCGGGGATCCTCCCCACCCGCCCCTCCCTCCTTCCCCCCGGACCGACTCCTTTCCCCCCTCCCTCTGTTACCCCCCCCAAATCGCTGAGTCATCCTTCTGGGGGAGACACGTGCCTGGACCAGGGGGCGGAGGGGGAGACACGTGCTGACCGCCCGGGACCAGCACGTGGCGCCCCCGGACCGGGGCTGAGAGTAGGGGGGGGGTCCCCAGCTCCCCTAAGGAAGCCTTGGGGTCCAGGAGAGGAGAAGCCAGGCAGGGTGGGGTTGGAAAGGGGCCCGGAAAACCTCTGGGCTTACCCCCTGTGGAGAGTAAAGGAAAGCCGAGGGACAGGCGTGGGGCCGTGCCGGGGAGGGAGCCTGGCCGGGGTGGGCATGCAGGGGTTACCCGCCGCGCCTCCGGGCACTGGAGGAGGCGGCTGTCAGACAGCTGAGCTAGGGTCGCAGCGTCACTGTGCGCTTTTTATTGGGCGTCCGTCGAGTAGTCCTCCCGGACCCCGTGCTCCCGAGCTAGGGAGCCAGCTCCCAGCCAGCCCGGCTGTATTCCATACGTGCACCATCTCCCTGGCCTCGGTAGAGCCATCGCACCCATTGGACGCACCACCTTCCCCGTTTACAGATCTCATGGCACTTTTTACCTGGAGCATGCAGCGTCTCACCTTGTTACGGCTCTGGTGTCACTCACTTAACAGCACCCAGGGTCTGTCTGAGGGCCCCCGAGTGATGTCTGTTGTCATTTGCTGCCTCACTACAAGCAGCGACCCAAATACAGCACCAAGAATCCTATGCCACTGGTGTATGGGCTCCCTTACAGACCGTCCTACAGAGCTCTAACCTGTTTAGGATATCAAAGTGATAGATTGTAACAAGTTGAACTTCAAAGGCCGCAGCCTTGTACTTAGAGATGCCCCAAGATAGGGTATGAGGGCATTCTGTGCCCAATTTAAAAGGCTCCCAGGATTCTGGGATGTTTCCTTTAGTTTTTATTTTCCAGTTTAGAAAGTCTAAGAAGGCAGCTGGGTTTTTTAAGTGCTTAGAAACCTAGGCAGTATTTTTTTTTTCATTAACTCTTTTAAGACTACTACAGAAAGAAGTTGCTGACCTTTCTAAGTAGGATCCTGAAACCTGAGTGAGCCGTTAAGAAAATGGCAGGAGAGCCTAACCCCTAGGTAATCTCACTTGTGCTGACAGTCATTTGAAAACCAATTTTGGTTAATGTTTACTCTTTTGGAACTTTAGTCTGGGATATTTGCTCAGACAGGAAAGAGTGGATTAAAATTAAAATATTCAATTAATACACATTTGTACTTGGGCTGTCTATAAGGTAAAGAGTTAAATACAGTTGTTGTTTTTTAAATTCCCATTTTACAGATGGGGTACTGAGGCATAAAAAGTGACTGCCTTCTACTCCCAAGAGATTAGTGACAGGTGAGAAAAAGAGACTCCCAACTCCAGTCTTTTTTCTCAAAAAAAGTGCATTTTTTAAACATTAAATGAGAGATTAGAAGAGACATCTCAGATGACATCTCCAAAATTAATTATGTTCATTTAAGAAAATGCTAAGCAACAAAGCCCTAAACCCTCGCGTCTTAGGTGTGATACTGGAATATCCCCCAACATAGCTGACTGTGGGGGAAAGGGTTCCTGTAGTAGAGAGAGCCCCGTAAAAACCGGAAATAGACTCCGTTGCCTTTTTATCGTTCGGACTAACCCTCCCATCCCAGGTTAGCCCAGAGGCCAGATTTGCTCTGAGGGGGCTAAATGAACATTTTAGGATAGTTGCCTCCCCTTCTATTTCACCACGAAGCCCTTGGAGGTCATGTGCATGAGGTTGGGTGTACCCCACGCCCCCAGAGCACCGGCAGCCACCAGCCTGGCTTAGTATTTAATTTATTTACCTTGCTGCTTCCGCACTGAGGGAGCCGGTTCAACTTGGACACTCTCTCTTCCCTTGGTAATGCTGAAAAGCCTTCCTACCACAGTCACTTCCTACAGATGACTGGCATTGCTCCTATCCAATAGCATTATACAACATCAGCCAGAGGGAAAAGGAATTTAACCCTGTTCTGACCAAAAGCCATGCTGTTGGGGAATGAGGGAAGTTGGGAAGTATTGCTTCCATTGTTATTTATTCCTAAATATTTAAGAGACTCAGTACTTACTTAGTGACTTGATTTGTGTGCTTTGGTGTCTTCAATTAGTATTTCTAGAGTATAGGCTAGAATGACTACATTGTAAGTTCATAGGAAAGCAGATGTGACCTTTCTCTTTCCTGCCTGCCAAATCTTTGAAATGAAGGCTCTTATTCCTCTTAGTAGAGAGTTTCTTCTTGAATGGGGTAGGTCTAAAAAAGCAAAACCAATCGTGTTGCTATTCCTCTGGTATTACATACAGTACTCACTTTGTACAGATAAGCTAATTTTTTACTTGCCCAAACTCCGGGGGGCGGGGGAGGGCTGAGTAATTTGATTTTGGAAGGACATGTATTGTGTATACCTTGTATTTTTAATTTTATGCTATTGGTTTATTTGTTTGCTTTTTCAAACTGATTTTGGCAGCCAAGACAGAAACTAGAACATGTACTCCTCAATGTGTTAGGAAGTTAGTTCCTCCTGTAAGCAGTGGATTTTTATGAGTGCAATGTCATTTGTCATATACACACTGCCCTTCCCTCCACCTTTGTTTGTCTAGTGTAGTCTGATTGTCTTCATGTCCTATTTGTTGGCTTCGTGGAGGGCTCTGCTTTATTGGGATCATCTTTAAAGGACATACGTGCAGATATAGCTTAATGTCACATCCATGTTCAGCTTATTTCAAACCTGGTGTTGGTTTTTTTATAGACATGGCCAGAGAGTAGACTGGATGAGTTTAAAAAACAAACACAAAAAACAGTTTTGAAACCCAAGCTTGACCTGTTGGGTGGGGGCTGGAGGGAGGTGTCGTTTTGTGGAGCAGTGCATGCAGATAGCTGGGGTACCACCTGCAGCACCTTGCCTTGGAAGGAAGAAACTCAGCTTCTGCCATTTACAAGATCTGTACCTGCTTGTCCATCTGCCATATTGCCTTTCCTTTCCTCCTAAGATTAAATAATTAAAACTTTTCGTTAACATTTTGGAGGGGGTTTGATAAACTAAAACCAGACATCCTCCCTAGAATAAAATTTGCCTTCCATACTTAAACACAGCACAGGCTTTAAGGGAGTCATTCCAAGTGTAGCATTGCTTGACTTTCAAGGTGGTTGCTAAAAATGGGAGTTGAGCAGAGATTATTTGGGGAAGGCAACATTTACTATGTGTCAGAATTGGCTGAATCCAATTCCTCTCTCTGACACTATTTGGGTCTTTGTCACGAGTCTTTTTCAAACCATAAAATTTTGTCTACTCTAATTCTTGCCTTAACCATAACTTCTCTGGTAGTTGCTGCATTTGTACACAAACTCAGGCATAACTGTGATTATTTTCCAGATATTCATTTAAAATCACATTGGTAAAGTTCCTGAGTCTGGGGGTTCCTGAAACCATCTTACTGGATTCAGGTTCTGGTCCATAAAGGAAATGGAAAGCTGGCCAGCTGGGAGAATTTTCTGCGTAGCTTCTCCTTGGAGCAGTAAACAGTGACTCACTCTTCTCTCTACTCCCCACCCTCCCTGTTCTCTGTTAATGGGAGTTATGGCTAAATACTTTTGCTTTCCATAATTTACAATGTCGTCATGTTTCCCCTTTATTACTGTTTTAAGAAATTAACAATTGTCACTTGTCTTGGGGGAGAGAGGACACTTCTCCAAAGGCATAAGATGGAGGTTCATAGGATCATAGTTTCAGAGCTGGAAGGGACCTTAAAGGTCATGTAGTCCAGCTCCCTCATTTTGCAAATGAGGAAGCTGAGGCCTAGACACGG
Organism: Gymnobelideus leadbeateri; assembly: GCA_011680675.1. Lineage (NCBI taxonomy): Eukaryota > Metazoa > Chordata > Mammalia > Diprotodontia > Petauridae > Gymnobelideus > Gymnobelideus leadbeateri. Next base: position 504,860 of record WOXC01007869.1, on the reverse strand, counting down.
AGGGCTTTGTGATGAAGAACTTTTCTTTGTAGTGGGCAAAAACTAATATGCTAATAATACGAATTATTAGCACCAAAGTTAACTGTTACCTGACTCTTCTGTCTACCTGAGATTGTGTGTCTTCTCTGTGCATGGTTTGTACATACCTGTGCTGTATTATGTGCTGGGAGATGGGACAGTCTAGAGGTCAGAACCAGGTCAAGTGAAACTACAGAGTGCAGGTGGTAGGATGGAGGTTGAACCTTCTGACAGCACAGCAGCTAGGCCTGCTTTGGGGTTCCACTGGAATGCCTCAGCTGCTGATTACAAATGCAGGTTGACCAAACACACTCCAGATTGAAATAGACAAACCTTTCCTGTAGGAGGGCAGGCAGCCAGAGCCTAACCTTCAGGCTACAAATGAGCTGGTTGAAGTGTTAAATGATAACAATCCTGGAGATAGACAAGGTAGAGCATATCCCTAGCATCCATGCTTGTGAAGTGAAGGCAGGGGAGAAACAATCATGATTTCTTCACTGTTCAGGAATTTTTTCTTACCTCCTGTTCCAAACGGTTAGGGTAGGACCTTGCTACTTACTTTGCTTAGTACCTTATCAGGTTTGTAGAACAAATCTGGGTTCTTCCCAATCAACTGATAATTGGTTGGATGTCTACTATATGCCTAGAGCCATGCTGTCAGACACCTGTTAAAATGTCTAAATCTCAACTTTATATTGCTTGCTAAAATAAACTTTGCAATAGAAGGGTACAGATTCATCCGTACAGATTCTGAGTCTTAGTTATTTGTAGTAAGTCATTGTTCTACACTTCATCAGCTGCTTTGGCCTTCTTGATTGTTAACATTGTGTACGTATCACTCTTAGATCAACACTTTATTTTTCCACTTCAGTGCTTTGTTCTTCTGTGTAATGGAAGCCATCACATCTGATACCTGTAAGGATCAGAACAGCTTCCTTCAATAAAGGAGTTTAAAATGATGTGTGACAAGGGTGGGGGAAAAGTGAAATCGAAACTCAAAATGTACAGCTTAGTATTCTTCTAATATTGTGACATCAAAAATAAGATCATTGTAAGCCTTAAAAGTACACAGAACTTTCCTTTTCTCAAGAGGCCTCAACATCTCACTATATAAACTTGAAGTATTAGATAGAGCCTATTAATGTATGATCAGTTACTTGATTTTCTTTATGAGGAAAAATCCTAATTCTCTTTGAGCTTGGAAAGCAGAATCTTATCTGTCAGGCAATCATCACAAAGAGGGTAGGGCTGTGTTAGGATGATTGTAGCCTACATTTTTCCAATGTGATTGTCCCAAAACTAAGACTAAAAGATCTCAGAAAAGGATCTGTAGTAGTCATCCCTAGGCTGGCAAGACTGTGCACCTGCACTACTCTAGGTGAGTCGCCTATTCAAAAGCTGTGTCTAAGGGAAGGAAAATTCCATTTCTACTACAGTTTTCCTTTTTTGTACATGAACACTCGTCTTCAGTCTTGTCTTCTATTATATTTCTATCCTGGCCCCCAACTTTTCCTTCAGATTCTACTAAAAGACCCAGGAAGAGCATGTGGCCTTCCTCCAGATCTCCCATTTATTTGAATTTTTATCACAAAATAACCAGAGCTTATGATTTCATCAAAGCCTGTTTATGAGATCAAAGACTATTTATGAGGGTCTTTTTCTTCCAAAGTAAATTAATTGTCCTGTTAATACTTATTGAATGTATAGTGACATTTAGGTACAGTTTCTTCTTTGAGGTTAAAAGCTTAGACCCCTTCCTGACCATTATTGAAAGATTATCCTTGTTCAGAAACTGGTAGACTTCAGTTAATACACTGTGGTAAATACATAAACCTTCACAAGGGATGCTTCTGCAAAACTAGAGGGTAAATAAACACTTCGTTATTAGCTACAGAGAAAAGAAAATGACTTACTAAATGCAGCAAGAATTAGAATTCTTAATTCCAAGCCCCCACCATGGTGATTAGTTCACTAAAATTCTCTGGCAGTATCACTAAAATCCAAAAATGTTTCTTTGCACACATAAGTATGCCTATTCATGCTAAAATTTTGCCAGTAGATTTTAAGTCAGACATAATAATAGGAGGTTGATACTGCCAGTGAGAGCTTCAGTATCTGTGAACAGTTGCTAATGCACTACTCCCTTATTTTAAGCCAATGGCAAAAAGGGAAACACTTGTTTAAAGCATGTAGGCAAATTACAATACCCTGCAAAGCTTGGTTTAAACTCGAAAATGTTGACTCTAGTCTCTGAAAACCCTTGTGGTTTGAGCCCTGATTAATGCTCTTGTTATGTACTTTCCTGACATATGTGACCATTGGTATGATACTTCCTAAATGCCAGTGGCTTCCAAAGTACCATTTTAAGGATATTTTTGCCCTTACTTCACTAATTCTACAAACAGCAAATTTGTGAATTTCTATGACGTATAGAAAATACATCTCTTTGTTACTTTCCCTCTATAAATAGATGACATGTTCTGCTGTTTGTATTATTTCAAGAAATTTCAGACCGTTTTAATTGATTTTTTAAAAATTGTATACCTTTAGATCTGTGTACCTTAAGACCAAGTAATATAGAGTACCATTGTTATACTCTAGTGATTTGCTGTTTTGGCAGTGCTCTTCACAGTGATGGGAGGTCACAGCCATCTCTGTTGCTCGTGGTCTTTGTGAATTGCTGTGGCCAGAAAAATTTCATCCCCTGGTGGTCTGTCTGCCCCCTGGTAATAATCCTCTATGCCTTTATAGAAGCTGATCCATAGCTGACTCAAGGCTTTTTGTCAGATCCCCAAATTGAAGTCTTCCTACCTAGTAGGACCTGCTTACTCTGACCTCCTTTTTCAGAATGTTTGAGAAATGGGGTGAAAAGTAAGAGTAGGACTTAAGTGGAAGAACTCCCAACCCAGGCAGTGACAAGAATAACAATACAGGACTTCTTCAAGGCCCTATAATTGGAAAGAGTACATGTTAAATCCTTCAGTAAGGAGCTGTTGAAAGGCAAGTATGGGGAATCATGATTTGATTCTGGAGAGTGGGGGGAGTGGGGGGTAGAGAAGCTTACCGTGACCAAGAAAAATAGGCACTATTACACATTTAATACTTTTTTGAAAATGGTACTATTCTGATCTATTTCCCAGCATGAGTCTCACTATCATACGTTTAAAATAGTTTTGTATGGAATTTGAAAAATGGGGTGTTTAGAAAGTAGAAGAAAATACCTGGAGAGAATCTGAAATTGGCAAACCTTCCAACTTTCACAAGTCAAGCAACCTACCTTGCCATTCTGATCTGATACACTGTGTTTGTAGATAAAAAGTGATAATCAACTTTTTCTCAAATTCTCAATTTAGTAATCTGGCCTATCCAGAGTTAAGATAGTCTAAGACATTAACCGAAATCTCTCTTTTAAAGCCAAGTTGTTGAACTGGGTGAATAATAATCTGGTTGCTAGAAAAGCTATTAAGTACATTCTGCTGCAGCATTAAAAAACCTTCCAGAAAGAGTCTGTGCCCTAGTTTGGCAATTGGTGGTCTGCCCTGTCCAAGGAGGCAGTGTCTTATCTGCCTTATTTTCTAAAAGTCATATTTAAAAGGGGAAGAGAGAAGCTTGCTGAGGAGACACTTGGTTTTCCTTTAGACCAGGAATTTCTTAACTCTTTTTGTGTCATGGACCCCTTTGGCAGTCTGGTGATGTCTGTGGATCCCTTCTCAGAAGAATATTTTTAAATAATTGAAGAATATGCTTAATTTCAGTTAGAGCCTAGCAAAAACAAAAATATAAAAAACTTTTTTCACCATTCAAGTTCACAGTCCTTCCTTCCCAAAACCTGTCCACAGACTCCTTGGGAGTTCATGGTTACTCAGTCATTCAATTGTATATGACTCTCTTTGACCTCATGGACCAAAGTGTATGGCGTTTTCTTGGCAAAGATACTTCAGTGGGTTGCCATTTCCTTCTCCATTGGATCTTTTGTCAGGCAGTCAAAAGTTAAATAACTTTCCCAGGGGTATCTAGGAAATGTCTGAAGCTGGATTTGAATTCATGTCTTCCAGACTCCAATCCTAGTGCCCTATCCACTGATCATCAGCTGCCTCAGGAATCTGTGGACCCAAGGTAAAAAAACCCTGTCTTAGACTCTGATTCCCAGCCTATTTGCATGACACAGCTCTATTCTCACCTCACTTAATCTGGACCTCTAGTGACGACTTTGAGGCTCCAGCTTCCTTTTGCTATGGACACTGGGGTTCAGATTTTTTCCTTCTCTTTTATTTTGTGTTTATATAGCCTGATCCTCAAAGGACTTGGGTACTAGGTAGTGTGAAAATAGAGTTTTTTGTTCATTGCATATACATACCTAAGAACAGCCTGTCAGATTAAGCCCCAAAACTACCCCATGTACAAGAGCAGTAAACATTTTAATAGGACACCATTCTACGCTATCACTGACACCTTGTGGGTAGAAGATCCATTTTTGCTATTCAGGATAACAATAGCAGTCATATATTGGAAAAAGTTAATCTCTTTCTCTATTACAACCCCAACAGTTTCTTTTTGTTTTGCAATTAAGAAGTTCCTTTGAATGAAATCATCTGTGCACAGAGAGAGATGGGATGAAGTTCCAGTCTCCTCAGTGCTGATTGGCGCAAGCCCCTCCTAGGAAGACCAGCTTGGCTAAGGGGAGGGCCATAACCCTGTCATAAGATCATAGATGTAGAGCCATGAGTGACCTCAGAGGCCAGCTAGTTCAGCCTCCTCACTTTACAGATAAGGAAACTGAGGCCTAGAAAGGGTAAATGACTTGCTTGAGTCTAGTCGTCAGAGTGAAAGGGAGATCATCTGCATACTGTGCATGTGGCCTCAACAGAGTGCTGTGGAAGGTGAGTTAGCTTGTAGATAGAGAATTCACTGTGTGAACTAACCTATATTACTATATTATTATATCTATATTATTTCTACTCCTTGTAACAAATATTTTAATAATGTATTATTGGACCACATATTCATCATTTGTGGAGATATTAGTAGATTGACCTTTTCTCACAGGCTTTAAAGTAGCCAATCAGATTTTTAACTTTTTCACTGAAAACTCCAAAGTCCAGTGAGTGAAAATCAAAAAATTTTTTGTTCAGTCAGTGGACTTAAGTTGTATTCCCCCCTTCACCACTTTGACTTTGCTTTTCCGGTTTCCCTCTGCCAAGTGCAAGCAGTAGGGACTCAGCATGTGTATCCTTGTAGGGATGGGAGGGGTTTCTGGTTCTGTGGGAATGTGAGCTCTCAAACTCTGTAAACAGCTGGTGACTCATTGCATAGCTATGTCACAGACTGACTGCAGGGCCTTATGCTCTGACGCTGTGTGTGTGTGTGTGTGTGTGTGTGTGTGTGTTGGAATAGATACTGAAGCCTGTTCCTTTTCGACATGGAAAAGTTTTTCATCACTTTCCCAACTGCCAGGCTCCAGCAGGTCGGTCACTGGGGCAGTTTGAGCAATGCTGATTCCTGACTATTTTCTTTGAAGCTATTTTGATTTCCCATACCAGGTTGGAGGGGGAAAGGTCTCAGAAAAGCAGTTCTGTGATGTCAGACTGCTAAGGACAGATTCAGAATCCCAGGACAGGTTTTTTCCTATTTGTCTGTGATCATTCCACTACAGCCTGTCCCATTCCGTCCGTACATAGGCACACAACTGTATTTAAGATTTAAGTCCTTGCTGGCGTTTTAAAAGCAGCCCTCAGGTGCCCGCCTAAGCCTGTATTTCAGTATGATTCCTCCTTTTCCTGGTGAGTGTATGTCATTAGCATGCTCAGAGAGTGTAGTCATGTTTTCACCAAGGGCTGTTCTGTTGGGGTTATTCTTGTAGGTTCTCTTCTGAAGATCTGATTGTACTGCCTCCTTTCCCCTATTTCTTTATAACTCCATTAAAAGAGTCCTCTGGAGACAAGGTGCAGAAGGACAGATGGAGAAAGAGTAGAATACAAGATCAGAGGGCAGAGGGTCCCAGGTGCTGCTGCAGCCAAGGGATTCTGTGCCAGGGGCTCATTTATCACAGCTTGTCTCCTGGCAGCCTGTGCTGCAGGAATGAAAGTGAGACAGACGAAGGGAGATCAAAGCAGGCGGGGGAAATGGAAAATTACCCACCCTGTCTGGTCCATATCAGAAATAGAGACTTGAGTGTGGCCCCGTCTTTTGGAGTCAGAGGATCCTCTCCATCTCCAAATTTTGCCTAGCATTTGGGTGCAGGTGCGGAAGCTTAAAGGAGGGAGATGGCAACTCGTATACTAGTTGTTCTTGCTCAGGCAAAGCAGCTTGCCACCAAGCCTAGTTCGTATCTTCCCTCTTGACCCCTTGGCCCTTCGGCCCCTTCCCCAGTTGTTTTGGGGATATGAATAAGTTTGTTTACTGTCTGTCGACCTCGTGATGTCTTTGCACAGACATGACCCAAAGTCATTATTCCTTTTGGGCTTCTCTGTTTCCATGACTACCATCTCAGGGTTGGCTACTTTCCCAAGGTCACCATGGCAACTATCAGAGGGGAATCATGCTTGGGATGCTTTGGCTGGGTTTTTCATGAATGATTAGAATGTGTGACACAATGCAGACGTGAAAATGAGAAGGGAGGGTGGAGGGGACTGGTTGGTGGGTGGCTGGGGGGAGAACTCCCGCCAGACACAGTCTGTATGCTCGCTCCATACACCTAGTGCTGCTGCTGCCCATCTCACTCTCCAGCTACAGGCTTCGAAATCCAGCTCATTGACCCCCTTGCTCATCAGGGACCACGGGGTAGTCTCAGCCGGAGTTCTTCCATGCTCTTCAGATCGTGGGGTCAGGATGTTGGGGGCAGCATAGGAGGAGGTGGTGATGTCACAACTGCAGTGCCCTTTTCCGCGGTAGGTACTCGATGGGCGGGCTTACCTGGCAGCATCGATGCTCTGGAGGCAGGGTACCAGGAGGAGGGGCTAGGTTTGGGTTGCAAGTATTCCAAACCAGAGTTCATTGTGAGAGGGCAAGGTGACAGCAAAGGTTGTCATCTCACTGGAGGGACTACCTTTGTTGTTGCAGTCAGGTCTCTGGGCTTATCACTTAGACCTTGGGAAGGTGGGAAATGATGTTTCTCAGGGTGTGGGTGTGTTGTAAAATATTGAACAGTGCTGCTACTCAAGCAAGAGGTGTCAGGTATTCACCCATTACCATTCTATAAATTGTTGATTCAGTTCTCAAAACATGCTGTCAATCTCCATTACAGCTGAAAATGTAACTCCTTGTTCCATGAGGTGGAATCACACGGAGTGAGGAATGTCATCTAAAAAACAAGACACTTTTCCCACAGTACAGAACTAAGAGGAATATTGAAAATCTGACCACTGGCTATTGCAGTGAGAGAAGGGGGTTGCTGATACTAGGTAGTTGTTTTAAAATAATATGTTAACCACTGAATCTGGGGCCTCCTGAACACTAAGAACAAAGTATTCATGACTATGAACATTGCATGGTAGCGTCACTTTTGGGGTGGTGGCCTTAGAATAAAATGTCCTCTCTGGACCTGCTTTTAAAGAAGACAAGAACTGTGTATAGGCTTTCAGGACTGTGGCTCTGCTTTCACCATGTTTGGAATAAGATTTACAGTTAGATCCTCTTTGGAATGGAAAACATCACTCCTGAGAGTAGCATAGCAGAAGATCCTTCTGGTGTTCTGAGCCTGGGCATCACTTAACCTGTATTTGCTTGTTTGTTTATTTTTCTTCCAGTTGCATTTTCCAATCAGTTCTGTCCAGGTGACTGTGCCCAGGTTATGACGACTAATCCTAAACCGAACAAGGCATTAAAGGTAAGAAGGAATTGCATTTAGGTGGTTTCAGGTAGATTGCAAGAAAGTTCCAGAAACTTGTGACAGAATCAGGTCCTACTGGGTGTCACCTGTGTGGAATAATACCTTGTGTCCATAAGAGTATGGGTATCTTTATTGTGGAGTTCCGAGCACCCTTCATAGTAGCATATGAGTCTATATGCTGCTAATGCTGCTCTCCTAACAAGGGATAAGAAATGGCAGGAGGAAACCCAGTGAGGGAGAGATAATGAGAGTATCTAGGGGCACCCAGTTTAGAGGATAGAAAGGCCCCATCCCTTGCCAGCTCAGTGCTGGTTTGTGGTGGGAGAATATTGAGGCTACCTCGGCTTTGCTTACTGGATGCTTTAGAATGAAAGCCTGAGGACTACTTTTCATCAAAAATTAGTAGTCTGAGACTTAGCTCTTTAAGGGCCGGCAGGGACTGTTTCATATTCTGTCTTTGTGTCCCCAGCACCTAGTAGAGTGACTAGCACACAGCAGATACTTAGCAAACGCTTCATAGATCTTGTTCTTTGAACACACACAACCTCTTAGATGCCCTAGAAGGAACATCTGAAGCCTTTCCTCTGGAGCAGTAATGCTTCGAGATGTGGAGAGAAGCAGGGGCATGGATAATGATTTATGGGCAAGATTTTTGTTTGCCACATGTGTTATATAGCTGGGGTTTTTTGTTTGTTTGGGTTGGATTTTTTTTTTGTTTTTTAGTATAGGGCTTTCTAGTAAAGCTCTATATTAAAGTGTGTGGATTTAATAGATTTCTGGAAGTTGAAGGAGGTATCTCAGATTGAGATTTAAAGTTGATTTATCACCTACTCGTGTTAGAGAAGAATTCTAAAACAGCCTGTCATATAGTTTCAAACTAACTGGCCAGGCCAAATTTCTGGCTTGCCTAGGTTTTACGTGTGTGTGTGTGTGTGTGTGTGTGTGTGTGTGTGTGTGTGTGTGTGTGTGTGTGTGTTTATTCCTATTCATCCGTTTTCCAATGAATAATGAGTAACTCTGTGGTGTTCTTCATGAGAAGAACACATTCTTTATGAGAAAAATGCTCTTCAATGCCATCTCTCCAAATCATCAGTTGTTAAGTATAGCAAAGATGCCATGATTTATCTTTGAGGAAATGTAGGGGACAACTCCATCCATTGCCTTGTAGAGCTTTGTAGGGCCTCCTCTGAAAGCCCATTTTATCGATCCCAGCCAACTGCCTCCTTGCACCTGTAGTCGGCAGGATGAGGTCACCTAGGCTGCATGCTCCCCGTTTTCATGGCTGTTAACCCTGGGCCACTGATATCTTACCAGGTAAAGAAGGAGTCGGGAGAGAACGCCCCAGTGCTCAGTGATGATGAGCTGGTGTCAATGTCTGTGCGAGAGCTCAACCAGCACCTGCGGGGCCTCACCAAGGAGGAGGTGATCCGCCTGAAGCAGCGCCGGCGCACTCTCAAGAACCGAGGCTATGCTGCAAGCTGCCGCATCAAGCGGGTGACCCAGAAGGAAGAGCTGGAGCGGCAGAGGGTGGAGCTGCAGCAGGAGGTGGAGAAGCTGGCCCGAGAGAACAGCAGTATGAAGCTGGAGTTGGATGCCTTGCGCTCCAAATATGAAGCATTGCAGACGTTCGCCCGCACCGTTGCCCGAGGACCCATTGCTCCCACTAAGGTCGCCACCACCAGCGTCATCACCATTGTCAAATCAGCTGAGATTTCATCCACTTCAGTGCCCTTCTCAGCTGCGTCCTAGTGGGCAGGGCGAGGGCGGGTAGGACTGGCAGCCCTTTGAGAAGGGGTCAGGGAAATGTCTCTTGTGTTTGGTCAGTCTTCTCAATCCTGTTAAGTTGATGTGTCTCCACAAACAGTGCAAATCACCTGCAAAGGGACCCTCAATGGCTCTTTCACAGTGGCCTTTGATGGTCTATGACAGGAATTTGAGCTTGGGTGTAGGATAAGGGAAAGACCTTTTGTTGAACTACCCCATTCAACTCCCATTTCCTGTTTCACCCTCCTTCCCCATTCCCAGACCTTTCTTTCCACCCCTTTGTGACTATAGCAGATCTTATTATCGAGGAAAAGTTTATTTCTTGAGGTGCCTCTTGGACATTTGGCAGCCAGGAAATGTATATGGGACCCCAAGATTCACCATACAAGGGAGCATTACTCCAGCATATTCCTCTGTCAGCCTATGGCAACATTGTTCAAGGGGACCTCTGCACCATCTCCTTATCCACCTGAAGAGGCAGCATCACATCTGTTTTGTGCTTAAAATGAAACTTAAGTGGTGACTCTGTAAACATGATCTATTTGAGATGTACCAGTTAGAGAAGGCTCTCAGTTTTTAGCTCATATTTTCAACTTTCTTCCCCCTCCTCCAGTCTCTCCTCTCCCCTACCTCACCTCTCTCCCCTATGTCCCCCAGTCATGAGGAATAAATTTTCTGGTTCCTGACATGACTAAATGCCTGGCTTCCCTCCCTGAGCAAGACCTGAGCAGAAGGCATGTAGTGCAGCCTAATTCTCCCAGGTGTTCCACATTTAGAATGCACTCACAGCCCTGTTTTAGCAGTTAGCTTAGGATTCCCTGGTGCTCCAGTAAAGGAGGTGTGGAAAGTATTAGGCAGGCTTTCTTGTGTGTGCTCATGCACACACGTGCACAGGATTCCCCAGGGGAGATATCTTAGCAGTATTACCAGGCAGAAACTGAGCAGTGGCAAGGGGATGTCTGTTCCACAGAGGACTGATTGAGTACAGAGGTGTTATTTAAGGAGTTACAAAATGTTCAGGATGGTCTCGAGAGTATAACCAGCAAGAGAGCTTCAGCAGGAAGGAAGTAGCATGTGTGTTAGGGAAACCAGGACATCTAGACACCGCCCCCCGTATGCAAACAGGGGTGACTGCTCTATTGCACAGGGAGGCAAAAACAGCCTCCTTTTGTTCCAGGGGGGAGCCTTCCCCCGTGGGACCAGTTTCCAAAACAGCAGGCAGGTTGTTGGACACCGGTAGAGAGGAGGGAAGCTTAGAGGTGGAGCCAGTGTGCTTGTAGGCATTTCAGAGCTGAGGTCAGCTTCCTTGCTTTGGTCTGGTGAATAGTGTCTTGTGTTCTAGGGACCTGCTTTTTGGTCAGCTCTTCTCCATGTAAAGGAGAGAACTGAGTCTCCACAACATGGTCATTTTGAAGGTCCCAGAAAGGAAGAAACAAAAAGAATAGTTTTTGTTGGGGAGCGGACTCGAAGAATATAGGCAAACCTTTGGTTCCAAGGAAAGGAGATGAGAGGGATTAAGGGTGTTGTGGGAGGGCAGGGGACAGAGAGAAAGGAATGGAGGCATCCGATCACTGAAGCTCTGGCCTGGCATTTGGTAGCTGAAAGGCATCATTTGGTGCCAGCAGAGATGCTGTCATGTACAGTACACTTGATGTAGTGGTTCCTGTTTGAGAGGAGACAGGAAGTAGCCTGGTGTGGGGAGCCAGTAAGGCCAAGTGAGGAAGGGGTCAAGGGTAAAGGTTATCTTGTGTCACTGGAAGAAATTGAAAATGAGTCTTACAGAAGAGACTAGAATGTAGTTTGAGGAAGTTATTGTCGTCCTGATTGACTAAAGAAGGTAGATTGTGTACTCCAGAGAGGAAGTATGTTTTGAACTTGATTACTGAAAGTTTGAGGTTTCCCGGGTGGATCCTTGAGAATCTAATTGTGCTCTTTTGCCACTGCATAAAAGATGAGGGGAATCTGTGCAACCTTGGTGCTCAAACATCGTCTGAAGCCTTTAACTTGCTTTTTCTTTCCTGAGCAGCTGAGCCATCAAAGATCTCACAGTAATGTTTCCTGTGGCTCCTTCCCAATGGAGAGCAGTAAAAGCAACCTCAGAGCACTTTCTGGATACCTTTTATTGAACATTTGGGAAGGTGTTTATTTCGCATTACTACTTCCATATTTTCCACCTGCCCTGCTAATAGATTGGTGTTGACTGTTAAGGTTGGAGAATGAAACCGAGTTAGGGTCACGTTCCCTGGTCAGGAATATGTTTTTTAAAGTTCTCTGGATCAGCTAAGTGCTCTGGCCTACCAGGTGCAGTCTGGATTCTTTACTCTATGTATAGACACCTATATGTTTGTCTATGGGGTGGGAGGTGGGGAAGAGGAAGAGTGGAATGTAACTCCTATCAGTTAACTTTGGGAAAGCTTAAATACACCATAACCCAAGAGCAACCCTGCACTTGGAGAAAGCTTTGTTGGGCTCATCAGAAAGAAACCTTTCACCCCATTTCCTCCCACCCCATTTCCCCAGCTCCCTGCTCCCATTTCCCTCTTACTGTACTCCCTCCTCTCCTAAACAAAACAAGCTGCAGAGGACCTTAAGGGTCCTTAACCACATAGGGAGGCTATCATAGGAGTGACACAGGCCCCAAGGGCTGAATATTCATTCTGTGTCTCTGCTGTTGGAATAAAACAAGAAGTATCTGAACTTCTCCAGTGGCACTGCCATGTGGCTAAATAGTTTTCCATTTCCTGGAAGAGTGCCAAAGGGTTTGGCCAAGCTGAGAGCCAGGTCTCTAGCAGTAGGCACTTGGATTCTTCCAAATCAAGAGACCTGAATGTTAATAAAGCTGTTGATACCATAGCCATGGTAGGTAATCCATATTGGATATCAATAAGGACCACGTGGAAATATTTAAAGAGAGAGAGAAAAAAGTAAATAAATAAATAAATATATATATATATAATTATATACACATTTTATCGTACAGATTTTTCTTAAGCAAAATTAATTTTTTTTCAAGTTTGATACTGTAAATCTTTATTAAAAATAATTGTCAGGTCAGGAGTCCCTGACCTGGCAATTTGACCTGGGGGCAGAAAATGGGAGTGTCTTCCCTTCTCTATCCCTAACTTCTGCAAATGAGTCATAACCACAGGCTCTATGGAAGGAGGGATCTGTTGGCTGCTCCCCACACCCAGTTTTCCCTCTTCCATTTTGAATAGGGCTCTGGCTCTAAGGCCCATGCATTCTAAACTCTGTTCTGCATGACATTCCTCTGAACCACTGCCCAGGGCTTGGGGGATGACCCCAACCAGGGCTATAACTCCCACCAGATGTCATGCCCTGGCATTTCATTCCCCAGGTGCTCTAGCCAAATACTCTCCCCCATCCTGCAATCTGCTCCACGGATACCCATCCCAAGCAACAGGATTTCCTGCCAATCCCCTTTTTCCAGGGGAGGTTTCATTCTGAAGTTCTGGTGTCCAAGGCTGGAGTGTTTCTGCTCTCCTTGCTTGTGATACACAGTAAAGGCAGGTGGGTTTTTAGTATTGTTGTTGTCACCCTTTTCACACATTGTTGATGACCCTCAGGATGGGAGGGCCTGTGTTGTGCATGAATATGTCAACTTTTACATTGAATTCTAGACTTGTAAAGCCCTTCCCAGAATGCAAGGTGGAGGGCTGGGAACCTTATATCCAGGAGTTAGAGTAGATCGGTAGCTGTGCTTGCCTGACCACCTGAAGGAATTTTGGAAGTGTGGGCAAACAGCTGAACAATACCTGAAATCTAAAGCTGTAGGCTCAGGAGGGAGCAATTGCATTTAGTGGAAGAGGAAGAGAAAGCAAGGCACCTGGAGGAGAGGGGTGGCCCAAGGGGATAGTGCTAAGAGAGTATCAGTATCCCCTGAAGATGGCATTGGGCATAGGCTGGTCTGGGAAAGAGGTGACAATTTTTTCTCTCTCTCTTGCCCCCCCTTTCAAATCATTGAAACTTCATTGTCACAATTTTAATATTTTGGTTGGTTTTCTTTTTTAATTTAAGAAAAAAAGTCCATGACCTTTTTGTAATGTGGATTTGTTTTCCTTTTTCTTTTGTGGTTTAATCTTCTGGGACCTTTCCATAGAAGGCAATTCCTTTGCTTACGTTCTCCCCCCAATGATAGGGACAGTCTGTTTAAGTTTTAGCACCAGCTCATTCTGTCCTCTGTGGTTATTCAGTAATTTCATTTCAATATTTATTTTTGTGCTGCTTTTTTATTATAATATAAATTATTGAGAATATACCAAGTAATGTGGATTCCTGTTTGTATGGCGTATAGCCCAGTGTTTGTTCATCACTTTTCTCTTCTGACAGCCACAACATAATTTATTGCTGTACATTTAGCTGCTGTGACTGGTTTTGTACCTTTCCAATAAAGCATTTTTCTGGTTTTGGACCTGTCCTGGTGTTGAGTTATTGTTTTTGGACTTTGGATTGATAGGTGCTCGTGGGCTGCAGCTGCTTCATATTAACTTGTTAAAGATGTTCCAGACTTGTGGCACACCTGCCACATCACCCTCGCACCCCTCCCTGACAGGGCAGTAAGAAACACTGTCATCCCCAAGCAGGAATGTGTTGAGATGGGGGGCTTAACACTGACACAGACCTTAGAAAACATCTAGTTAATTACCCTTATTTCATAGATAATATTAGCTAGCATTCACAGTTTTCAGATTTGTAAAACACTTTCATTTGGTACTTAACAGCAAACCCATGATGGAGATGTTGTTACTGTCTCCAGTTTATAGATGGGGAAGCAGGCTGAGAATGGTTAAATCACTCACCCACCTACTAAGTGTCTGAAGCAGGATGTGAACATAAGTATTCCTCCCTCCCAAGTCCAGCACTATCTACAGTAATACCCAGCTCCCTACATGAGGGGCAAACTGACCCCTGGAGGTTAAGTGGCTTGTCACACAAGTGGTGAGTGCAGAGCTCCATCCTCTGACTCCTTCCAGTGCTCATTCTCCCACCCCATAACACCAACAGAATCATGCTACCAATTGAAAATTGGCCAGTTCCAGTCTGAGAAAATCATTCTCCAAACTGTGCGCATCTAGGTCCGTATTTACACATTTGTAAAATCCGCATTGCATCGACCTGTCCTAGCAAGAGAATCGCATCCAGACTGCAAAAGGGGAGACAGAAATTGCATTCTGTCTATAGCCACCTACCAGTACTTTTTTATATCACAATATCACACATTCAGAACTGAAAAGGACCTTAGAGGTCATCTAATCTAGCCTACATTCCCTCCCTCCACCGTAATGTTTACATATTTCGAACTGAGGGATGCCTATAAGAGTGGTTAAGTGACTTGCCCACAGGGACACATCTTTGATAAGTGTCTGATAGGGCATGTGAACCTACGTTATACTGACTTAAGTTCAGTATTTTATCTGCTATACCATCCTGCCTCTCTTGATTAATGTCTCATTAGATGAGATTTGTTAAATTTCTCATAGTCTAAAAACAAATTCTAACCATGTTGTTATTCCAAATTTTTGCCCTAGCTTGACAAAGGCTTTATTAGTCATATTTCTTAACCTAAGGGTATGGATTAGATGAGATGACCTCCCTTCCAAATTTGGGTTCTACAATTTAAGACTAATAGTCCATTGAATCTATGATCTCATCACTATAGGGATTTCATACATGTAGATCAACCCATTATAGGGCAGCTAGGTGGCACAGTGGACGGAGTGCTGGGCCTAGAATCAGGAAGACTCATCTTCCTGAAATAAAATCCAGCCTCAGACACTTACTAGCTGGGTGACCCTGGGCAAATCACTTAAACCCTGCTTGCCTCAGTTTCCCTATCTGTAAAATAAGTAAGTGGCAAACTCCTTCAATATCTTTGGCAAGAAAATTGCAAATGGAGTCACAGAGTTGGCCATGACTGACAACAAGGTGTAGATCAGCCCATGCCTGCCTGTCCTGTGTGCTCTTCTCCATATTCTCCCATATATTCGCCGTGGGGCTCCATCCAACAGGCCAGAAGTGTTCCTCAAGTTCTTTTAACATTTGAAGAATATGGGGGAAATCCATTTCCATTCCATTGAAAATAAATGGGATCATTCAGATTCCTTGGCCCTCATTTGCTTTGTTTTTTGCTTTTTGGAGGGGGGAAGGCAGGGCAGTTGGGGTTGACTTGCTCAGGGTCACACAGTTGTTGTGTTAAAGTGTCTGAGGTTGGATTTGAACTCAGGTCCTCCTGACTCCAGGGCCAGTGCTCTATTCACTGTGCCACCTAGCTGCCCCCACTGGCCCTCATTTGAATATAAGCCTCTAAGGGCAGGAAATATTTCCCTTCTGTATATATGTATACACAAAATGTATACACTTTATGTATCTCTAGCATCTAGCACAGGGCCTGGCAGGTAGTAAGGACTATATAAATATTAGAGACAATGGCCATGATATTGTGACCTGCAGGCTCCTCAGTGATAGGTCAGGGTTTAATTTATTTGGGAATTGAGTAGGTTTGTGAAAGCCACTCAAAGTTTTCTATCCTACTTAAAAAATCTTGAATTTCAAATCCATCAGGGTCAGCACATTCAGCCTGTTGTCCAGGACACTAAAGATTTTGGGAGAAAGCTGAGCCTGTCTCTTCTTGAGTTTCTGGCCAGAAACCCCAACTGTCTCCTGGTAAACTCTTGTCACAGGAGGTAACACATCCTAGGGAGCTGAGATAATATAGGTGAGCTAATAGGCACTTATCTGGAGGGAACTGTCCCAACACAACTCCCTGAAGAGATGATTCATAGCCAAGAGCTATAGCACAAACCCCTCTGTGTGGCCAAGGCCACCGAGTGTTGGAGGTTTCCAAGTTAAAACTCCACCTTTAACCTCTGCCTAACCTTTGGAGTGTGAATTTGGGAGACCAGTTTGTTAAGGAGTGACAAAACAACATGACCCAAAAATTGATAGGGCTTCAGCAGCCTGGGGAAGCTATAGAAATAGCCCAAGTGGACCTTGGAAGGCAGGGTCAAACTCAAGCAGAAACAGGGACTACTAAATGGTACACGAGGATGCCTGTGAGCCACATACTGACAGGAAACTGCATATTACAAAAAACTGCAACAAAAAAAGAAAACAGGATGTGATCCCTTTTATAATATTTTTTAGAATATTTCCCAATTACACTGAATCTGGTTTGGGCCACATTTGGGAGTATTATGGGCCATAGGCCCCGTGTTTAACACCTGGTTGAGTTTAGCAACCCACAAGAAACTTTAAGGAAGGAAAAACAGATCCAATTAATGATATACCCAAAGGTCCCACGTCTCTTAGTAGCAGGACTAGATAACAGGTCATAGAATCACAGAATAACATTAAAGGTAGAAGGCCAACTCCCTCCTTTTGTAGATGCATGAATTCACTCAGTCCAGAATTCCTCACACTATCCCACAGTAACAAGGTTTGGATCACCTGGGCACTTATTTAGCCATTATAAATTTGAGGCCATGAGACCTTTAAAAGGACCTTACTTTCCCTTTCTCCTAAAAGGAAAGAGTTGCTTGAGAAAATGAAAGACCATCCTAGGCCACACCCCCTTTTGAGATAACCCTGTGATGTTCAACATGCATGTGTTCATTGCAGATGTTTGATGGAGAACCAGTATGGTTCTATTTTAGACTACCTTAAATAATACTAATGGACATGTATTTATGACTAAGGTTTACAAAGGGATTTACACCCATTGTTTCATTTCAGCCCTGTGAGGTAAGTGCTATTCCCTTTTTACAGTTAAGGAAACTGAGACTGAGGCAGGTTAAGTGGCTTGCCAAGGGTCATAAAGCCAGCAGTTTTCTGAAGAACTTTCACCCCAGGTCTTCCTGACTTTAAGCCCAGCACTCTCTCCACTTGTGCCAAGGGCAGTGATTCAGGCTCACCATCTGAACATAAGCATCTCACAGAAGTACTAAGTCACCTTAGCCTGGGCATGTTGCCTTTTCCAAAGCCAACATGCTTCATTTGCCTAATGCAGCTGGTCAAGCTTTGACAGCTGCAGCCTGCTTCCCCACTCCTTATCAGAAAATGAGTTTATTGCATCCCCTCTAAGGAAAGGTTATTGCCCCATCCACAGGAGGATCAGAATTCGCAGTCTGATCCAACTCAGCTGTTCGATAAGCTAAGATGGCCATACTGCTGGGCAAAGGCCCGACCTCTTTGCCTTTAGGCTCCTAGCAAACTGTGGAGGACAACTGCAAGGACCAACCTCGGGATGAGGGGACAACAGATCAGCACACCTGAGACTTCTCTTACTTTCCTGTTGTCTTTCTGCTTTCATTGCTGGTGGTGGGGTCTCAGGTGAAGCCCATCTGGTGCCCCAACTGGATTGCTGACACCTAGGGTGGGGTGGCTCCCCTCTACCAAATAAACTTGCTGACCTTGTGTTTTGTTGAGACTGGTCATAGAAGCAGAAACATGGGTGTGGTCCCACCAAAGTGGGGGTGGGGAGAGAGGGAAGGCAGACTCTCAGGTTTGCCAGCAGCACTGGAGACATTGCGATAAGAGAATGACTTTCCCAGCCAGCTAAGCAGAGGCTGGACTGGAAACGTCGCTGGGGTATCTTATCACAAAGTCCTGCTGCTGGTACATGTGAGGGATGGCCAGAAGTGGGGGCAGGGATTGGGAACAGGAGGGGTGTTTCAAGGAACATAAAAGTAACTAGCCTGGGAGTCAGGCTGCCTGGATTCCCACTCTCCAAAGGACCCTAGGGAATCAGAGTTCTTAGCACTGGACACTTTATCATTTCCTCTTCAGCTAACTCTGACCTGAAAACAGACACTGGCCTAAGGAACCTGAGAAGGATCCCGGAGAACTCTCTTGCCTCAAGGTAGTCCCAAGGGTTCAGGTCCTAATCCAGTGACACATCTGTCCACTCTCATTTCCCCTCCCCTTGTAGCCATAACTTAGCTGACTTGGGGTGACCTTGGGCACAATTATCTACCGAGGAAAGTATTCAATTTTCCCTCAATTAAAAAGGGATAACAGTCCCTGCCCCCTGAATGACCTCTTAAGAATGAATGAGATCACCTCTGAAAAACACGATCCCGTAACATAAAGAGAAGGTGATGTTGACGTCAAGCTTTGAGCGCACCCGTGATGGCTGGGGAAACTCAGGGGTAGCAGAAGATGTGTGCTTCTGTGCTTCTCCCCCACACCCTTCAGCCCTGAGCGGGGTTTCAGCCTGACCCCCCCCCCCCCCCATGGAGTTTAGCTAAGCCAAGAGACAGACTACACAGGCATAGAAGCCAGACAGATCACTGGGGAAGTGGGGGTGGGGAGAAACAAAACATTTAGACATAAATAAAAGCAATTCACTTGGAAACTTGTGACAGAGCGGCGTATCTCACGATCCTCTGACCCACAGCACAGCTGGCAAAGGAGGGCATCGTGTGGGTTATAGCCCACTTCCCCCCTCCTCCCTCCCAGACAAGGAAGTACCTCGGATTCCCAACCTGGTCACTGAAGAGACTTCATAGTCCAATGCGTTTAAAGGTTGCTCAGTCTTTTGGACATAACTTTCAAAACCTGTTCATTCCCACTTTCCCCATCACCTGCCAATCCCCTTCCATCCAAGGGACAGAGAGAATTCTATTGTCAGTCTTTGGGGAGAGGAAAAGAAAGCCATGGTTTGTGTTTTGGTTCTTTTTAATCCTCCCTGGATGTCTGTCCAGGGTACAATCCTTTACCTCACTGGGTCTCCAGCAGGAAGCTTTCGGTTCCCTGATCTCCCATCTGCCTCCTTGGCACCTCTGCATAGGTGGCTCCTCTCCCCCCACACCTAGAACACCTCTCCTCACCACTTCTTGGGAAACCCTATATTCTTTCAAGGCTCAGTTCATGTGCCACCATATCCCCCTTTTTAGTTAACTGTTTATTCTCTCCTAGCCTGCTTTCTCAAATTACGGGTATTTACTTATCTGTTTGTTTTCATCCCCTAGTAGAATGTAAGTTCCTTGAAGGAAGGCACTGATCATTTCTGTTTCTCTATCTCTAGTGCTTTGCACACAGTAAAATACTTGTGGTGTTGAGCTGAATTGAACTGAACTGACTGAACTCAAACACGTTTTTCCCTTTCCCACCATGCAGCCTGATCTGATATCTGCCTATTCAACCCCAAGGGGAAGGAATGAGTTCCTAATTCTCCAATAGCTCTACTTTCAGCCAGACCTAGACAGGTTCACTCCTTGGAAGTCGACAGCTCTCCAGGAGGGAGTCCCTTTGACCCACACACACACTTCTACAGACTAGTTGGGACATCCCTACCACTCTTGTCTCAAGCTTGTGAGGTCTGGGTCTCTGGTTCAATCTGCTTTAGGATGGGGACGTGTAGCAAGCAGTGTTGGGGATGGAGGAGGGTCTTAGGTGGCACCTCTGACGGATTCCAGTCCAAAGCTCTTTGCTTGGCGGATGCAGCCCCTTAAAACATTCTAGTTTGGGGCTGCAGTTGCGGGGAGGGGAGAACTTTGAAAAGCATCATATAGTCAAATGTCCTAGATGGCTTCTAGGTAACTCTGAGGAACAACACAATATGGCATGGGGAAAGCTGGGTAGGTCCTAACATTACCCTAAACTTAGGGTACCCCAAGGATTCTCTCCTCTTGTCTTCTGCTGCCACCTGTAAGACTCCCAAGAAAGTGACCAAAAGGACCAACATAGGCTTCTCTGGATCTAAGGTGGAGTCTTGTTCTCATATAGACAGAAGTCAGCTTGACTCAGAGGTATCCCCAGTCCTCAGATTCCCTATTCAAAATCAGAAGTCCCTTTATGAAGGAGAATGAACGTTGGTGGGATTTTTTTTTTTTGTCTTTCTCTTTGCCCACCATTCAGCACAGTTTCTGGGACACACTTGATTCCTAATAATTGTTTGTTAATTGACTGACTGTAGAAAGGAGGGTTCTCTCCTGGTGAGTTCTGATGAAGGCATAGACCTCAGTTAAATAGCCCAGCAAGGAAGTACATTATCAGTAACTGGAAGAATCTGAGCTATGGGATTGGGGATGAGAGGGTGGGGCCAGTCTATCTATGAAAACACGGCAGGACTATAGACACCAAGGTCACAGCAATCTTGGAACTAGCCTTGGAAAAAGATCTCTCCTGGGCAGTTCCAAGTTCTTCCTCTCCCAAAGTCAGGACCAGTTCTTAGAACTTAGGGGGTAGATTGGTAGGAGGGATGGGGGTGGGAGAATGCAATGCCCCCTCTCTCACAGTCCACATGTACTTGTTGGGATGTACTGATTACTGTCCAAGAACAGCTCCTCAAGCAAAAGTTAGCACCTAGAATCTGAAGTCCTTGCTCTCTCAGAGACTCCCCTATAGTTCATCTGAATGGATTAACATCCTCTTCTCTATGCTTTTGTTCTTCTTGCCCCCAGGAAGCTGGGAAGTAGGGGTCGTGTTCCCATTTTGCCCCTGTATTTTGACCTCCTGCATAGATTGCTGAGTGTACTGCTGGTAAGTAGGCGAGAAATTGTGAATGGCATCCTGGACGATGTCTTGAGGGCTTATGGTCTCCTTGAGCCCGCTGGAAATACTCTGCATGGGAGCCACGGTCACTGAGGGCAAAAAGTTAGAATGAGTACAAGACTAACATGAAAAGGTAGAAAAACCTCCTCACATTTAGAAGTGGAAGAAAATACCTTGGAAGTGGCCGGGTCAGAAATCTGGAGCTGACCTCAGAGGCCATCCTAATCCCTCTCATTTCTCAAATGAGGAAATTTGAGGGGTTAAAAGGCTTGCCCAAGGAAAGGTAACACACTAAGAATCCATTTCAGGTCCTCTGACTCCTGAGGCTGACTCCTCAGACTCCTCTGTGTGGTTCCATCTCATTAGAGATCAGATTGTCAGGTATGTAATGGTGATTTCTTTGCAGATACAGGTTGGACAGGATGGTTGCTGAGGGGTCCCCTCAAACTATAAATTCTCTGATTCTTTCTCTGGGTCTGAAAAGGAGGAAGGTCCAGCTCCCTATCTCTGAACCAGCCTGCACTTAATGCCATCTCAAATGGCTGAATGCCTGTTTTAAAGATAATGACTGACATTTGTATAGAGCCCTAGAGTTTGTCAAGTGCCATACATAAGCTCATTTGAGCCTCATAACAACCCAGAGAGTAGGTACTACAAATATGTTCATTCTACAGAGAAGCAAACTGAGTCTCAGAGTGGTTCGAGGATTTGCCCATGGTCACACAGCTAGTAAGTATCAGGGGCAGCTAGCTATTATTATCCGTAAAGTGAAGATAGTAATATTTGTCATACCTATTTCACACACTTGTTGGGAGAACTATATAAATGCCACTTCCCCCCCCCCCCAGAGTCCAGTAGCTTATGAACAGCCCCCGTGATTCAGAAAGCGACTTGTAACTTCTTGAAAACTCTCTTGACTGCAATTTGAGTTTATTACCTCTTGTTCTGTACCCATGGGAGAACAAAACAGCTGGTCTCCATCCTTTGGATCCAATCACTTTTTAAATGAGCCAATCCCAAAGAGGCATTTCCCTAAGTGTGACCCAGGAGGACCCTATCCTGGCCCTCCCCTTACCCAGGTGTTCTGTGAGTTGGTGTCTTGGTTACATTCATGTTCAAAATACGACTTTCTATACTTGTGGTCCTGGACCAAAGCAATCATTTGCTTGGAATTTTTAATAGAAAAAAGCTTAAAAGCAAAAAATAACACTTCATGGGGGTCTAATCAAGCAATCCTATCCTATCCAGTAATTTTTCCTGCCCATTTGGGAGCACGTGGATGTGTTGCTGCTGCCTACAGAAGTGATCTACAGACAGAAGGGCATGAGAATTACTACTCAAGATCCTTGTCTACGGCCATTCAAATTGGGACCAACCTCCTCTCAGCTTCCACTGGTTCTGACCATCAGGGCTCCCGAGTCTTTGAGCTAGGTTTCTTCCCTGAATCACTGCCCGGATTTGGTGTAGTAGGGGAAAAACAAACCAAACCAAATCAAAACCATTGGATTTGGAGTCAAAAGACAGGAATAGGAAATAAACCTCTGATGTTGTCAAACACAGGGGATTTCTGGGTGAGGAAACTCCTTTCACCAGTACAGGATGGCACCATCTCCACAACTTCCAACCTTAGAGAGTTAGAGCACTGAAAAGTTAGGTGATTTGTCCAGGTTCCTACAGCCAATATGTATGTGTCAGAAGTGGCACCTGAACCCAAGGCCTTCCTGGTTCAAAGGCCAATCCCTATCACCTATGGCATAGTGTCTCAAGGAGTCAGAGGAACTGAGTTCAAATTCTGCTTCTGTGTGACCTTTGATGAGTTACTTAGCCTTTTTGGGCTTCAGATTGCTTAAGGGTAAAATGGGATTGGACTTAGAGGACCTCTGTTGTCCTTTCTAGGATGAGATCTATGCTGCAAATGAAGTTCTTGCTCTGATCCCCACTTTCAGTGGCCTGGACCAGCTGTGGAATTCACTGGTGTCCAGCCTCAGCCCCAGATATTTGCCCAGGGTTTTCCTGATAAAGAGGCAAAATCCTCAGAAAGCACCATTTTGTCTAGTCCTTCCTAATGCCACGCTGTATGTCCTGCTTCCTGAGCTTGAAGGGACCCTGTGGCATGCTGGTCATGCCCTCTACCAACTGGGGAGTCCCAATCCCACCCACTTGCCTTGGGGATAGTCTCTCTTTGAGGCTGAAACCTGAGCAAGGTACCTGGAGAGTTTTCCTTCTTCTCTGAGTACACCTGGCACGTGAAGGCATAGCGTAAGGCGATCGAGGCAAACAGCATCTCAATGCAGATGATGAAGTTCTGGTAGCCAGCAGCCACTGTCCCAGCCCCCACCTCATTCCCGTCAATGATCTGTACCTCTGGGATCACCCCACACTTCTCCAAGATGGCCAGCAGCATCCCTGGGGGGGGGGGGCAACATTGAGAGTCTCTTTAGAGACAGAGACAGGACAGGAGAAATAACATGGCTGATGGCGCACCATCATCCCCAGGCACCACCATGACAAAATATGAGGTAGGGTATGTTTCCCATAATAGAAAATGAACTCTATTCATTTGGCATGGACTTTGGGGTACAGTTAGAACTAGAATTTTTTGTACCTGAGGTAAGGGAGGGTGATGGGTGAGTATGTGGTATGATGGGGAGTTTTCTTAGGATGTGGAAGAAAGTTCATCCTGGAATACCAGGATAAGGAGGATTTTTAACCTATTAAAGGAAAGGATATTGCTGGGGATGCAAGGGTAGGGTTGGGTCAGGATGTAGCTGCTAGAGAGAAATGATTCCAGGATCAATGTGACTGGCACCCTCAAAAGTTTAGAACCCTGAGCAAAGCTCTGTTCTCACTAGTCTAGCCGTAGATTTGCCTGTGCCCCAGCCCTTCTAAGCAGAGACAGGCATCTTTGCTCACACCATTCTCTATGTTTGAAAGGGTCTATTTTCTTCACCTCTTTCTGCTAGTTGAAATTCTTCCTATCTTTCTTCTATTTCTAATTAAACATTTTCATTGATGTCTTCTGATCACCTTTAACTGTGAATAAATCCCTCTCCCTTTTCCTCCCTTCTCCAGTAAATCGTATTTTATAACAAAAATAAAAAATAATAAAAAGAAAAGGAAGAAAAAAAAGTAGTTTGGTACAACCAACCAGCACATTGACCAAGTTTGATAGTATACAGCCTTTTCCACACCCACAGTCCCCCTCTCTGAAAAGAATGGACCGAGATGTGTTTTCTTAACTTTACTTCAAGACCAAGCTTCTTGGTCACTCTATACAGCATTCAGTTTCATTTTTGGGGAGTGGGGAATGTGTGGAGTTCTTTCCATTTATATTGCTGTAGTCATTTTGTATAATGTTTTCCTGGCTCTGCTTACTTCACTTTGTATTAGTTCATATAAATCTTCCTATGCCTTACAGAATGGTAATATTCCATTACCTTCACATACCACAACTTGTTTAGCGATTCCCCTACTCAATGGTCATCTACTTTGTTTCAGCTCTTTCCTACCATCATTAACTATTTTAGTAAAATACAGGTCCACTCATTTTGTCTTTGGCCTCCTTAGGGTATACCTATAGCAGAAGGATGTCTGAATCAATGGGTATGTGATATCTTAGTAAGTTTCTTAGGATAATTCCAAACTGCTTTCCAGAATACTTGGATTAAGTCACATCCCACATACCACCCAAAGTGCCTATGTCCCTTTTTGGTCACCATTGGCATATTGCTGGGTGTGAGGTGAAAATTCTACTCATCTTTTAAGACTTAGTCCAAATGCCTCCTCTTCTGTGAAGTATTCTTTTTTAAATTAAATTTTATGTTTATTTTTAGTTTACATCATTCATTTCCACAAGATTTTGAGTTACAAATTTTCTCCCTGTCTTTCCCCTACCCACCACCCACCTGAAGCATTCTTTAATTACTCCAGCCAGAAGTGAACTTGGACCTCTTACTCAGACCACTCATGTATCTTATATTACTCATATAACTCATATTTTATATCTCTTCTATCATGCATATAACTTTTATCACTTATATGACATTTTATATCACTTGTATTATTCATATCTTATGTCATTTCTATCACTTATATATATAAAAGTCATTTCTATATCATATCTTATATCATTCATGAATCTTATATCAATTATACCACTCATATGTAATATAACATATATATTATATAACTTATATCACTCATGTATCTTATATCACTTCTATCACTCATATATTTTATATCACTTATATCATTCATATATTTATATCACTTCTATACTCGTGTATCTTATATCACATATATCTTGTCACTTCAATCCATTATGTATCTACTATCACTTGTATGACTCATATATCTTATGTAACTTATGTCACTCATACATCATATATATTTGTTGAACAAATGCAGGGGAGTTGATCTTCTTTTCCATAATCTTACAATTCCAAGGTACTTATCTGGAACTTAGACGTTATCAGGAGGTATGAAGACCAGGGCAAAGGAAAGAGATGATTGCCACTCTCATAAGGGAATGGGGCACCCATGGAAGGGTGGCATTTCTGAGCAATTGGGAAGCCTTCTCATCTCACCAATGAGCTTCACCTAATAAAGTACCTGAGGGCAAGGCCTGTGCCTTTTATCTCCTCTGTATGTACTAACATACAGAGGCACAATGGATAGAGTGTCAGGCCTGGAGTTAGGAAGATGAGTCTTCCTAAGTTCAGTTCTGGCCACTTACTGTGTAGCTTAACCCTGTTTGCCTCATTTTCCTCATCTCTAAAATTAACTAGAGAAGGAAATGGCAAACTACACCAGTATCTTTGTCAAGAAAACCCTAAATGGGGTCACAAAGAGCTGGATACGACTGAAAACGAATAAATAACATGTACTCAGAACCTCCTGTCCTCTGCCACCAGCCCTACCACCTTCACTGCACCCAGCACAGTCCTGTACTGTGGACATATCTGAGACTCAGATGATACATACGGCAATGAGCCATGCCTAAGTGGGTACTCTTTGGAGAGGAGATTTGATTGCCTATGTAGGATAAAAGCAGAAATCTCAGCACATTTTGGAAAGGACAAGAAATATCTTTGTTTATGTGGCTACAAGGCACCAAGCCATGTTGCTTTGTGCATTTAAATCCCTACACTTTTCTCTGGACTTGTTTCTCCACCCATAAATGGAGAGGACTGGTGAGGACAGATAATAATAGATCTTTATGTAGTGCTTTGTATAGCACTTTTTTTTCCTGTGAGGTAGGTAGTATAAGAATTATTAGCTCCAGTTTACAGATGGAGAAACTGAGACTCAGAAAAATGAAGTGACTTGCTCCAAATCACAAACTAGGAAGAAGCAGAGCTGAGACCTCTGACTTCAAAATTAGGGCTCTTCCCACTATAGTCCATTGCTTTCTTTTTTTAAAAAAATTATTTATCTTTTACATTTTAAGTTCTGAATTCTCTTTCTCCCTCCCATCTGCCCCCCACCCATTGTGAAAGCAAGAAATGTAGCATCAATTATACATGTGAAATCATGCAAAACACATTTCCATGTTAGCCATGTTGCAAAAAAAAAGCCCCAAAACCAGAAAAATTAAAAAGTGAAAAAAATATGCTTCAATCTATACTCAGATTCCATCAGATCTTTCTCTGGAGGGTTCACTGTCTACTAAAACGAATCCCTTCCAAGTCCCCCCACCAGCCCCAATCCAAATGCCTGGCCAAGTGCTGGGCTTATATAGCTTTAGAGGGCATTTTTCTGGTTACTCTATCTTCAGGGTCCCATCCCTTCCTATGTAAAGAGGTCAGAGGAGAAAGATTAGCAGCCTCACTTTCTCCATCCTTACCCACCTTGCCAGAAGGAGAGAAAGATGACGGCTTTGATGGTAAGAAACTTGAGGACAGGCTCAAAGGGTCTGAGCAGGTCACTGGTGGCAAAGTAGAAGAGGAAGAGGGCGTAGAGGGCCAGGCTCACCGAGAAGTTGTAGACAATGGTCACGTAGAGATAGCCAGTGCGGGGACTACCAGCAAAGAGAGAGGACAGTCACAGATTGCAGATATGTCAGCTCTCCACCATGCAGATCCCCAATGATCCCCGTCTTCCCAAACTCTGGTTTCAAGTTTTATTTCCCAACCTGGATTTACTGTTCGGATCTAGCTCTCCTACCTGGTTTAGCATCCCAGAGGCAGAGAGAATAGAATGTCACATCCAGAGGACGACAACCAGGCCATTTTGTTTGGGATGTAGAGTTCTTGAGGGGAAAGTACTAATGTGAGACACAGCCTCCTAAATCCATACCTTTGTACGCACCCTCCCTACCCTGCCAATCTGTGCTCTTGACCTCCTTCAGAACTCCCTTCTCCAGGAAGCATCCCTGATTAACTCCATCCAGCCTCATTCCCTCCTGACTCTTCCTCCTCTCCACAAAGAGGTAGTTTATATTATAATAATTTGCACCTATTTACCAATATTCTTGCTATTCTTTTATGTGATATGCGTACTCACCTTTGTGTATGTGTTTTTTTCTTCTTGGTTACATTTTAAGGTCAATGGTTAGAATATAAGCTCTGTACTAAGAGGAAGGAAAAATGTCTCATTTTTAAAAAAAATTTGTATCCTGAGTGCTTAGCACAGAAGTTGGCACATAGTAGGTATTTAGAAAATGCTTATTGTGGGGCAGCTAGTTGGTGCAGTGAATAGAGCACTGGCCCTGAGGTCAGGAGGACAGGAGTTCAAATCCTGCCTCAGACACTTAATAGCTGTGTGACCTTGGGCAAGTCACTTAATGAATTGCTCTGCCTTCTCCCCTCTACAAAGACAAAAAAAAAAAATGCTTATTGACTGATTGGTTGAGGGTGGAGACTAGATCTTTTCTTTTTTTAATTTTCCCTGAGTTTCTAGAATAGTGTTTGGAAAGTCCAGATATGAGTATGTTGCCTCCTTCTCTAGAAGTTTCAAGGGCTCCCTGTTTCCTCTAGGATATAATACCATCCCCTCTGGCATTTAAAGCAAAGTGCTTCACAATTTGGCTCCAACTAATCTTTTCAGTCTGATCTCACATCATCACTACCCACCTTGAAAATTCTACATTCAAATCAAAATGGCCTATTTGTTATTTTCTCTCTCTCATTTGTTTTCATTTATTTTTTAAAGCAGTTGGGGTTAAGTTACTTGCCCAAAGTCATACACAATCTCTCTGGGGCCAGATTTGAACTCAGGTTCTCCTGACTCCAGGGCTAGTGCTCTAACCACTGCACCACCTAGCTGCCCCTTTACTATTCTCTTGACTTTCTTGACTTCTATTCTCTGCCTCTATTACTCTGAACAGGGTCTCTCCCATGGCTGCTATGATCTCCTTCCTCAACTCTGCCTCTGAGGACCCCTATATTCTTTCAAAGAGTAGCTCAGCTGCCACCCCCTCCCCAACTTTAGAAAGGCCCCACCTGATGCCTTTCCTCAGTTACTTGTGCTTCCCTCCTAAAGGGATTCTTTTACTATGGCACTCAGAGCTATCCTAAGCTCATCAGTTTTATCCCACATTCCTCCCTTACACACACACACACACACACACACACACACACACACACACACACACACACACACTGCGGTCCTGATATACTGGCCTTCGTGTACAGGATTCCATCTATCTCCATGCCTTGATCCTGGCTGTCTCTCCTGCCCAGGATGTGCCCCCCATCCTCACCTCTGCCCCTTAGTATTCCACATTCTACATGAAGCCTTTGCTAAGCTTCTGGTGACTTTCCCCATTGGCATTTTCCAATATCTGTGTATGCTGTCCTCTCTGAATGCTCCTCTAGGGAAGGACTGTTTAATTTTTGGTTTTGTAACCCGAACACTGAGCCAGTACTGGACACATACAGCTGGTTGGACTGAAACAAAATGAACTCAATTGGGGAAGCAGGAGGTGGTCGAAAGAGCACACTCTAAGGATACCAGTTCAGATCCTGCCTCTGACACTTACTAACCTGTGTGGTCCTGGATAAGTCACTTAACCACTGTGTGCCTCAGTTTCCACATGTATGAAATGAGGGGTTTGGATTAGATGGCCTCTGACATCTCTTCCAGTTCTAAATCTATGATCCCATGAATTGAAAAGAACCCTGGGCCTGTAGTCAGGAACACCAGAGTTAAAATCTATCCTCAGACACTAGCTGTGTGACCCTGGGCAAGTCACTTAACCCTGTGTGCCTCAGTCTCCTCATCTGTAAAATGAACCAGAGAAAGAAAGGTCAAACTATTCCAGTATCTCTGCTAAGGAAAACCCAAATGGAATCACCAAGAATCAGACATGACTAAAACAATTGAACAACAACTATTAATTGAGTGAAATGTCACTACTAACCTAGGCAGCCCCCAAGAATTCTCATCTTAAAATGCTGGCTGCCTCCATTCCTCGCCCCCAGCCTCAATCCTTCTCCTCTCACATAGAGCCCCAATTTGGGGTGCCACCTTGGCACTCATGGCCCTTTCCCAGCCTCTTGTTTCTATTTTCCATGTCCTTACTCAAAATCTCCATCATTGTATTTGCCAACCCCCTGTAGGATAATGGTGATCAGAGCCATGATGGGCTTCACAATACAAAACTGGAGCGTGGCCTGTGAAAAGAAAGAGGGAACATCAGCTAAAGGCAGCCCCATGATCCTGCAGGGCTGGCCCGTACCCTCAGACTAAGCTCAGATGGCCCCAAGACTCACCTGCTTACAGAACCGAAGAAAGCCGATGGAATAGGACATCCCCTGCAGGCAGCAGGTGCCATAGAAACAGCTGGACCTAGAAACCAGAGTGAGATAAAGCCGATTGGAGTGGGCATGGGGACTGCAGCTGGAGACTTGGGAGGATGGCTTGGGAGACTCAGAAACCTGCAGACCCAAAAACTGTCCACTGGTCTCCATCTACTCTCTTATCTAACCCCTTTTCTTCTGCCTTTCTCTCACAGCATGAGGCTAAGGGAGCACAGGTCTCCTCCCAACATACTCTGCTCATCCATAAAACATGTACACATGTGCATTATCCTATATGGGGCCAGATTGTGGTTCTGAGGGAGTGCTGCGACAGAACGGAATCAGGAGAGCTGGGTTTTGGTCTCAGTTTTGACACCCAACCTTTGTTTCCTCTACAAAATGAAGGAGTTGTAATGAATGAAATTGAAGGCCTCTTCAAACTTTCCCATTCTTTGAAATCCAAAGAAAAATACAACTACAAAAAAGGACAGATCACACTGTTCTTTCAGATCTTTCACCTGACACCCCTCCCTTCTTTGCAGAAGTTGGGGGCCATGTGGAATATTCTATATGCCATCAGGTGTAAGTGACAGGCTGGTTCATTTTGCTAAAATGTTGTCCTTTTTTCTTCTTTCTTTGCTGCCAGAGACAGCTCACTGGACACGGGGAGGAGGGAGTGAAATATTCAGCACTAAAGGTAACGTTAAAAACAAAAGGTACCTGTAAAATACTTTTCTGGAAACAATACTGCTTGATTTGGTTCAGGCTTCCTAGTTTGGACTCAGCTCATGGTTTGCTTGTTTTTTTCCCAGGACTCAGGACATTTGGCTCCAAGCTGAAGCTGCCTGAGAATAGGGGCTGCTTTACTTTTATCTTTTTATGTCCAGTGCCTGGCACACAGTAGGTGCTTAATATTTGTTGCTGCTGATTAATGACTTACTTGATAGGCTTCCCACGGATCTCAGCCATGATGGCACTCTCTCCTCCTAGGTACTCAAAGCAGAGGCTCAGGAAACTGTATATGACAAATGCTGGCAAAAGACAAAGAGATAAGCAGCTGGGAGGAGAAATTACAAAATCCTGTATTGCTATCCTGCCTACTTCTTAGATATCTGGGGAGGCTCAGCTCTGAGAAACAGGCAGAATACCCCCAAACAAGAGATTCCTCAGAGCCTCTTGACATGCACATGGGAGGAGAATTATCCATTTTAGATGACCTCCCAAGGGTCCTCCATCCTTCCCCTTTGTTCCTTTTTTTCCTATGTCCATCTCTAGTGGGTTCTCTTAAACCAAACAGATTTCAGCTGACTATTTAAAATATAAAATCATTTACCATAGGGCATCTAGGTGGCTCTGTGGATAGAGCTCAGAACCTGGAGTCAGGAAGACCTGAGTTCAAACCCAGCCTCAGACATATTAGCTATGTGATCCTGGACAAGTCACTTGGAGAAAGAAATGGCAAATCACTGTAGCATCTTTGCCAAGAAAACCCCACAGACAGGTCCATTGAGTCACAAAGTCAGATAGGACTGAACAATAAGGTACCACATAAGGACAGACTGCCAAAACCATTATCAAATCTTTATTCCCTCAGGATTCTCAGACTATCTGAACTCTCATTTTTCCAAAGGGGCCTATGTCTTTTTAAATTTTCATCCCCCTTCCTCTCCTTCTTGCCTTCCACACGTGCATACCCCAAAGATAACATTTATAGCAGCACTTTGGGAAATTGGTGTCTCACTGCGCCTCCTGCAGGCAGCTTATTGCTAGAGATGTGCCTGGAGACACTGAGAGATCCAGTGGTTTTCTCCCTAGTCACACAATCAGTATATACCTGTCCAGGGTAGAATCTGAACCCAGGTCTCCCTGCCTCCAAGGCTGGACTTCTCTTCACTATATCATGCTGCCACTAAATCCTGCAGGTATTTTTATTATCCCTATGTTACCTGTGGGGAAAGTGATGCACAGAAAGACTAAATGATTTGTCCATAGTCACACAACTAGTGAGTGTGGGAGGCAGGATTCCAGGGCTCCAGGACCAACAGTCTTTCTTGGCCCAGCAGTGCAGGTGATAGAGCTCTGGGCCTCAGGTCAGGAAGATCTGAGTTCAAATGTGACCTCAGGTATTTTCTGTGTGAGCCTGGACGAGTCACTTTACCACAATCTGCCTCAATTTCCTCATTTGTGAAATGGGGATGATGGTAGCTCCTAACTCATAGGGTTGCTGTCAGGATCAAATAAAATAATATTTAAAAAACATTTTCCATGGTACCTGGTGTAGGTGCTTAAGGAATTCTTATTACCTTCACACAGCTCTTTGAGGAAAGTGTTTTTTACTCATAAAAATTCTATAATTGTGGTATTAGAAAGCCCAGTTTATATGGCAAATTTTCAAAGTGCTTTATGCTCTCTCTCTCTCTTATAATGTCATACTCTTTGATATTATATTTATTAATGTAAATATCATCACTGTTGTAAGACTGTCACCCTTTGGAGGTAGGGACTATACATTATTACTACTGCTTGTACCTTCCTCTGTCCCTTTTTGGTTTTTTGGAGGTGATTGGTGTTAAGTGACTTGCACAGGGTCACACAGCTAGCAAATGTCTGAGGCCACATTTGAACTCAGGTACTCCTGACTCCAGGGAGGGAATAAGTTCTTAACAGGTGTTTATTGAATTGAATTGGTTCCTTTGTAATATGAACAACCTGTGATCTGTGCTGGCTTAAGAGTGTGTGGGTGTGTGCATGCACATTCACCTAAAAGGCATTTTTCTCTCACTTTTATGAGTTCTGGCCTATGATGAAGGGAAAACAAACCCAAAACATTTATTAAGCACCGACTATGATCTCATCTGAGCCTCACAACAAACCTGGGTGGTGGGTGCTATTATTATTCCCAAGGCTGAGTCTTAAGTGGCTTGCTTGGTTTCCGAAGCTGGATTTGAACTCAGGCCTTCCTGACTCCTGGCCCAGCTCTGTACCACCTAGCTATCACTAGTAAGGATCCCTGCCTCTTTAAAAAAAAAAAAGTCCCCTGATAGATACAACCAAAAACAAAACCAAGTCCCTGAGGAATGCTGGCCATGGAAACAAAGCCAGGGAGCTGAGATGCTGCTGGAGGTCCAAGCTGGCCCAGTTCTATATCTTATGAGACTCACAGAGAATCAATATTCCATAGTGGGAAAATGTGGATTTAGGGTCAGAGGACATGGGCTTGATGTTCAGCTGTGTGACCTGGGCCAAATGACTTCCCCTCTCCAGTTTTCTCAGCATCCTCCTTTGTAAAATGAAGGGTTGGTAACAGCTCATCCTTTTTAGGTGGTTGGATGTCAGCTTTGGAAAGGGGTCTGTCGTGGAGCACTGAAGGGATCTGGGCTTGTCAACTGAGTCAGTGATTTAGAAAACAGTCTGAGTGTGCACGCTTCTCAAACCTGTATATGACATGAACAGAGGTGGGATAGCTAACGTGTTCTATAAGGCAGTCAGGATCCAAAATGATCAGGCTGCTGCACTGTGCTAAATCTAAGATGATATACAATAGGCATAAATATAAAATCTTACCCCCGGGCTTTAAAAATAAATCAGCTTTGTAAGGACAAGAAAGGGGGAAGAATACTTAGAGGGCAGAGAAAAAACATTTGGGAGTTTTACTGCAAACTGTGGTACTGTAGTCCAGGCATCAAGCCTGTAACAACACGGCATCTGAAAAGTCTAATGTCGTCTTAGGTTGTAGCATAGGATGCCTAGTGTCCAGGACTGAGGGAGGTGATAATGCCCCTGAGCTCTTCCCTAGTAAAACCACATCTGAAGTCCTGTGATCACCTCAGGTTGGCACATTTCCTGAGAGCCAACGATAAGCTGGAGATCAATGCTTTTCATGACTTCACATGTATAAACGATATCGCACTGGGTGGGGAGGGGGTAGGAAGGAGGGAGAGAATTTGGAACTCAAATTTTTTTACAAAATGAATGCTATAAATAAATGAATAATAGCCAGATATCAATGTTTTGTATGACTTCACATGTATAATTGATAGTATATTGGGCAAAGGAGGGACAGGAAAGAGGGAGAGAATTTGGAACTCAAAATTTTTGAAGAATGAATGTAATAAATAAAAGAATGAGTGATTGAGAGCTGGAGATCAATGGTTTTCTTTTGCATGACTTCAGATGTATAATTGATATCATACTGGATAGGGGAGGGGTAGGAAGTAGGGAGAGAATTTGGAATTCAAAATTTTTACAAAATGAATGTTATAAATAAATGAATAATAGCTGGAGATCAATGTTTTATATGACTTCACATATATAATTGATATTGCATTGGGTGAGGGAGGGGCAGGAGAAAGAAGGAGACAATTTGGAACTCAAAATTTTCAAAAATGTTATAAATAGATGAGTGAATGAAAAGCTAGAGATGAGTATTTTGCATGACTTCACTTGTGTAACTGATATTCTCTTGGGTGGGGGAGGGGCAGGAAGGAGGGAAAGAATTTGGAACTCAAAGTATTTTTAATGGCATAAATAAATGGATGAATGCATGCATACATGCATGAATGGATGCATAAGTGAGTGAGTGAATGAGTGAGTGAATGAATGAATGAATGAATGAAAAGCTGGAGATTTTTCAGAGGACAATGATGGCAAAAAACCTCCCCCTCCAGATCATGCCATAGGAAAATTGACTGAAGGAACTGGGAAGAGAAGATTTAGCTGGGATCTGGCTTCTCTCTTAAGGTTAACAAAAGGCTATTATATGGAAGAGGAACTGGACTTATTATACCAAGTTAGTTCCAGGTGGTAGACCTGGAATTGAAGACATACAAAGGGAGCCTGACGTGAGGAAGAACTTTCTTAATGCCCATCTAAAAGTAGAATGAAGGTTCTCCTTCAGTATTCTTCATTAGAAATCATCTTTACTAGAGGCAGCTCTATGGTACAGTAGAGAGAGCGCCAAGTCTAGAGTTAGGAAGGCCTGAGTTCAAATCTGGACTCTGATACTTACTGCCCATGTGACCCTGGGGAAGTTACTTAGCCACCTGCCTCAGTTTCCCCAACTCTAAAATGGTTATAATAACATCACCTACCTCCTAGGGTTGTTTTGAGGATCAAATGGGAAATAACACTTCTAAGGCATCTAAAATGCCTGACTTATAGTAGGTGTTTAATAAATCTTTGTTTCCTTCTTTCAGGGAAAATCTGGATGCCTCCTTTTTGGGTATGTTGTAGGGATATTCTTTTTCACATATGATTGAAAAAGGTAGTAGGACCAGGAGAACATTGTACACACTGTGCTGTGACTAACTTGGCTAGACTTGGCTCTTCTCAGCAATGCAAAGTTCTAAGGCAACTCCAAAAGGCTCCCGATGGAAAGTACTATCCAAGAAAGACCTTTGGAGTCTGAATGCAGAGAGAAGCAGACTATTTGCTCTGTCTTTGTTTTGTTTTGTTTCTTCTTTCTTGTGGTTATAATTCTACTTTGCAACATGACTAATGTTAAAATGTTTAATGTATATGCAGATCCTATATCAGATTGCATGTTGTCTTGGGGAGGGGGAGAAAATTTGGAACTCAAAAGCCTGTGGAACTGAATGTTGTAACTAAAAATAAATAAACAAATTTAAGCGAAAAAGAATAAAGAAAAAAGTAGGCAACCTCTGCTAGGTGGTGAAGTAGAATGCCAGGCTGAGAGTCAGGAAGACCTGAGTTCAAATCCAGCCTCAGACACTTACTAACTGTGTGACCCTGGACAAGTCACTTAACCCTGTTTGCCTCAGTTTCCCCATCTTAAAATGAGCTGGAGAAGGAAATGGCAAACCCACTCCAGTATCTTTGCCAAGAAAACCCCCAAAAGAGGTCATAAGTTGGGCAAAACCGAAAACAACTAAACAGTGACAAAATGAAAGGTAGCCTTTAAGATTCTATGATAGTATGATTTCATATCAAGATGTCTTGATCTTTTTTGGTCCCATACCCCTAGCCTTTTGGTAGACCTTCTCTTATCCCCTATTCATTATTAAAGTAAATAAATTCGAAGGCTTATTCTATATAGGAACATAAGAAATTAAGAGACTGATGTAAAAAGAAACAAATTCTAGCTTTTTGCATACAAAAATTGAGTATGAATATGAAAGGAAGGGAATAACTTTTAGAGTTTACCATGCATACAAGCATAAGAAACAAAATAAAGGGATCAGGGAATTAATTTCAATAGGACAGCACAGGTTTATTTACCAAATACTCCCTGGACCCCTCCTAACAAGCTTGTTGCACCCCTCGGGGGTTCTATGTGACCTCTAAGGTCCCTGGATGTTCTGAAGCCCGAGTTTCCCCAAGAACCCCCCAGGACCTCTCTGGGCATCTCTCCCCACACCGCATCGCAGGCTCACCTTCATAGCAGTCTCGTACTGAGTTGAAGTAGACGTAGTATTGGTGGCTTCCGAGGAGGAGGAGGCTGAGCCAGGAGTCAAAGGCATAGATGGGGACAATGAAGAGGAGGCGGATGATGTAGCGCTGTTCATTGGGCACGGTGTAGAACTTCAGGTGCAGGTAAATCTGATTGGAGGGAAAGAGAAGGGCGAGCAGGGCTACCTTTGTGCCCCACCTACAGCCTGAGGGGCACAGGGAAGTCATGTCCCCCCAGCTCCCCTTTTATATCATTATAGTGTGTGTATATGCACACACACACACACACACACACACACACACACACACACACACATTATACATCCCAACTATCTTAGAGTACTTTGGAAGGCAGCATGGTCTAGTGGAAAGAGGGCCTGGCTTTGGATCCCTGCCCTGACACTTACTACCTGTGTGACACTTAACTTCTCTGGGCCTCAATTTCTCCATATGTAAAATTAAGGAGAGTGGGAGAGTGGACTAAGTGACTCCGAGGTCTTCTCCAGAGCTCTGATCTTTCCTTTGCCTCCACAACAAATGCTCACTTCTATTTCTTGGGAGGAGGAAGAAGGAAGGGAATAAGTATTTATATAGCACCTACACCTTTGCAAATATTATCTCATTCTATCCTCACAACAACCCTAGAAGGTTATTATTATCCCCATTTTACAAATTAGGAAACCAAGGCAAACTGAGGTGAAGTGACTTGCCCAGGGTCACACAGCCAGTAAATGAGGCTGGATTTGAACTCAGATCTTCATGACTCCGGGCATTCTATCCACTATGCCACCTCTCTGCCTCAATGGAGCTATCATTCAAGGCTCAGGTCAAATGCTAACTCCTGTCTGAATTTGCTGATGCCCTGGGCTCCAGAAAATGACTTTACATTTACTTGAAATGTATTTTATTTTTACTTATCTAGAAAGGTACATGTCTTAAAGCTTCATGAGGAGAAGGAAGATTTTTTTGTCCTTACATCCAGGACTAGCACAATTCTTGGCATATATTAGATGCTGAATAAGTGCTAGATAAATTGAGTTGAATTGAATCACATCCCACTTATCTGTGTACCCACCAACCGAGTGGAAGGCATGCTCCTTAAGAGTAAAGGACAAGGGGCAGCTAGGTGGCGCAGTGAGTTGAGCACCAGCCCTGGAGTCAGAAGGACCTGAGTTCAGATCTGGCCTCAGACACTTAACGCAAACAAACAAAAACCTAGCCGTGTGACCTTGGGCAAGTTACTTAAACCCAATTGCCCTCCAAAAAAAAAAAAAAAAAAAAGAAAGAGTAAAGGACAAAATATCTTTGTATTCCCAGTGACTAACAGTGTTTTCCACCCACCCCCTTCATGTGAACTTTCTTGATTCCTCCCCACCAAAATTACCTTGTATTTTTTTTGAATATATCTTGCATATACTTCAACCTTATGTTCATATGTTGTCTTCCCACTAGAATGCAAAACTTCTCAAGGACAGGTGCGGGGTTTCATTTTTGTCCTTGAATTCCTAGCACCTGACAGAGTGCCCAACACACAGTAGGTGCCTAATTAATATCTGCTGATTGCATGATTTATTAATACACATCTCATAACTGAAATGGATAAAAGCTGCCTTGCACCCTTAAGAGGTGCCCTTACTCTGGGAAGGGCAAATACACAAAGACTTATCAGTCACTTTGTACCTTTCACTACCTATTCCCTTTCAGAGAAGTGACTTTTAAAAGGGAAGGGATAGAGAGAACGCGAGGACACTGACCCCCTGCAGATGCCAAGTGCTTTACTCAGCTCCTAGTTATCCATACAGAAGAGATCTATGGCTGAACAAAATTCACAATTAGATAATGGCCCAATTAGCTGAATTCAGGACTAGTTGAAAGACCAGACTTAAAGAGATGCCATTAACCACTGACCATTTGTAAGATCTCCAGTGACATACTCCAAGGAGTTGTGCTGTTCAAACCTTTTTTATCAGTACCTTGAATATGAGCACAGCTGTCTGCTGTTATGAACCATTCATGGGACACAAAGCTAAGAGGGATGGCCAATACACTGAATGAGAGAGTCACAATCCAAAAAGATCTTGATAGGCTAGATTTTTGAGTTATAGCTGATGAAATGGAATAGGGATAAATGTAAAGTCTTAGACTCAAGAAATAGTTTCACAAGTACAAAATGTGGGGGGGAGGGGAACAGAAGTTTGTCTAAAAGCTATCTGAAGCTTCTAGTGGATGGGGACACATGAAATGAGCCAATATGGTGATATAACCACCCAAAAAAAGCTAATGAAATTTTGGGTCATGTTAATAGCCCAATAGAATAAGGAGATAAGAGTCCCCGTATACTCTGTGATGGTAAGATTATATTTGGGGGGGGGGGACGGCTAGGTGGTGCAGTGAATAGAGCACCGACCCTGGAGTCAGGAGGACTTGAGTTCAAATCCAGCTTCAGACACTTAACACAAAAACTATCCGTGTGACCTTGGGCAAGTCACTTAACACCAATTGCCCTCCCAAAAAAAGGCAAAAAAAAAAAAAAGATTATATTCTGGAGCATAATGGGGTTTTATCTTTTTTTAATAAAGCAACTGGGGTTAAGTAACTTGCTCAAGGTTACATGGCCAGTTATTTTTGTGTGGGTGTTAAGTAGAGGCCGGAGCCGATCCTGGGTCCTCCGGACTCCAGGGCCAGCACTCTTACTTACTGCGCCACCTAGCCACCCCAATGGGGTTTTATCTTATAACATGTTTAGGTTCTAAAGACTAAATAAAGTAAGATAAAAGCTGTACATAGAAATGTCCTCAAAAATCTCTTAAAGTGAGTGGCCTTCATTCTTTCTCATCAGGATATTGTCCATCCTCAGTAGGAAATTTAAGCAATTCACAGAGGCTGAGAGCCTTTTCTTGAAACATAAACCTGATGGGCACAGGTTTACAGATCATGTCTTGTAGTGGTAAGTTTTATGCCTTCGCTCCTTTTAATTAGCTTAACATGCAATTAATTACTTTATTATTCAACTGGAACTTAATTTATGGGGAGAATTTCATCCCTCACAAGCCAAGAACCACATCAGGGAGGAGGAAGAGGCGAGTAAAAGTCAAAGTGGGGGACAGAGCATTGACATTCTTTCATAAAAGTCCCTTGGCCTTCATGTCTCTGATTGATGGAAAGGAGAATGGCTCTCCCCTACAAGGAGGACCTCATTTTCCAGTGTTGAGGTGGGACATTTGTCCCAGTCACAAAGGCCTCTGTGTCCTTGTCAATGGCAAACAGCAGAACCTCTCTTCCATCAGTGTGGTCAGGGGTATGAACATGCCCAGAGAAGGGGTAGGGGAGAAGGTTAAGAAAAATAAAAGATAAAGAATCAGAAATATAGAGTCCCAAGACCTTTCATCCAATGATTGGATTCCGGGGTTGGAACTTATGTGCACCATTCACTCAGTCAAGCTCACTGGGGAACTGTAGTGAGATGGGGAGGGAGTCACCCCAGCACCAACAGGCTATTGGCCAAGGAGCATCATTCCAATGAGTGCAATTACCCATCTTCCCCTAAGGCTTTTTCTAGATTGGGCCAATGAAAAGACTCCAGCCTAACCACCAAGGGGTGTATAATGTGCTAACAGGTAACAAAAGGAAAGAGGAATAGAAAATAAAAATTAATCAATCAACAAACACAGACTATTAATAATAATAGTTAATAATAATGATAGTATTCATATAGCATATAGAGCCAGGCACTGTGCTAAGTGCTTTATAATTATTTTTTCATTTTATCCTCACAACAACCCTAGAGGGTAGATGCTGAATAAATTAAATTAAATTAAATCATATCATAATATGATTTCACTGTATTGTGTTCAGGTCAGGACACTGCTTTCTGGGAAAGACATTGGTAAGTGGAAGAATGTCTGGAGAAGGGCAATCAGAATAGTGAATAGTCTAAAGTCTATGCCATGAGAAGAGGGGCTGGTAGGTCTGGGGATGTTTAACCTGGAGGAGAAGACAGCCAGGTGGCACCATGGTGCAGAGAGCACTGGGCCTCATCTTCCCCAGTTCTAATAGGGTCTCAGGCACTTTACTAGCCATATAACCCTGAGCGAGTCACCTAATACTATTTGCCTCAGTTTCCTCATCTGTAACAGGAACTAGAGAAGGAAATGGCAAACCATTCTAGTGTCTCTGCCATGAAAACCCCAAATGGGGTCACAAAGAGTCAATGGAGAAGACTCAGAAAGAACATGACAGATGCTCTTAAGGAGCTGTCACGTTCAAGAGAGATTAAACTTGTTCTGTTTGATCCAACAGGGCAGAATCAACACTAAGGGACAGAAGTTTCGAGAAGGGAAATTTTGGCTTTTTAAAAGGAAAAAACTTAGGGGTGGCTAGGTGGCACAGTGAATAGAGCACTGGCCCTGGAGTCAGGAGAACCTGAGTTCAAATCTGGCCTCAGACACTTAACACTTACTAGCCTTGTGACCTTGGACAAGTCACTTAATCCCAATTGCCCTGCCTTCTCCCCTCCAAAAAGCAAGAATAAATAAACAAAAAACAAATAAATAAATAAAAGGAAAAAGTTTCTAATGATTAAGTCATCCAAAAGTGGAATGGGGCAGCTTGGGAGATAAGTGCATTCTCCCTTCCTAGAAGTCTTAGAGTAAAGAATGAATGACCTGGGGCAGCTAGGTGGTGCAGTAGATAGAACACTGGTCTTGAAATCAGGAGGATCTGAGTTCAAATCCAACATTTCACACTTAACTAGCTGTGTGATCTTGGACAAGTCATTTAACTCCAATTGCCTTGCCTTCCCCCTCCAAAAAAAATTAAATAAAAATAAAGAATGGATGACCACTTTATTGAGAGTGGTTTAGTAGGGATCCTTTGGGGGGGGGGTGGGAGTGATATGAGATGGATTAGATGGACACCAAGGTTTCTTCCAATTCTGAAATTCTGTGACTGATACATAATCAGAAAAATGCCATCATGATTCCAATTTTTCATCTTTCCCTAAGATTTTTACTAGATGGGGCCAATGAGAAGACTTCAGCCTAACCACCAAGGGGTGTATAATGTGCTAACAGGTAACAAAAGGAAAGAGGAGTAGAAAAGAAAAATTAGTCAATCAGCAAATTTTTACTATCAATAATAATAGCTAACAATAATAATGGCATTTATATAGTACTTACTATGCACCAGGCACTATGCATAGTAAGTATTTTCTCATATTATCCTCACAACAACCCTAAGGGGTAAGTACTATAATTATCCCCCTTTTAGAGATGAGGAAACTGAAGCAATCAGAGGTTAGGTGACTTGCCCAGGGTCACACTAATATCTGAGGCTGGATTTGAACTCAGGTCCTCCTGATTCCAGGACTGGTGCTCTAGCCACTGTACCACCTAGCTGCCCTGGGGTAATAATAATATTTCTGCACTTCTCTTATAAGAAGATATAAACCAAAGTACCTTGAAGTAGTCTATTCATCTAAGGGATGTCAGAGCTCTGTTGTGGTCCCAGCTCTAACATCAATCTCCCAGGTAAACTTACTTAGGGTTTCACTAAGCAGGTGAGGGCTTCAGCTGCCATATCTGTTAAGTAGGGATACTAATTCCTGCCCTGTTTACTTCATGGAGAAGTGAAAGTACGTTGCAGAGCATCTGAAGGCTTACAATTATTTTATGAGCCTCAGTTACCGAATGCTGAATGGTCAGACTTGTCTCTTTGCTCCATTAAAGGACAGGAGGCAGGGGGATGGCCAGACAGTAACTCAAGTCACCACAAGAGCTTTTTATAAGGCTTGTCTTGTCATACTCTCCATCCTAGGACCAACTGTGCCTGGGGGAAGGGCAGTTAAGGAGGAAGGGCAGATGGCATCCTCCCCAGAGCTCGGGCAAAGTCCTTTCCACTTGGTGCTATCATGCTGGTGGCAGCTGGAGCCTTCCCTGTCCCTTTGACACCCTTCCTCCCTCTCCTCTCCACCCCCACAACAGGGCTCAGCTCCAGCAGCAGGTGCTCGGTGCTGGGCTCGCCCCATTTCCCTCATGCTCCTAGCTCCAGGGTTTCAGAGTTCCCAAGCAGGTGGGAAGCAGAGACAAGAGAAGCTGGCTATCTCTTTTACAGGGTGGTAACCACCATCTGCACTAAAGACCTGTCACAGAATGGAGTCTGTGCCTCTTATTCTTCAATAGAAAAACTCATCCTCTAAACCTCCCCCTCTTTGTGACTCTAGGCAAATTTTGGGGGTCTGTGCCCCAGTTTGTAAAATAATAATATTTGCACTACCTGCCTTTCGTGACTGTTGGCCAAAAGCAGCCTAAAATTATCAGCTGTTATTATTTTATTCCTCCTATTACCTGCCACTTCACTACCTTAGGCCACACCCTCTTTACCCCTCACCTGGACTATTTCAACAGTCTCCCATTTTTCATTTCTATCTTCTATCTTCTACCCAATTTAAATTCTATCTTCCTAAAACACGGCTTTGTATTTTCTTTCTCCCCATGATACACACAGTGCTAGTCCTCCCCGAGCCAGACTCAAACCTTCCCTGGCTCTCTACTGTCCACACTAAAATAATGTCAGTTTGCTTTAATGAACTTAGCCCTCACTACTCTCCTATGTGAGTTTTCTTTTGATATCGAACTGGTCAATTCATTATCCCTCGAATACACCATCAACAAGAAGCATTTTTCATGTGTCTACTACATGCTGGGCCCTACACTATCAAGAATATGAAAATCAAAGAAAAAGTCCAATCCTTGACCTCATGGAGCTGACATCGTTGCTTATCCTGTCCCTCCGTCCTAGAGTGGTCTCCACTCTCTTCCCCACCTTCCTTCAAGGTTCAGTTAAGTACTGCCTCCTGCTTGAGAGATGAGGAGAGAGGCTGGGATTTCAATGAATGAAGAAACTCCCTCAGCCAATATAGATTGGGACCTTCCCTGCAGCTCATAGGCCTAAAGGGCTACCTAGGGCACTGAGAAACTAAGCATCATATAGCCAGGGTATGTCAGAGACAAGACTTGAACCCAAATCTACCTGATTCCAAGGTCAGCTTTCTTGCTTGCTTTCTTTCTTTCTTTCTTTCTTTCTTTCTTTCTTTCTTTCTTTCTTTCTTTCCTTCTTTCTTTCTTCCTTCCTTCCTT
This sequence comes from Gymnobelideus leadbeateri, assembly GCA_011680675.1. NCBI lineage: Eukaryota > Metazoa > Chordata > Mammalia > Diprotodontia > Petauridae > Gymnobelideus > Gymnobelideus leadbeateri. The sequence goes on along the minus strand of WOXC01007869.1, from coordinate 461,454 downwards.
CCTTCCTTTCTTCCTTCCTTTCTTTTCTTTTTGTATTTCACCTTTTTTTGGAGGGGGACAGGCAAGGCAATTGGGGTTAAGTGACTTGCCCAAGGTCACACCGCTAGTAAGTGTCTTAAGTGTCTGAAGCCAAATTTGAACTCAGGTCCTCCTGACTCCAGGGCCAGTGCTCTATTCACCTAGCTGCCCCAAGGGTCAGCTTTCTATAATAACTAGCATTTATGTAGGGCTCACAAATATTATCTCATTTGACCTTCACAACAACTTATGTGCCAGGCACTGTGTGAAGTACTTTACAATCATTTTCTCATCTTATCCACACCCCAACCCTACCTATCTACCTACCAGGGCAGGAGGTCATCCCCATTTCACACATGAGGAAACTGAGGCAAACAGAGGGGAAGCACAGAGTCACACAGCTGGTAAGTATCTGACACTGGATTTGAACTCAGATTTTCCGGATGCCAAGGTCCCGTCTCTAGCCATTATACCACATTACCTCTCTCTGTCCCAATCCAGAGTAACTTCTTTTGTTATTAGACTATATTACTTCATATTGTCACTTTGCACATGCCCTTGTGTCCCCTATCCTGAAAAAACCCTCACTCGATCCTTCCATCCCCACTATTGTCCAAGATCTCCAATCTCCAAGGTCATCTACATCATGTGAGTACTTTTTCTCTCCTGTCTTTACAATCTGGCTTCTGATCTTAACATTCCACCAAAACTGCTCTCTCCTAGGTCACTAGTGATCTCTCAGCTGCCAAACCCAGGCGCCTTTTCTCAAGCCTCCTTTTCCTGGACCTCCCTGCAGCCTGTGACACCGTCCATCACTTTCTCCTCCTCCAGACTCTCTTTTCTCTCAGCTTTCAGGACACCATTGTCTCCTGGTCCTTCTCCTATCTATATTTTCCTAACCTGTCTGTTTCCTTTTCTGGATCCTCATTCAGATCATGTCCTTTTAACCATAGGTGTCCCTCAGGATTCTGTCCTGGACCCTTTCTAGACTACGTCACCTGCTGATCTCATCAGCTTCCATGGATATAATTACCAGCTCTATGCTGATTCTCATATCTCATATCTACCTACCCTGCCCCAACCTCTGCATACCTCCAATCTCACATCTCCAACTGCCTTTGAGACAGTTCAAGACATCTAAAACTCAGTATGTTTAAAACAGAATTCATTATCTTTCTCCCTCAACTTTACCCCCTCCATTGAAACAACACCCTCTTCCCAGTCCTTCAGGCCAGAAAACCTAGGAATTATCCTGCACCCCTCATTCTCTCTCACTCCCTCTATCCAACCTGTTACCAAGGCCTATTGATTTTACCTTTTCAGCATCTCGCCTGTGATACCATCACCCCTCTGGTGCAGGCCCTCATCACTCACACCTGGATTACTTCAATAACCTGCTGGTGCATCAGCCCACCTCAAGCCTCTCCCCACTCCAATTCATTCTCCATTCAGCCAACTAAATTAAGTTCCCTAAAAACACAGGCCTGATGATCATGCCACCTCCGACTCAAACTCCAGTGTCTTCATTGCCTCCAGGAGCAAACATAATATGTTCTATTTGGCATTCGTAACATTTCCCTTTCCTACCTTTTTGATACCTTCCTTGGTGATTCCCTCTCTGTGATCCAGTGACACTGGCTTCCCGGCTGTTCCATGAACAAGACACTCTGGGCATTTTCTCTAGCTATCCCCCATCTCCTTCCTCTACTCCAATTGCTAAAACACCTGGGTTCCTTTACATGCCAACTAAAATCCCACCTTCTACAGGAAACCTTCTCCAACCCCTCTTAATTCCAGGTTTACTCTCTTAGTCATTTCCTATTTAATCTGTACATAGCTTGCTTTGTATATATTTGTTTGTTTTCTCTCCCATTAGACTGCAAGGTCTTTTTGGCATCCCCAGAGCTTGGCATGGTGTCTGGAACACAGGAAGCACTTAATAAATGTTCATTGATTGACTGATAAACCCTCCATCTCCTCTCCTAAAATATATGTTCCTACAGAGTAGGGATTTTGTATTCCCAACACAACACATGCTTTGTAAAGAGTAGGGAATGAAAAGCATTTCTTGTTGGTATATGATATAATGGACAAAATGCCGGATTTGGAGTTGGAATACCTAACGATCAATGTGGCCCTGGACAAGTCATTTCATTTCTCTAGGCTTTCATTTCCTTATCTGCAAAATGAAGGGGTTGAAGGTGTGGGGAACCTGCAGGCTTGAGGCCACAGGTCCTCGGGTGTGGCCTTTTGACTGAGTCCAAATTTCACAGAACAAATCTTTTTATTAAGGAGATTTGTTCTGTGAAGTTTGGATTCAGTAAAAGGGCTGCACTTGAGGACCTAGAGGGTCACATGTTGCAGGTTCCCCACTACTGGATAACATCTAAAGTCTCTTCCATCTCTAAACCAATGATTTACAATGATATAATCCCAGCCAGACATTAAGATGATATGCCAACTATCCAGGACTTGCTTTCCCGGTCTAAGGTTTAGAGCTCAAGGGACAGATATAGGGAGCACTGAAAATGAGTGAAGCTTTTATGCTGGTTGTTCATATGGATTTTACATAGAGGACATGTAAAGTGTCTAGGGAGATCTGGAAAGATAGGGAGGAGCCTTACCTGGTGGCAGGTCAGCACCAGGGCTGACCACACAAACAATCCTGAGATGCCCTGGGCAAGAGGGGTGGTGAGGAAGAGCTGTTTGGAGCCCTGGGAGCTGTTCCAGGCCCTGCTAAGGTGAGGGCCATCCCCGCTGGTGGGGAAGCCTGGTTCAACAAATGGGAGGCTGCTGGTATGTAGCAACCCCTCGGCCATTTGGGAGGTTAGCATAGTACTTTGGATGGTAGTGTTCTCCTCCACAGGTAGCCTGGTCTCGTTGTCCATCTATTGAGGAAGGAAAGAGGACAAAGGTAAGGAAGGGTATGGCAGCAGGAAGAAGGGGAGGAGTTGGGGGAGGAGGAAGGGCACTAAATACAGATTGGAGAGCAGAGGGAGGAGTGGACTTGGGCCCCTGTCAGGGAAGATCAAGAAAAAGTGAAGGCCAAGGGAGATTAGGGAAGAATGGAGGGAATGAAAAGAGAGGGGGAAAAACCCAAGCCAATTCAGATAGAACTCACTGATTAGTAACCTGCTAGAACCCTCTGCAGCCCTATCCCTCCTCCTAATTTCAGCTCAGATCTTGAACTTGGATTCTGCCCAGTGCAAAAATCTTTTGAACAACTCTCCCACCTCATTTCCAAAGCAGGATGAACCAGAGGCTGGCCAGGGCTGCTAGAATTGTAATTTGCATGCTTCTAAGAAGTGACTGGGCCCAAACTCCCTAGTATCCACTGACTGCCTCCCTGCTGAGTATGATTTCTAAAGCTTGCTTCTATTGTGTTGGCAGTACAAAACCGTGGCCCAAATCCCCAGATGTCAAGTTGGGTCCAGATATTCAGATCCTGGAAACTGAAGAATCTGAAAAGCTTGTCCTAAGGAGGGGTTGATGTCAGACAGAAAGCTAGTCTCTGAGCCAAGAAGACCTGAGTTCAAGATCCTTCTCTAACATATGACTCTGGGCAAGTCACTTAACCTCTTGGTGCCCCCAGTCATAGGTCTTGAGCAACTATAAAGCTGAACATAACGTGCCAATTTATCTATATTGGTAGAGGAAGTGGTTAGAGTGTTGCACTTGGAATCAGGAAGGCCTGAGTTCAAATCCTACCTCAGACACTTAACTAGCTGTGGGGCTAGTTGCAAGGCCTCTCAGCCCCAGTTTCCTTATCTCTAAAATGGGATTAACAATAGCACACCTTCCCCTTACAGGAATATAGTGAGGATTAAATGAGATAAAAATTGCTTGGCAAATTTTAAAGTGTTATATAAATTCTAGCTATTATGCTGATGATATTTGTGGGTACAGTTTAAACAAACACACGGTTGGTTGTCCAGTTAGGGGTTCCCTTAATCCCTCAGAATTTTGGGAAGCCTTCCTTTATTACTGGTTGTATAACCCCACCCCCAAATAGGAGCTACCCTCCTAAGGCACTCTGCTGGCCCCTCTCTGGTACAGTTTTCACAGAGGCGGAATGCGGAGCAACTGATGGCGCATTGGCCCTGGAGTTAAAGGACCTGTGTTCAAATGTCACCTATGGTGCTTACTACTTGTGTGATCATATGCAAGTCTCAATTTTCTGACATCTGTAAATTGAGGGGTTTGGATTAGCAGGCTCTCTAGGATCACATGTAAATAACAACAGTAAAAAAAACCCAAATAAATAAATAAACATGCATTCAAATCTGATCCTGAAGCAAGAGGAGGCCTCAGAAACCATCTAGTCCAATGTCTACACTTTATATATGAGAAATATGAGGCCCAGGGGGATTAAGTGAATTAGCAAAGGGCACAAAGGTAGAAAAGTATTAAAAACAGGATGCGCCGGGCAGCTAGGTGGCACAGTGAACAGAGCACCAGCCCTGGAGTCTGGGGGACCTGAGTTCAAGTCCGGCCTCAGACACTTAACACTTACTGGCTGTGTGACTTTGGGCGAGTCATCTAACTCCAATTCCCCTGCCTTTCCCCCTGCGAAAGGCCAAAATAAAAAAGAAAGAAACAGGATGTGAACCCTCTGACTTCCAAGCTACCATTCTTTTCTTCACCAAACCTCCCCCTATCACATGTCCCTACTAGATTAGAAGCTCCCTGAAGGCCAGGACTGAGGGCAGGCTGAATTCACCTGTACTGAAGTAGAGAACGCTGAGAAGGGGATGGGGAGACAATTCACAGAATAATCAGATCATCGATTCAATGTTGGAAAAAGCCTACTCTAGGTTTAAGTGAGGCATTTGTATCTCTCCAGTACCTCCTGGTGCCCTGTACACTGTGGGTGCTTAATGGATGCTTGTCAGATTGAATAAAGTAATTTCCTTGTCAACTTTAGACCTTTGCCCATATAACAATAATGACAGCTGACACTTTTACAGTGCTTTTTAAAAAATTAAATTATTCATTTTTAGTTTTCAACAAGTGTAGTACTTTTAAAGTCTACAAAGAGGAACAGTGATCAAAGAGAGACAACCTAGGCTCAAGTTCCACTCCTGACACACAAGGCTGTATGACCTTGGGCAAGTCAGTTAACTTCTTAGCCCCCAGGCAATCCTTTAAAACTGTAAGTTACCGGTAGGTGCCACTTTTAGTAGAGGGAATTTCCTCATAGTGTTTTCTTCCCTAATGAAATCACAAGTCCATCTCCTATTAAACTTTCTATGACTGTCTGTCTCCCTCTCTCCTCACATATACAGTCATTCACATGTACATAGATATACCCTATGCAGACATTGTTACGTTTGATTGTCATCACCTGTGAGGTAAGTAGTGCCATGCCCAAGGGGGAGAAGGCACCCCACCTGCAAGAGATTAAGGGTTACCAAGCAGTGGGCACTTAAAATGTTTGCTCAAGTAAATTGTTGAGCCTCCTAGGAACCAGAGAGAAAGTCTATTCACCCTCCCCAGATGCCTCCAATCAGTCCCAGCCCCAGCCCCATATCGTGTTCACACCACCCTGTCTATTACCTGCCGCAGCCTGCAGGTGGATGGGAGGTCCCGGCAACGTCTGAGAGCACCTGCCTCGACAGTCCCCAGCGAGAGCAGCGAAGAGCAGGGGATGCCCCGCGCTCCCCATCCGCCACAGCGGGTTATTCATTGCTAGGACTCTCACTCAGACCGGCCACTTCAGGCTCCTGGGACTTTGCCCTCCCCCCTCCCAACAAAGCTGGCTACCCCGCTAGCATTTAACCCTTCCTGCTGGCTAGCTCGCTAAACACGCTGGCCCGGGGAAAGGCGGAGGGGCTGATGCCCCATGAACCGCACGCAGACTGCTGGGAATCGGACCTATGGTCAACTGGAACAAAAACAAGTGACCCAATCACTTATTCAAATTCTGTCTAGGAATTAAATCGGCCCCTTCCCTTCCCCTCCCAGAAATCCCTCCCTTCTTTCCTCTGGCCCTCCCAATTCTAGTGGCTGCTTTAGCCCCGCTCTTACCTGGCTCGATAGAAAGCGCCAAGAGCGTCACCTCGGCCCCGCAGTTACCGGACTGGGGAGCACTTGCATGTCGGGGTCCCAGAGCAGGGTGAGCGCAGGCATTCACGTGGCGGGGGAGACGGCTAGCTCAGGTGCCTCGCTCAGGATGTGCAGACAGGCCCCAGGTGAGACTTCAAAGCTTTGCCCTCCCAGGTACCTGCACCTAGAGTGGGGGAGGGAGGGGAGACGAGATCAGTCGGCAGGGTAGAGTTACCAGGAAGTCACCTGCTCGTCTCAGCTCTCGGTACCAGGGGCCCCACCTCTAAACCCCAGAGAGCGTCAGGATGCGCCTCCCAGCCCAAACCCGGGCAGGGGCAGAGAGCGGAGGAAAACTCCTTCTGGCTATTTGCGTCCTCTGTCGTTTCTTTGGACACAGTATCCTCTTCCCTGTTTGTTTAGTCCGAAGCTGACTCCCAGGAACCTGCCTGGTGAGATCTCCTTTTCGGCCTGCAGATGGCAGCTGCTTCCCGGGCAGATGTCCGAGGGATTCCCCAGACCCGGCCCCTTGTCCTCAATGAGAGCCTCTGTGGGCTAATTTCACCTGTACCTTCGTGGAAGGCATGGGGAGGTGTGGGGGTGGAGAGGCAGTTTATGGGATCATAGACCCAAATTGGTAGGGCCTGGAAGGAACTTTGTACAAATTAATAGGAGAAAGAGGAAGAGGAAGGAGGAGAAAGGGAGGGATTCAGAGAAAAGACAGAGAGAAAAGACAGAGAGAAACAGGAGAAAGAGGAAGAGGAAGGAGGAGAAAGGGAGGGATTCAGAGAAGAGACAGAGAGAAAAGACAGAGAGAAACAGGAGAAAGAGAGACAGAAAGAAGCGAGAGAGAAGGAAGAGAGACAGAAAGGTGGAGAGAGGAGAAGAAAGACAGAGAAAGGAGAAACAGAAGAGAGAAATAAGGAAGGAGAAAAAAGAGGTGAAGAAGAAGAAAGTTGAGATCTAATGGGAACTGGGAACTTTTAAAGTAAGAGATCTTTTAAAGAAGACAGTATGGTGCTGTGGAAAGAGCCGGTGGCTCTTGAATCAGTGGACCTGTGTTCAAATCTCACCTTTGATGCTGACTTACCTAGGTGACCTTGGGCAAATTACATAATCTCTCTGAGCCTCGGTCTCCTTATCTGTAAAATTAAAAGGTTGGCCTCAGATCAATGGTGCTATGATCCTAAATTGAAAGCCTAGGCTTTAGAAGCCTTAGAGATCTGGCCCAGCCACCTCATTTTACAGATGAGAGAACTAAAGCTAAGTGATTTATCCAAGGTCACATGGATATTTACATAGGGATGTATTTTACATCTTTATTTCTTTTGGTTTTCAGCACAATTGGGGGTGGGTTGGGGGGTGGGGGAGAGACAAGTACTATTTTACAGATGAGAAAATAAAGGTTAAGTATCCTGTCCTTGGAAGCGAGTATTCTCTAGATTTGAAATGCTAGACCATTTTTTTCCCGCTATATTACCCTGCTTCTTTTCTAAATAGTAAGCAACAAGTAGCAAAACCATTATTCAAACTCAGGTCCTCTGATGCCCAATCTTTTGTCACACTCTCCACCTTAAGTGCCCCCAACCCTGGGGGGATCAGGGTTCTAAGTAGGTGCAGAGGACAAGGAAAGACACATTCATAACACAGCCTTACCAGCTCCGCTTGGGAGAGACCTAGGCATAGCCCTGAAACCAAGAGTCCCGCCTCTCTCTGTTTGTTGGTACTAAGTTTTCTCCCAGGTTCCCTCTAGGAATGTTCAAGATTTGGAAAATGGAGACAGGTGGGGATTGGAGAAAGTTTGCTGGGGAAACTGATTTTTATTTTTACTGATCTAATTCATCACGTTCACAATAAACTTCACATCTCTCTAGTGCCTTGAAGCTAAAGCACTCTGCAGATATGAGCTCATCCCCCAACACCCTTGGGAGGGGCCTAGCTACATCTATTTCATTTTCCAAGTGGGGAAACCCAGGCATGGCAGCCCTGTGGGGCTAGGCCTGAACAACAGGTCTTTTGGCTTCTGGTGGAGGGCCACCCTCTGATGAAGCAGATGAACAGAAAAGTGAAGCCAGTGCTTCCTACAAAATGTGCCCCCATCTTAGGACTCAGTATCTTCTCAGCATTGAGGCCTCCTTAAGTTAAACTGGTCTGTCTGGGTTGTTGATGAAGGAAAATAGTCCAGAGATGTGTTGATATCACTTTTAGAGATAAGACTAAGTATTAATCAAAGGAGACAGATCTGTTCCCTTTGGCCCATTGCAGGGACCCCACCCCGTAGCAAAGCACAACCCAGTTCTCCAACATGCTAGGACACGAAAGCAAGGACGTAATGTTTACTAATGGGGCAGTGTGCCCAAAGCCATCCCCAGTGGATAATACTCAGGCCTCCACACCAGCCACAGACAAACTCCTAAGAGGCTGAGCGAGGGACTCTCAGGATCTTGGGTTTGCTTGTAGCTCTGTTTGCTTTCTTTTGCAATAACCCCAACCCTCCCCCCGCCCCCACCAGGTTCCAGACTAAAGTCAATCCAGTTCAATTTAATATACATTCATTAAACACCTACTACGTGCCAGGAATTATACTAAGTGCTGGGAATACAAAAAGAGGCAAAAAAAAAAAAGTCCCTGCCCTCAAGGAGTTTACAATCTACAACAGGGGAGACAAGTGCAAACAAATATGTAGAAAACTTCCTTGGTATAGTGTAAAGAGTGCCAGATTTGGAGACAGTGGGCCTGGATTTAAATCTTCCAGCTGCTACGATGCCTACAAGCAAGCCCAAGAAAGAATGGTGAATTTGAAGGTAGAAGGTTTGGGTTCAGTCTTGACCCTTTAATTATTAGCCATCAGCTTCAACAAGTCACATAATTTTCTGAGTCTCAATTTCCCCATCTGTAAAATCAGAGGTTTAGACTAGATGACCTCCATGGTCCCTTCCAGCTCAACATTTGTGACCCTGTAATACATCCTTAATGGGGAAATTACTGGTCAAAGTCCCAGACTCCTGATGTATGCCAGCAGCCCATACTGCTACATTTCCTTCTCCCCAAGTTAATTTAGTGGCATGCTTACTTTCTGTAAGGTAGGCTCCATCCCCGCTTCAACCCATACATTGGAAAGTATGCCATATCTAGTCAGAAGACCTGGGTCTAAATCCCAGCCCTGTCCCGTTTATTTGCTGGGTGACCTGTGACCCAGAAAATCACATTCATTGCGGTGAGCCTCCATTTCTTCATCTATAAAATGGGCATTTTATACTACCTACATTCTAGGATGATTATGAGAAAAGTATTTTGTGCTATGCACAATGTGAGCTCTCATTTGGGAGTTGTTATTCTAATGTGGTTGAGTTCACAGATTGTGGTGCAGAGACGGGGGTGGTAGAGGGGAGGCAGGGACAAAATGGTACAGTTTGATTTATGCCCTCACCCCCATGGTTAGGGATTTATAATCCAGTGGTAAAATTGGATATTCAGAAAACCCCATTTTTCTTAATCCACAGAGTCAGCCAAGCAAATATCGGAGGTTTCCTATTTTTTCTGGCTTTTACCACTCCTGCCCCCAAGCCCATTAGAGTGTAACAACTGTGGGAAATCCTGAAACACTCTCTGCTTAGATGGAAAAAATCTTCCAATTCAGAAGTTCTGAGTTTCAGAATGACAGTCCCAGGGCAGATTTTAGTCTGCAGAGTAATTGGTGCTAGATAACTGTGGAGGACTATGGTACTCAAACAGAATTCAACCACCTAAACTGAAGAGACAGAGCATTTCCCAGCCTGGGCTAACACTAGATGAGTTGCTGATCCCAAGAACCCAGAATAGGATAGATGCATTGGAGGTGAGACTAGAAATATTCATCGATCAAGGTGGGATCGTCTCTACAGGCCAGAGAAATTCCCACAATGCCTGGATTTCTAGAACTGTCAAGGTTAGGGCACTCGCCAGGTTCCTGGGCCACCTCTAGCACTACTTACTGAGAGGCACTATCCCAATTCTGATTTAGTGTGGCCCCACCCCAGGACCACCGCCAGCATTGGGCTGCTCTCTGAAGACAATAACTCCTCCATCTCTTCCACTGTCCACTACATCCTCCTGCCTTCTCCAGGACAAGCAAGGCACCCTTGACCCTTACTTGCTAAATATAAGGGTTGTTTCTCAACTCATCTTTCTTGGTAGCATCACCTGCTCCTCCAGAGTATTCACTCCTCTCTGGGTTTTCATGACATTGACCTTTCCTGGAAAAGAGGCAGGTTATTGAGGACCTTAATGTTATTGGGGATTTTAATTTTAACTTTAAGTGCCAGACTGAGAAGTCTGTAATTTATCCTAGGGATCCATGAAAGGTTTTTTGAGTAGAAGAGGAAAGACCTGTTGTAGGAAGATTATTTGGGGGACTCTATGGAGGGCAGGCTGGAAAGGAGAGAAAGAGTAGAATCAGGGATACTAAGCCTGTGACGACTTCCTCTTTCTTGAAGCTCTTTCCTTCTTTAGAGCCCATGATAATACGCTTGTCCTGGTTCTCTTCCTATTTCACTGACTTCCTTTTTTTTTTTTTGCTTCCTCTATAGAGTCCCCTGCGAACATTTCTCTATGCATTCTTCCTCAAAAACTCATCTGATCTCAAAGCTCCAATTAGCATTCTTTCTGCTGATGACCCTTTAATTTACTTCTCTACCTGAGATATCTCACTTGCCTTCCAGTTCTCCCTTTTTGTCCCCTGTATTTTCATTTGCCTCTAGGACATCTTTCCACGTATGTTTGCAAGTATATTGGCCTGGTAGGCTGGGAGATTATACTGTCAATTAAGCTAAGGTGAGATGTTTGATTCCCACATAGACCAATTAGCTTTGTTTTGTTCTATAGTCTCCGTTTGTACCCCAGATCCCAGACAGCTGTCTCACAAAGGCTTTGACGCTGGTCCAACAAGGGAAACCCAGTGAGTTATAGATGACTCAGTTCAAATCCATCCTCACTACTGGAAAAACTACACCAAGTATGTGTTATACTGATGGTGACTGTGTCATCTTTACATAAAAGCTATCTTATTATTGTTGTTAATAATATTGCTATTATTATTTCTCTAACTGGTTGGCAGTATTTAAAGGGTGGTGTCCATGAGTCTTACTCACTTTTCACCCCACCCAGTGAATTGTGATTGTTTAGTTCCTGTTCACAGATGGGGGTGATGACTGGAGGTACAGCAGGAAGTACTCTGATTAGATGTTAATTAGAACTTCCCAACAATAAGATGTCAGCCACTGGGTCATGTCACCAAGTGAAGTCAAGGAATTATTAGTCCTGAAGAACTATGGAGAGCAGTAAGATGGCCTGTGTGAAATAACTTTAAATGAACCCCCTTTTGGGCAGCTAGATGGCATAGTGAATAGAGCACCAGTCCTGGCGTCAGGAGGACCTGAGTTCAAATCTGACCTCAGACATTTGACAGCTTATTGATTGTGTGACCTTGGGCAAGTCGCTTAACCCCAATTGCCTTGCCTTCTCCCTCAAAAAAAAAAAAATTAATGAATCCGCTTCAGTCATTTTTCTATAATTTTTTTCAACTAACAAGCATTTATTTTCTTTCCCTCTCCACCCCTTCCTCATTGAGAAAGAAAAAAAAAAACCATGACAAAACTCTTTGGCAATTAAAGAATAAATAAATATAATAATCATAATCATAATAAAACAGAAGGGATTCCCACAGAGGACCAATGTCCAAAAATGTCCATTCCATTCTGCACACTGAGCCCATCACTTTCACCCTATTCAGTTTCAATGGCCCTTCCTTCCTCTGAAGGGAAGAGATCCAGTCTGAGGGCTGGGAGCAGGAGCCCAGGACTTCAGGCTTTTCCTTTTTTGTTTCATTCCTCATTACTGATGCCCAAGAGCTGTGTTCTATTCTAGGCCCCCTCCTCCATGAAGTCTGCCCTGAGTAGCCGCACCTGCATCTCCAGCATACTTTAGTCAGTGAGCTGAAGCTTCTGTGGAGTTGTATTACGTTAGGATAACTTCCTTGATTTCATGACATTCCCCACTGCTCTTAAAGTGCACTATCTATCTATCTATCTATCTATCTATCTATCTATCTATCTATCATCCTTTCTAAGAGTAAAATGCATTAAAATTAATTTGACTCTTTTTTAAGCCTTGCCAATCATTCCTCCTTTTCTGGCCTTCTAACTGTAGGCATTCACCAAAGTTCAGTTTTTTATTGTCTCCCTGCTCCTTTCTTGTGCCCCTCTATCCTCCCCTCCTTCCTCTCCTTCCTCTCTCACCTTCCAGGATGTAACCTTGGCATTAAACTCATCCCTTCCCTTTCCCTAATCCCGTGTCTACCTTTACAACATTTCTCACATCTGATCCCTTTTCTCTGCTCTCATGGCTACCATCACCTCTTCATCACCTCTTTCCTAGATTATTGCAATGGTGTCCTAATTGGTCTCCTTGCCTCCCATCTTTCCCCTACTTCAGTTCATCCTACACGGTGCTACCAAAATGATTTTCCTTGAGCTCAGATCTGAACGGGACACTCCCCTATTCAGTCACCTCCAGTGACTAACATTTCTGTTTAGTTTTTAAAGCCCTTTATAACCTGACTCCAGCCTGTCTTTCCAGCCTCGCTGGAAATCATTCCTTTCTCCTTCACTCTGTGATCCAGCCAGACTGGCCTTCTCTCTGGTGCTTGCAACGATGCTCCTTTTCTTTGCCTTGGTATCTGCCATCCCCCAAGCCTGGAATGCACTCTATCCTCATAGATTCTCTCTTCTTTTAAGACACAGCCCAGGTATGTGTCTTCTTATGAAGCTTTTCCTGATCTTTGCAATGACTAGGACTCTGCCTCTCAAACTATGTTGTATTTACTTTATTCTATGCATACTTATTTATGTATGAACTTTTATTTCCCCTCCATTATAATATAGATTCTTTGTGAGTAAGGCTTGTTTCATTCTGTGTCTTTGTATCTCTCCCTCTTAGTTACAATACCAAGCACACAGTAGGTGCTTAATAAATTCTTGCTTGGTTTATCATGGAATGGCAATTCCAAGCATCAAATAATGTCATAAGGTCATAGATGTGGAAGGAGTCTTGGAGACCATCTAGTTCAAGCCCCCTCATTTAAAAAAAAGGCACTGAAGCCCAGAGATATTAAATTACTTGCCCATGTTTATCCAAGTAGAGACTGCCAAGTTTTGGCCTCCAGAGTCTCTGTATCAACATCCAGTGCCGGCTGGTTGATTTGGAGTATTTTGCTATATGCCCTCAAAACTGCTTGTACGTAAGTACCATGGGGTGGGAGTTGTAAAAAAAAAGGGAAGAAGTGACCATTCCATCTTAGAATCCATGATAGAGAAGGAGAGGAAGCCCAGACATTCATCGTCCAATACATAGTCTACATTTTCAGTAAGAAAATTTTAAAGAGCCCAGAGAAAAGTGTCAGAAGTCAGCCCAGGAGAGATGGGAAATTCTGAAGAGTGAAGTCTAACAATACAAACACAAATGATTTCAGTTGGAAATGAAAGAGGGTCTTTCCAAAGTGACCATTGTGTATATTCAAACTCACTGACTGACTTAGATTTTAAGAGGACCTGTGTGTGTAGAAGATGGGAACAAAAGGGTAAATAACATAGAATGAATGCTGAAGAGTGGCATGGAGCTCTTGAAATAGTGTCAGAAGTCCTAAAGATTAGACTGAGCTGAGGCTGGTGAAGGGATCCAGAGACAACCAAAATAGCTTTTAAAGAAAGCCATGCTCCGGTCAAACGGAACATCAATGAAGGAAGAGATGGGCCTGGTGCTTAAGGCAGATGGAACAGTGATAACAGAGGATATTTCATCTAGCAAGCTAAATGATCCTTGAACTGAGGAGGACAGAACAAAAAAGGTTACTAGGGAGCCAAAACTCAAGGTAAATGAAGGAGAGCAGAAGGACGCACAGAAAACAGGATAGTTTTGTTACTATTGTGTTTAATTTAATATACATTAAAAATTATATAACAGAAATTCATATACAGTCATCTTTTTTTAATTGAAATGTTCACGGTAAGTTTATAGTAAAAAGCAAATAGAAGAAAGAACAGAAAAGGAAGGGGAAGGGAACAAATATTTATGAAGCCTACTATGTGCCAGGCACTGAGCTTTATGAATATATCATTTGATCCTCAAAACAGCTGTGGGAGGTGATATTATTATACCCATTTTACAATTGAGAAAAATGAGGTAGAAGTTAAGTGATTTGCCCCAGTTAAACAGCTAGTGTCTCATACTGGATTTGAACTCAGGTCTTCTTGACTCAATAGCCCACTGAGTTTCAAGCTGCCCAGGTTTAACTTAAAAAAAAAAAAGGCAAATGCCTGGATTTTTAAGCTGTTGAACTTGATTTCAAGTCCTGGCAAAATTCTAGAAAGTATGATTATTAAAGGGATGGGGTTTTTTTTGAACACTTAGGAAGGAAAGTGGTAATTACTGAGAGCCAGCATGGCGTCATGAAAAACTGGGCATGCCAGATTGAGTTCAGCCTTTTTTTTAGACTCACAGTACTGGTGGAGCAGATGGGAGGAACAACAAGAACTCTGGGCCCAGAATCAGGAGAGCCCTGCATTTGGGTGGCACTTCTGACATGCCACATGCCATACCATCATGGACCAGTTACTTAATCTGAGTCTTGGTTTCCTGAACTTTAAAATAGTGATAATACTTATAGCAGTGTGCTGGGCCTGCTCTGACCTGCTTTGGAGCCAGAACTGATAGTTAAATTTTCAGTGGGAGCACTTACACACACCTTAGAAATCTGCAGTCTCCTTAGATAAGTGGAGAGGAGATTTATAGTTTTGTGGCCGGTCTAGACAGAGAAAGTATTAATAATGCAGATTGAACTTAAGCGTTTGTTTGCCTACATGGTCCTCCAGTCCCTTCTTTCCCCACCCCCAGCCTGATGGTTATCCATTTCCCAGCACCCCCCTCAATTGTTCTATAAACTTTGCTTGAGCGCAGTGGGGGAGCTGTGGAAACCTCCGGGAATGAAGCCTAGGAGCCTAATTAATACTAATATGAACACAAATGTGAATAACTAGAGTTCTATAGAGTTGTGAGGTTTACAGAGTTCTGTGACCCCAGGCTCATCATTTGACCTTAGTTTGCCTCAGTTTCCTGACAGTCAAAAGGAAATAACAATAGTACCCACATCCAGATGAGATATTTGTACAGTGCTTATTAGCAGGAAGCCTGACCCATAGTAAGTGTTATATAAGTGTCAGTTACTATTAATTGTTATTATAGCCATCATTTCATTTGAACTTCACAACACCCCCTGCCTGAAGCACATGCCTCATGGGCTTGTTGTGAGCAATAAAAGAGGCAAAGCAATTTGGAAATCTGTCTGTGTAAATGTCAGCTTTTGCAATTTTTAATCTGATGTCACAGATATGTTACACCTGGATCTCAATAAAGCATTAGAAAATATCCCTCTTCCCCTCCAAAAAATAAAATAAAATCCTGGTTTTTTTGGGAGGGGCAGCTAGATGGCACAGTGAGAGCACCAGTCCTGGAGTCAGGAGGACCTGAGTTCAAATCCACCTTGAGACACTTGACACACTTACTAGCCATGTGACTTTGGGCAAGTCACTTAGCCCCAATTGCCCTCCAAAAAAAAAAAAAAAGCAAAAAACAAAACAAAACAAAAAGACTTCTCAAATCCCATCTCAAGCACAAGAATGATGATGATGAACTTTGCAATTCTTAGAGGATCTCAGAACTTAGAGCCAGCCTCAGAGACTGGTCTAATGCAGCTTATATCTGATTTCCTTCCATATAAAAACATTCCCAACAAGTGGGCATCCAGCTTTTCCCCAAAGATACCTATTGGGGGGGACCCTACTGTTTCCCAAGGAACACTGTTCCACTTTTTGACATCTCTAATTGTTGGGAAGCTTCTTCTTACTCTGAGCACAAAGGTGCCTCTTTGCCACTTATCCACAGCACCCCTACTTCTGCCCACTGAGGACAAGAACAAAGTGGTTCTCTTCTGCATGTCAGATGTCCTTCAGATATTTTAAGATAGCTGTTGTGTCCTCCTCCCTAAGTCTCCAAGCTAAAGATCTCCATTAACCAGTCCTGATGCAAAATAGTCTCCAATGCTGCGTCTTGGTCACCCTCCTCTGGAAACTCCAGTTAATCAATGTTCTTCCTAAAAATGTCCCAACCTTACCCTCTACCTCCCCACACCCTTGGAATATGGTATTCCAAGATCTACCAGAGCAAAATACCGTATTCTACAGGACTTCTGTAAATGTATCTCTACTGAGAAGATGGGGTCTTCTTGACAGAAAAGAGAATATTACATTTGATGTGAACAGTATTCCTGTCACTGTTCAATTTCAACTTCCTAGATTTGGCTTGTCATTTCTGTCTTAATTACAGCGTTTCAGAATTCTCACCTGCAAGTTTGATTAGCATGACAAAAATGTTTCCATTGATAGTTTTTTTTAAAAAATGTTGAACAGTACAATGTTTTTCAGCCATTCTACTAAAGTTCTGCTGTTGAGGTTTAGGGGTGCTGGGACCCCAAAATAGCAACAGGTCCTACCTGAATGAATCAGATCCAAACCTTCTTTCAGCCAAAGACAAGGTTTATTAAAACAAATCCGCCATATTGGCCAAACTCTTAAGGAATCTGAGCATTTGTGATGCTTGAATTGACAATGGGTCAGATTGACTCTAGGTGCCTTCGTAGAGACTGAGATGGCTCTTATATACAGAAAGACTGTGGGAGGGATCTAGGATTGGCCAAATAGTCTGGGGTGATTGGAGGAGTGGTCTAGGGAGGATCTTGATGAAAATGGCCAATAGGCTGTGGTGACTAGAGGTGGGAGGCCAGGAACCAAGAGAATGAGCTTTAGATAGCATCAAGGATGAGAAGTAGCCAGAGGAAATCCAGAGGTAACAGACCATGAAGGCCTGGTCTAGGCTAAGGGTAACAGAGAATTGGGCATGGCGATAATGAAAGGCCACTTGAGGGGGGTTATAGTTTCAGGGAACACCAGATCAAGTGGGAAGACTCTAGGGGGTTTCCAGAGCCTGTACCCCATCACTACTTCCAACTCATCCTCAGATATCTAAGATTTCATCTGTGTAGGGAACTCTTAATAGATAAGTCCTAGGAATTTGAACTATTATTTTAGAGGTTAAATGACTTGCCCAGGGTCAGAAAAATCTGAGGTTGGGCTTGAACCTAAATCTGTATTTCAAGTCGAGGGCTTCATCTCAGTCAAAGATGTTATATTGATTAAGTTTGTCAATGTCTTTCCTGAAAACATAGTGTTTGAGACTGAATAAAGTACTCCCCAGGTAGACTGACTAGGACAAAGTTGGGGGGGGGGGAAACAACCACTTTCCTCATTCTAGACACTAATCCAGTAACTCAATGAGCATTTATTAAGCACCTGATATATGCAAAACATTATACTAGGTACAAAGACACAAAGAAAAAAAAAACAAAAGAAAAATGAACAAATGAAAAAAAAATAGTCCCTGCTCCAAGGTAATTCAATAAAAGCATGTAAACCTGCACTAAGACTTTGGGGATACCCTGTATTGAACCCATAGGTTCCCAAAGTGGGCAGTATCACTCCCTGGGGGGCCCTGGACTGATGGGGAGGGGATTTGTAGTAGCCTTGAGTGCAATTGGGGAACATTGAATAAAAATAAGGGGCAGTGGAAGCATAAGAAAAGATCAAGAAAATTTTGAAAAACTATTGGTACATGTTTATCTGTTGTATAACAGAGTCATAGTGATTACATTATTCTCCAAATAAACATGCAAAATACAAGTTATAACCAATAAATGGTCAAGTCCACCCACAGGTCTTAACAAGCAAGTGTTGGCAGGCAAGACTATTGCACATTGCCAGGAAGTCCAGCATGCATTGGCAGGAATATGCATATAATGACTTGTTTACAATATGATACTATATGGTGACATGATGCAATATTGCATCATCAAAATGTCAATGCAGGAAATTTATAATAAATTATTAAATTTAAGATGTGTCATTTTTAAAAAAATACTTTTTTTAAATGATGCAATTTAAAAAAAAAAGTTAAAGGGTTAAAGAAAATAGGTTTCCAGGGGGCACCAAATAATTTTTTTAAAGGGGGCAGTAGGCCAAATAAATTTGGGAACCTCTGAACTAGAGTTTATGTTGTATTTGGGGGTGGGGGAAGGCTTTTATTATTGACTTACAGGGTGGGAGTGGTGTTGCATGTATTTAAGTTAAGATGGTGTAGTATAAAGTAGAAAGTTCACTTTTGGAATGCAATTTGAAAAATATTTTCCAGTTTGCTTTAAAAAATCAGTTAACATGTATTGATTGTCTTTGTGTGCAGAACTGTGAAGTAGGCATTGTAGGCTTTCTATGTTGGAGAAAAGAGAAGGATCAAAGAAAATGCTGCTTGGGGTGGGTAGGGTTAGGATAAGGGTTTACAGAAAGAAAGCTCAACTGTTCAACTTGCTTTTTTGTTTCTTTTCTGTCTGCCAAGAAGAATGATCTATGAATTGGAAAAGACAGAACAAAACAGTTAATGGGGAGTTGAAACCCCAAATAAATAAGGAAATAGGAAGAGAATGCTTGGTTTCTTACTTCTGTGAGTTCCAAGTCATCAGTCTTGAGTGAATCTAGTCCTGTGTGCTGAAAAGACTAACTGATGTGACTGCAGAGCCACCATCACACCACCTTGAATAATTTGTTGTTCAGTCATTTTCAGTCACGTCTGACTCTTTGTGAATCCATTTGAGGTTTTCTTGTCGAAGACAGTGGAATGGTTTGCCATTTCCTTCTCCAGCTCATTTTTTACAGATGAGGAAACTGAGGCAAACAGGGTTAAGGGACTTGCCCAGAGTCACCCAGCTAGTAAGTGTCTGACGCCAGATTTGAATTCAGGAAGATAAATCTTCCTGACTCTAGGCCCAGTACTCTATTCACTGAGACACCTTATTGCCCCGACCTTGAATAATACTGTATTTGAAAGAGTGGAGAATGGGAGAAATGCTGCAAGACAAGAGAAGGGTAGATGTCTTGGGGTTTTATTTTGGGGGGTTTTTTTTAGGAAGAAAGTCGATGACTTAGTGGAATGTGAGTTGTGCCATTGCTACTTGCTATCTGAGATCCTGGGCAAGTCATTCACAACTTCACAGGGTCTCAGTCATTCTTTCTCAGTCTATAATTAGGTGGTTGATCTGTATCATTGGAGGGCATTTCTCTATAATGATGAAATCACTGGCCTGGATAACCCCTAATTCCTCCTCAGAAGTCTGCTAGTGGTCTTCCTAAAAATGTGTCTGGAACTGAACACAGTATTCCAGGTGTGGTTTGATTTGGGCAAAATTTAAATGCTAAACTTTAGAGGGAGAGCCCTCTCCCTCCTACTAGACAGACATTGTGCTTGTCTTGTTGGAGCCTATTTTAAAAATAGCCTCCATGTACTACACTACTCTGTCTCTAATTTGAAAAGGAATCATTAATGACTTACTTCTCAAGTCTAGTCATTCAACCAGTTCTGAGTCCTTGTGTCTATAATCACCCACTCCGTATCGATCCATCTTGTCCACAAAGAAAGCATGAGCTCTTGTGAAATGCTTTGCTGAAATCTTAGGAAACCCAATCATCCACATTCCCAGATCTACCAGTCTAGTGACCCTGTTTTAAAAAGGCAATGAAGTTAGTCTGGCACGACCTGTTTTTCGATTGGGCCCATCTTAGTGAACATTACTGCCCTTTCTGGATGTTCACAAACCATCCCATTCACTACCATCTTCTAAAATTTTGCCAGAAATAGAAGCTAAGCTCTCAAACTTTCTAAGATTTATAAATTTATAGATTCTTTTCATTTGTTCAGTCACTTTCCAGTTCCTTCTGACTCTGTGACCCCATTTGGGGTTTTCTTGGCAAAGAAACTGGAGTGGTTTGCCATCTCCTTCTTCAGCTCATTTTAACAGATGAGGAAACTGAGGCAAAGAGGGTTAAGTGATTTGCCAAGATTACATAAGTAGTAAGTTTCTGAGGCCAGATTTGAACTCTGGAAGATAAAGGACCTACCATATGCTACTTTAGAAGACTGGACTTACAAAATAACACCTTTATAAACTAAACAGTATTCAGATAAGGGCAATCAGTATGGTTAGGGGCTTAGAGCTATATGGAACAGTAGACAGAGAAAGTGCTGGACCTGGAAGACCTGAGTAAGACCTGAGTTCAAATTTAACCTCAGACATTTACTAGCTGGATGACCCTGGGCAAGTCACTTAACCTGTTTGTGCCTCAGTTTCCTCAAATGAAAAGTGGGGATAATAACAGTACTACCTCACAGAGTTGTTGTGAAGATCAAATGAAATATTATTTGTAAAGTACTTAGCACAAGACCTAGCACATAGGTATTATATAAATGCTTATTTCCTTCCTTCCGCTCTACTCTCATCCCCAGTCTAAAGCATAGGAAACTTTGCTGAAGAAATTATGCATATTTAGCCAGAAGCAGAAAAGGGGAACACGGAGGTTGCTTTCTAATATTTGAAGGGCTATCTTGTGAAAGAGAGATTAGACTTGCTCTAATTGGCCCCAGAGGGTATGACTAGAAATAGTGTGTAGAAAAGACAGAGAAGCAGATTTCTGCTCAATATCAAGAAAGATTCCCTCACAATGAGAGGGATCTCAGAGTGGAATGGGTAATAGATGGGCTTCTTGGCTACGTGGGTGTTTCAAGCAGAGGTTTCAAGCTCACTTGTCTAGGGCGTTGCAGAGGAATTAAGTTTTAGGTATGATTTCATCTCCCTCTCAACTCTGAGGTCTGGGTAAGAACAGGACTTAGAATCATGATATCTAGAAATCTAACTCTAGACTGCTTTCATTAGCTGTGCACTTTTGTGTATGTCTTTTTTCATATGCTTTTTCTCTATATAACAACAATGATGCTAATAGCAATAATTTATATAGCACTTTACAAATATGAACTCATTGGATTCACAAAACAATCCTGGGAGCCTGGAAGGTAGGTGCTATTATTATCCCCATTTTTATAGATGAGAAAATTGAGGCAGATTCCTCTAGAGGCACAGTGTCCATCATGAAGGAGGCGGTTATTCCTCTAAAACAGACCTGTACAACTTGGCAGTAGGCAGGGGCCAAAATTAAAAGAGGCTAAACTTTTTTAGATTGCAGATGGGTTTTTAGCAGCTCACTTTCCAAGTAAAGGTAACTAGAGATAGACTGGTGATGGCTGATTGCTGCATGGCATGTGACAAACAGGAGCAAGTGCCCAGTGGCAACCCACCAGTGGCAACCCACCGGCCACAATAATGACTAGTGGAGGGGCGGCTAGGTGGCACAGTGAGTAGAGCGCTGGCCCTGGAGTCAGAAGGACCTGAGTTCGGTTCCGCCTCAGACACTTAACACACACAAACAAAAACCTAGCCGTGTGACCTTGGGCAAGTTACTTTACCCCAATTGCCCTCCAAAAAAAAAGCAAAAAAAAAAATAATGACTAGTGGAAAGCAGATTAAACAGGGCACAGACAAAGCACTTGTCACATATTTACTTTCTTTTACATCTTCTACTTTTTTTGAGGGCCCCCTGAAACCCTTTGGTGGGCCACAAGCAGCCCAAGGGCCATATGTTGTACAGGTCTGCTCTAAAAGGCTATTCCAGAGTCACACCAGCTAGGAAGTGTGTGAAGAAGGATTTGAACTCAGGTTTTCCTGACTTGAAGACCAGTGCTTTCCACTGTCATTTGTTTTGTCTCTGAAATTGTAAGCTCTTTGGGGGCATGGCCCTTTCTTAATTATTTCTGTCTGTCTGCCTACACAGCCAGACTCTTCCCCTCCACCTCAATGGCCTCCTTTTTCTGAACTCCTATTATATTAACCACCTACCTGATCTGTGCCCTTAAGAACCATACACTTCCTTGTATTTTTATCTAATTTTTTCATTAAGTCCTTTTGACAAGCTTTATAAGCTGTATGTACATTGTTGAGCACACGCCTTGGCCCATTGCAGTTGTTTAAAAAAATATTTGTTCACATAGGCCATATGATCTTATATTTAGTGCCAGAAGGGCACTAAATATTAGAGGTCACATAATTCCAACCCCTTCATTTTACAAACATGGAAACTAAGGCCCAGATTTACCTAAGGTGAGACCAACAGTAATCAGATATGAGCTACAGTCCCGACTCCAAATCTAGACCTTATTTGATCTCCACCTAGGAATCAGAGGTCACTGTGATTCATCAATCACCCATGGCCACCAGACTTGTCTTCTACATTCATTTTATTATCCCGAATGAAGCAGTCCCAGCAAGCAAGAAGGCCGTGTTTACTATAGCCACTAGCTTCTGTTTAGGTGCTGCTCAGCTCCAGTAAAACCCCAGATCTTGCCCGCCAGCCACAAGTTCGAAGCTTCCTTGCATATCCTTTAGATCTGGGTGGATGCAGACAGAATACATGCTCTGTTCTGCTGGGAGACCTTTTAAAATCAGAGAGAAGCCTCTCAAAGATCAGTCATCCCATACTGAAGCTGGTGAGGACAGCACACAGCCCAACTGCTCCAGCTACAGTAGGTTTCCATTCCAAAAGGGAACAACTGCTGTTGTAAAACTTAATTAACGGTTTACAATGACACGAATTAAAAAGGAAAATCTCTGAGTCAGGCCGAGCCAGAATCCCTGCCTTTGTCACATAGAGGCCAGCTGTGTTAGGAGGCTGGTCAGGTTGGGCATCTGATGACCCATCTGCCCGTGATCTGCACATGTTTTGGGGGAGTCAGAAGGGAAGGAACAGCGGTTGGGCATTTACAGAGCTTGTAGTCCACTGCACAGGCAACTGGAATTAGGTACTGGGCTGGGCATTAGGCAGTTTCATCCTAAAGCACAGCCCTGGTCAGTTTGGCCTGGAGCTTAAGTTACTATCCACCAATTATTGGGAGCTATTCTGTAGGGATTTTAGTGTCCTGAAAAAAGGTTCTGGGTTACCTCTGAAATTTATTCTTCATGGTACACTGGAAAGAACATTGGCTCTAGAATCAGAGGACCTAGGTTCAAGCCTCAGGTATTTGTTAGCAGTGTGACTCCGGGGAAATCACTTAAATGTTTTCAGTTTAGTTTCTTCATCTATCAAATGAGGATAATAAAAGCATTTATCTCATAGAGTTGTGAGGATCAAATGAAATAACATACATAAATAACTGCAACAAACCTTAAAGGAATATATAAATACTAGCTATTATTTGTATATGTGGGTTTTTTTTTTTATCTAACAGAGTTTGAGTATTAGGGATAAAAAATTTAGATTGCTTGACTAAAGACACTTAAATAAGACTCCATTTATAACCGGTATTAAGCTCTGATTTTACTGATTTTACTCCCTACCATCTTTTTCCCTAGCTAGGTTACATGGTCGTCAGGAAGACTTACATTCAAGTCCTGCCTGACACTTATGAGTAGGTGACCATGGGCAAGTCACTTAACCTGCTTGCCTCAGTTTCCTTAACTGTACAATGAGGATAATTATAACACTCACCCCTTGGGTTGTTATGAGGCTCAGATGATCCAATATGTGCAAACTGAAACTATATACTGCACAGTAGGAAGACAACAAAGTGAAAACAATCCATGTCCTTGAAGAGCCCATATTCTGCTGGAATTTAGCATCTCAAGGGAGTATTGCCTTAGAATTATAACTCCTAAGCTGGAAGGGACCTCAATGGTCATCTAGTACAGTGCCCTTGTTTTATAGATGAGGAGACCCAAATGATTTGCCTAAGGTCACAGTATCAGTGGCAGGATTCAAACTTGGCTCTAACACCTACAGTCTATCCACTGCACCACCTGGTGGCTGTTCAAGAGAAGATAAAACACCAAGCCTGACGCCGGTCTTTGGCAAAGTTATATTTACTGCCCCTGAACTCCTACCGGCAATTCTTTCCCTGTAGTCTCCACCCTAACCTGAGCTTCCCAGGCAGCATTGCTCTCTCCTGCTAAGGAACAAAGTCATCTGATAAGTGCATTTACACCTCCATATTATTAGGAACTTAATATTGTTGCCTCTTTCACTGCAGTATTTGTATTCTGAAAAGATGACCCCAAGGAGGGGGCAATGCTTAACTCAAAAGAAATGAATTATGGCTGTGCTTAAGACTTCAGAGACAGATCTGCCCAAGAGCTATATTTGGGCAGGGGGGCTTCCAGGTATCCTTCTAATCATCACGTGGGACAGCTACCTACTCCACATACGCATGAGGCCAGGCCTAAGGAGGTGTGCCTTGAGCCACAGGTGCACATGAATGAGCTGGAGTCAAGCTTGAAAGCACACTCTCAAATCTGTCCTCCCTCCATCTCCAGTTTTTTGCCATAAAGGCACTCCACATCCCCTTCTTTACTGAGTTAGCCTAAAAATGGCAGCAGGGACCATTTCCACAAGATAAGAGATTTAGAGCTAAAAGGGACCTTTGAAGTTAAGTACAACATGCTCATTTTACAGGGAAGGAGACTGAGGCCCAGAGAGATTCAATTAGAGACAGGATTCAAACCAAGGTCCCACCTGATTTGAAGTTCAACTCCGCTCAGCCCTGCACTGGTAAGCTGCTGTGGAATGAGACACAGTCAGGGCCACTCTGTGCGGTGCAGAGCTTGGGGCAGCCTGAATTGGGTAGAGAAATCCCCTAAATTCTGCTAACATTTTTAGTTGGGTGAAATCTGGTTACAACTGAACATCAGGGGCAGCTCTGATCAGCGGAAGTAAGAGAGTAACCAGAGAGAGAGTCAGGAGTCTGGAGAACATCAGGGTAAAAAACACAGCATTGTTGATTCCTCAGAGACCACCTAGTCCAATGTCATTTTAAGGATGAAGAAACTAAGGACCAGAGAGGTTAAGTCACTTGCTCAAGGTCACATAGGTTTTTTAAAGATTTTTTTAAATTTTAGGTGGCAGAGTTGGGATAGATGTGTGTGGGGCACGGGAACTCCAAAAACCCCCTACCTGAAATTTAAAACTCAGAGGCATCTCAAGGTAGGAACAGAAAGCATTTATTCAGTTCTTGCAAGAAAAGGGCATCACCTCCATTAGGACAGACCAGTGGAAGAAGGTGTGACACAGAAGACAAAACAAGATTATATACCCTAGCTTAAACAAACCTCCTCCCCTCAGCACCCCTCATTCCCATTGGCTGGGAGGTGGGCTTACAATCCAGGCATGACAAAGACAAAGAACAAGGAAACAGAGCACAGTTGATCCAAAGGTACATGTCCTTATTTGGCAAATTGAAGGCTCAGGAGGCACTAAGGGCTTACTCTGGGTCCGAGTCCTTGGAAGTCACGTAAAGGGGCCTGTTCTCACAAGAAACCTTACTAGATTTTAGGGTGTAGTCTGAGGAGTTTTCACCTCTCACCCAGATGTAACAAAAGGAGGACATTTTCCCAGGTGATCAGTTCCAGTGGTGACCAGTGTGGTAATGGTGATATGCAAGCCTTAATTCTTTTTGTTTAAAGTACTGCCACTTTTTCTCTAGCTAGGTGACATGGTAGATGTCCCTTCAGGTCCCTAAGACTTGCATTCAGATCCTGTCTCTGACGCTTATTAGTGGGAAGATCCAGGGTAGTCACTTAAATTCTTTGGGCCTCAGTTTCCCCATCTGTAAGATGGGAATATTAACACTCACCTCTACAGGTTGTTATGAGGCTCAGATGAGATAATAATGTAAACCTTATAATGATAATAATAATGTAAGGCTTGAACTGCTATGTAATCAGGGGTTCTTAACCTAGTGTCTGTGAGCTTTTAAAAACTCATAATTATATTTCAATATGATTGGTTTATTTGAAACCCTAGGCACGTATGTATACATTTTAAAATATTCTGGGAAGGGGTCCATAGCTTTGACCAGACTGCCAAAGGGGTCCATGACACATACAGGGTTAAGAACTCTGACAAAGGGGCGGCTGGGTGGCACAGTGAATAGAGAACCTGCCCTGGAGTTAGGAGAACCTGAGTTCAGATCCAGCCTCAGACACTTTACACAAAAACTAACTTATGACCTTGGGCAAGTCAACCCCAATTGCCCTCCAAAAAAAAAAAAAGTAAAAAGAACCTCTGACAAAAATGTTATTGTATATTATTATTATTTTTACCTGTCATTTTCCTAAGACACTTTGCCAATCCAGGGGTCTGGGTCTGACAACAGACATGAAGTCAAAGGCAGATTGACCAACCTACTATATCACTGGATCAGCTTTAGCCACAGATAAATTAAATTCTTCCTTGGATCCTAAGCTTAGGTAAAATTCTCTTTTCCTGAGAATAAGTAATTCCCTATTGTGCTTTCTCTCCCAAGGGATCTAACCCCAAATTTGGGAGAATTATCTAACGATTAGCAATGGGGTGTGGTGAGCTGAGAAGTCCCATGTGACATGGCATTTCTCCTTTCTCCTCCTCTGGTCCAACTTCCCAGTTTGGTAACTGCAGCCACCAGAAGAATGGAAAAGAGCTGAGGCCGTGCCAAGAACCACTCACAATGAACAAAGTAAACTGGGTTTGGGAAAGTGAGGGGCCTGAAAAATGGTGCCCCTGGGGAGGGAACTTGTGAGACCCTAACCATTCAGAGAGCACCACAAGAAAGAATAAAACCCCAGATACTCTCTTGCAGAAGGGCTATTTTCCCCAGGCAGGCTGTCTGGAAACTCACAGAAAGCAGGTAAAGATGAATGCTTGTGATGAGGAGAACTCATCAGGTCTCTAACCCACTCATGGGGAAGGGCACCACTAAGAGCCTTTGGTCAGATTTCATCTAAATTGGGTCCAGTGGTCTAACAAAGCCCCTCCTCAGGCACAGAGACAAAGGATAAGCCCCTTCTACTCAGAAATTCGGCCAGTCTACCTTAAAGTCCTTCCTGCTTCCAGTCCTTGAACCAATCTCTCAGGAAATGGTTGCAGATACACTTAAGACAATTATTCAATGTTTTTTCCTGACCCCCAATCAACTAGTGCCCAAGGGAAATTTTTGGCTCACCCAGCTCTAGGGTGTTTGGGACATTGTCCAGCCCCTTCTAAATAGCCAAACAACATCTACCTTGACCATTCATAGTTGTACATTTCACTGGCTGACCCAGCAATACTACCTTTTAACTACTCTAGCCAGTTTATTTTTATCACCTCTTTTAAACTCACTTTAAACCTCTGTACTTGTCCAACAAGAATTCACCAAAATATCCTTTTTGCTACTTTTGAAAATTGGCTCCTGGACTTCAGTCTTCTTGTACCTTGTGCCATCCTGAGTGTGGTTAATTGCTCAGATAAAAGGACTTAGCTGGTAAAATATCATTATTTTCTCTTAAAAAAAATAACACAACAAAAACCTCCAGTCTCCTGTGGCTCTTGGAGCTAGTCCCAAGCACTCCAGAGATGTTTCCCTAGCTTAGCAGCCCCAAAGACTTTCCTGATCTGGGACTTTTTTTGTCACTGAGCACTGAACTTTTCAGTTCCAGTGTGGGGCATCTGTGAGGCTAAAGTCAGGGGATGAAGCTTGGGGTTGGAGACTAGGAATATGGACAGAGAAGGGATGAAGATGAATACCCAAACTACTCCGTCTTCCCTTTGGCTGCCTGATTTTCAAAATCCTAAAGCTGAGTTAACAAGGATTTCAAGTCAGTAAGCGTCTCCTAAGCACCGACTTCATTGCATTAGTGTGTGAACTCCTGGAAAGAAGAGGCTGGCTTTGAGCTTTCTGGTTATACCCAGGGCTTAGCTCAGCACCTGGCAAATAAATGTTAAATGAATGCCCATTGACTGAATGCCAGGCACTGAACTAAGTGTTGGGAATACAAAGAAATTAAAAAACCAGTCCCTACTCTCAAGGAGCTCAGTCTCCTTGGTACCCAGCCCAGTCATAGGAACTGTGCAGGTTAATATTAGACAATAACTGCCTGTTGATTGATCAATTTGATAATGATTGGGATCTATCTTTGCCCATTTAGAACAAGTGGATAGGTTTCTTTCCAAGGATTATAAAGTTAGAACTGGCAGGACCTGTACAGGTCATCTAGCCCAATCTCCTAACCTGCCCAAGGTCACCTAGGCAATAATTAGCAGAGCTAGTATCTGAATTGGAGTCTTCTGATTCCAAATCTAGAATTCCTTCCACCACACTCAAAGATTAAGGACCCAGAAGTCAGGTTATTTACCTAATTTGGAAACCAATGTTCTGTTCGGGGCTACATGCCAAGATCTCCTTAAGCGTTGGCTGACAGAAGCAGTACTATATCTGGGGTCAGAGGACTTGGGTTCAAGGCCTGATTTTGCCATAGATTACTTGTCCCAGGACCTGTTCCATTTATTCCTATATAGATAAGTCACAGCACTATCATCAAACTGGATTGAAACACAGTATGTATATGTTTGTGGACATCTGAGCTCTCATCTGAGGAAATGCAGGGGGAAAAAATCCTCACCAGCACATATAGCTAGAACAGCCCTGGGGTGTGGGTAGGAGAACTAAAACTTGACTATTCCTGGACTTGGGGCAAACAGTCCTTAGTACACTCCAATTATTTCAGTTTTCCTTGCATTCCTACTTATTACAAGCAAACCTTTGGCTTTTCTGGTGCTCAATTTCCACATACCCAGACCTGGATCAGAGGCTCTTTTGGCACCCACTTATCATGGGTGACAAAAGATGAATAAAACCAGTGACCGATGTCCCCCTGTCGCAGAGATATACTTTCTCCCTTTTGTCTGGGGACCTTTTTCTTTACTTCTCCTACAGTCTTCCTTCCTCTTTGTCTCTCACAAGTGAACACCTGCTCTCTCAGTCTCAGTGCTCAGCTCTCATTCATACAGGGCATTCTCCAATCCACAACTTTTGTTCCTAAAAGCCTGTGGGGTAGCTTGGCTCCAGGAACCAGTACCGAATTTTCTAGAAGGTAGAGGCCCCAGGACTTGTTCTTACTTGCATGTCACATTAAAGATTTTGCTGGGAGTATTGATAACAAGGAGAGGGGAGAGGTACCTTTCTGACCTGTCCAATAAAGTTGGGCAGTCTGGAAGGTCAATAGGTTTGGAGAAACTTCTTTGTAAATAGGGTAGGAATGAATGGTCTAGTTCCCAAGCTTGGCTTGGGGCACAGTGAGGAAGAACTAGCCTGTAGACAGAGCTGGCCCATCTGGAGTTGTGGATCATGGGGTCGTGATTTTTCTCAGCTCTGTAGTGGGTAAAGACTCTCCAAGGAGCTCTCTATCCTCCTCCCTGCCACCCCATCTCACTTTATATAGACACCTATTAAATCCTAGGATCCAAAATTCAGAGAATAGTTAACTCAAAAGCAATCCCCTAACCCTGGTGGTTAACTCACCTTACAGGTTAGTTTCTGGCTCCAGTCTGATTGCCTCTCCCAGCTCCTCAAGGGTTAATGCCCGACCCTACAGTACACCAGAAGGGATTCAGGGGAGAGGGATCCTCATCAGATTCACTCAGTCTTCACCTGAAATGCCAGGTTCCCACTCCAGCTATTCTGGCCCCTGATTTCTCCCAAGAGGCAGCCCTAAGCCCCGCTCCAAAGGCTTCTGCTCTATACAGGACTCCCAATAGTACATCTGCTTTTCCCCTAAGCACCAAACTCCTCCCAGCCTTGTACCAATTGAGCTTACAGGTACATCCAGCTCCACCCTGCCTAACCCTAAGTCCCTCCTCTCTCTTCCGTATTCCTCAGGGCCTTCTTTCCTTCACTTCCCAACCAGTCCCTATGTCTGTGCCAGGCTACAGCACCTGGGGCCCATCTAATTTACCAAGTCCACTGAATTCTCTCCTATATAAATTTCTTCTTCTTTCTCAAGCTATTTGAGGACCACTTGTCCTTAACACGCTGCCTCTTAAAAAATAAAAATAAAAAACCAGAAACTTGTCAATGATTCACAAAGGGGATAGGAGGCGTTTTATTTCCTTACCGATGCTAACAAACATGCCCTGTGCCCTCTAACATAGGCATGATTCCCTGTTTTCTGCCAGGGGCCTTTGTTAGTGCATCACTTTTCTTCCGGAGTCTTTCTTTCTTTCTATATGTTCCTCTACTGTCCCCCTCCCAATTCCTCTCTATTTTCTTCCCATTCTAAAACATCACATTTCTTCTCTCCTTGAAAAACATGACTCAATAACAATAACAGTAATAATAACAGCTCACATTTATTTCTTGCTTACTAAGTGACAAGCCCTATGCTAAGCACTTCACAATGAGCATTTCCTCTGATCCTTACAACAGCCCTGGGGGGTAGATGCTATTACATCTTTTTAGGATCAGGAGACAGAGGGAAACTGAGGGTAAATGGACTGCCCAACATCACCTAACTACTAAGTGTCCGAGACTGGATCTAATTCCAGGCTCAGGGCTCTAAACACTGAGCCATCTAGCTGCTTTCACTGCTCAGCTTCTAAGGAGCCAAGATTGCCACCCCCCAGCCACTCCCACCCAACGTACACCTGAGTTTTTGCTGCTATCCACTGCAGTAATTCAAAGGAGGCCAGAGTTCAGATTCACTCATTTCCATCAGAGTCCTGGTAACATAAAATAGCAAAATCCTCATAAAAAAAAAGTTAAAAAATTATGCTGCTTTCTGAAAAGCACTCATACTTCTCCAACTCACTGAATGTCCTCTACCTTTTCACAATCTCTCTGGAATTTATGAATCCTCATTTTAGACCGAAACTATCCTTCATCCATACACAGACAGGATTTGTCCTCTATTTTTCTCGCTGTGATGCCAAACTATAAAACCAAGATGACAGAAAACCTTTCTGTAGTCATCTTCCACATCATTCAGGTTTTTTTTCATTTCATTCCCATCGATCTGGTCCATCATTCTCGTCACTTATCTGGTCACCGTTCTTCTGATTTCCAATTTCACTGTGATGTTCCAAACAAATAACAAAAGCCAACACTCTCTCAGCCTATCTCCCTGTGTTTTCTATTTTATTCCATGGGTTATTTGTCATAATTTGTTCGGGTGTTCCCAAGGTTCTTCCAAATACTCAGAGAAGATGCGTGAAAGCCCATCACAGGCTCCAAGGGAACATGTTTTTCTTTGTGAGTCCCCAGACCACCAAGAGTCAGTTCCTTGGACCCTTATCCCCAAAGTCCTTTTTTTTTAAAGGGTGAATTGGAGCAGCTGGGTCTGCCTAATAGTTCTGGTTAGCAGTTCAGCATAAAACAGTAGTTGACAAATCACACCGTTTGTCCAAGGACTTTGCCTAGAAAAAGTCAACCTGAATCTAGCAGCAGTGTGATAGGGGAGAGAAAATTAGCCCAATTCTCATTATTTACTCTTGGCTATAAACCTGCTAAAAGTTGTAATTACAGTTTGATCACTGGAAAAGCACCATATGCAGCTTTTCATGCTAAAGGAATAACGATTTCTAAAAAGCAGACAGCTCCTTCCTGCGGAACCTGCCAGGTTTATAGATCTCTTTTCTGGTACATGTATCTCACCTTCTGAATTATAGCAGCTGTGAGATGGGCACTGATGGAAGTCGAGGGCCAGGTGCCTTTCACACACCAGTCACATGCCCTGATTTATAAGGCATAAGACACTGGCTTAACAGACGGAGGCATCTAGTATCAGGTTTTGCTTTTGTTTTTAACAGTGACCATCCAGTTCTGGGTGGCTGTAAATAAACATAGGTAACAGAAGGCAATAAGGCCACCCCAGTTTCGGGTCCACATCCCTGATAAGGGTCAAAATCATGGAGGTGCCACTATCTTTCAAGAGTTCTTGTTTAAAGCCAGTTTCCTGGATTCATGGTTACAGCTTTAAAATCTAAAAAGGACAACAGACTTAGGAGCCTTCATTTAGGTACCAATAGAGAATCTAGAAAATCAAAGACAGCAAACCCTGCCTAGTCTCTGTTTCTCTCTGACACACATTCCACCCTGTATTTCAGTCTCTTCATTTGTTACAGAGAAATCAAGGTTCTATAGTAAAAAGCAAAAGATCCAAAACAACAAATCAAATGTCAGAAATCACAGATTGATATGCCAACAAAAGAGAGAATTAGCTTTACTTGGTTCCCAACTCCTGCAAATCTGCCATTATTTTTCCCCTGGACCAATGCTTTAAAGTGCTCCTCCCTATCACATCATAGAAGAGTTTCTAAAACAAAGACAACCCAGGAGAATTTTAGAAGCCATTAGTCTGAGAAAAATTATTTTCAAGTATTGCTTTGTGACCTTATAAAGGAACTGAGGTCAGATACTTTTAACCAGTATTGTTAAAAAAAAATTATTGCCTTTTGTTTATCACATTCATTTATGAACATCTTCCTTCCTACCTCCTCAGTGAACCCTGCCCTTGCAGCAAAAATTTCAAGAGAGAAAAACCAGTTCTGCAAAACTAAAACATCCATTGCAGCTGGCACTACAATATAGCTGGCACTATACCTCTAGTTTCCTATCTCTGGAATGGAAGGTGAGAGGTATATTTTCCCAATTCTCTGAAGTCAAGCTCCTTACCAATTTCAAGGAATATAGTCTTAAGTTTTCAGTCTAAGTGCACTTATTCCCTATTTGGACCAAGCCTGGGTTTTGACTCAAAAGAAAGTTGCTGTCACATCACCCACTTTCTTATAAAAGGCCTTTCAATTTGCATGAAGACCCAATTTACTGGTTTCCAACATCTTGCTTTTGGGCACAACCATTCTATTTCACTACTTTCTTTACCAATAAAGAAAGGGTCTGGAGACCTAGGTTTCTGTAAGATTCAGTGAGGGAAAGGATTAAGGAATTAATAGAATACCAGAGGTAGCCAAGTGCCATGGAAAGGGTTTGGGATCTGGGTTCAAGGGTTTGGGCTCTGGATTTGGTAAGACTTGAGTTTACATCCTACCTCTGACACTACCTATGAAACCTTCGGTGGGTCACTTTATCTCAAAGGGTTTCAGTTTCCTCATCTGTAAAATAAGGGATGCTGGAACAAATGGCCTCTGAGGTTCCTTCAGGGTCTATGACCACTGGATCCTGTTTGATGCTTGATGCATAGAATTGCCATTCTTAGAACACTTAATTTTGGATTTTCTTTTCAATAGTACTTCAGAGGCTACAAAAAAAAGAGCCTTAGGAAAAGGGAGAGAGAAAAAAATAGGACCTAAAAATTATAATTTTTGTGTAATGCTAAGACTAATTTCCAGCATTTATTTGAACAATGTGAGTCATATACCTATCATTCCTTATGAAACAAGTTTTCATACATCTAGTGTACTTTTAATTACATTCATAGTAGGGGGTGGCTAGGTGGCACAGTGAATAGAATCAGGAAGACCTGAGTTCAAATCCAACCTCAGACACTTAACACTTACTAGCCGTCTGACCTTGGGCAAGTCTCTTAACCCCAATTACCCTGCCTTCCACCATCAAAAAAACAAACAAACAACAAAACATTCATAGTTATGGAATGTAGGGGCTTGTGCAATTGAAATGTTTACTATATAAGAAAAAAAGTGATAAAGTAGGTAAAAATGAACATTGACTACTACATGGCTTTGTTTTCTCTTCACAAATTCCTCCTGCAACTGAGGCTATACACAGAACACAGGGGATCCCAGCCAGCAGGATGATTCACTGTTACAATTTTCAAATGCATGCCATTCTGTGGATCTCAAGGGAAAAACATTCACAAATTTCCAAAGAAATAGGTCCTTCCCCCACCCTCCCACCCCCAATATTAGTATCAAAACCAAACTGAGTTTGTCCTGAGATGTGAAAACAATTCTCTCTCAGCTGCATGGGCTATGAGCCATAAGAAAATGAAAGGTTCCTTCAGAGGAAGGGATATGACTTCTTGATTCAAGAGCTCTCCCCAGGAATATCCAGCTGGCAGGCAGGTCCTTGTCTCACCACACCTGGCAGCTTCGAATCACTTCCTTCAGGGCTCTCACCCCTTCCACACTTTTTTCCTTCAAGGCCAGAGCCAGGAGAATAGGCCTGTTTCCTGCTTCTTGAGACACGAAAGTCACTAGGTTCTTTGCAAAGACGTGGATAAGGGGCTGGAGAGGCAAAGGGAGAAGAAAAGTCACATAAGAGGGTCTCTTTAGAGAAGTTGTGCCTTTTCTTAGTACCTTCATTAAGCATCCCTTATTTAGAAACAGAGATAGGCTTCCTGTATCACCATTAAATTACCATGCTTTAAATCTGATGTGACAGTGATTCAGCATCAGTGAAAATACACCCAGAGCAACCAGTCACAAACTGATAAAGCAGCATCATTAAGTATATTTTCTTCATGCCTTCCAATTCCCAGGTCTCTCCTGCTTATCTTTAGTCTGGGAAGGCTAAGGAAAAGGCAAGTCTGCAAAGGGGCCTTCATTCAATCCTTAAGACATAATACTAGAAAAGGTTCAGACTAAGGGGAAAAAAAGACACAAGCTATGGAGCCAATATATTTATTCTTCTGTGGAACAAAAGGCCAAATGAGTGACCGAAGCATTTCCTGAGAACAGGGGAGGCATTCCCATACAAAGAAGACACTTGGAAATAACACTTAAGTCATCACAGTAGTGATGCATAAATATTTCAGACATTCAGCAGCCCTGAAGTCATCTTAAAACCTAAGTGATTTCTCCTGCATCTTTGGGATCCCCTACTGACTACTTTACCTCATCTTGTCCGAGGAGCACTCTAGTAGTGATAGTAGGCTTGCAGATATCATTGGCTATGGTACTAGGTTCCAGAGAGACCAGGGTACCCATTTTTCCATACTGGGTCACCAACACAAAGATGTGACTGCTGAAAGCTGTGCAGACCACCTGGGTCGGGATACCACAAACCACTTCAACCTTCTGTTTTGAGGTCACAATTGGTCTGGCTTCCATGGCAGGCTCATTTAAGTGACAGCTAAAATAAATAAAGGAAAGGAACACATCAACACATAAGCACTGCAGTGCAACATAATGCCACTGCATACCCATAAGAGATGAAAAATGAACGTTATTTGGTGATGACAATAAGTGAAAAGACATAAATAGGCCCATTTAAAAGCTGACACACTGGAAACAAGGAACTTTTCACCCTGTGAATTTTTCAAAAAGATCATCTTAATTGGGTGTATATATGTACATAGGCACACAATGCAAAGAAAGCAAAATGCAGAAAGATGATTTGCATCATTAGAGGATGTCTGCAGCAGGAGCAGCATGGGACATATTTAACTTCCCCTTCAGAGACCTATATGTTCCCAACCCTCTGAAAATTCAGTTGATGAAATTTATTACTTTTGTGGTTTCCTACTGATCTTAATTGTCCTCATTTAAATCTTGGGAGGCCTTTAGTCATTTAAGGGCTATTTGTTTTGAATGAAAACACCCCAGATACTTCTGCTTAACAGCTAGGGCATAAATAAAACCTGTTTTTTACCCCAGGACTGAGATTACAATTTACTGATTAAAATTTTCAAATTTCATTTTGTCTTTTCAAAGCAGTAGGACTAACATTTTAAAATTCCCAACACCTACTGGGCTATCTAACCCACAGGTCAATCAGTCAACCAGCTTTTATTAAGTGCCTACTATGTGCCAGACACCATGCTAAAAGTGTGTGGGGGGATAGAGGGGAACCATAAACCCCACAGTCTGTAATAATTAAGGGGCGCTGAGGGATCAGCACATGGATGAGAAGCGGACCTGGGGTGCTGAAAGGGAGAGCGAGAAGACATGAAGATGCCTAAGGCACAGAAAAGGGAAGGGGGTGAGAAAGGGAGCACAGGGGCTGCTGAGGGGGACAAAGAAGGGGGAAGGGGCACCAGGGAAGCAGCGCAGGAAAGGGGCGGAAGGGCACAAAAGGGGGAGCGTGGAGGGGAAAGAAGAGGCTGCAGTGAGGGAAGGGCACTGAACGCAGCAATGAACGCTGTGGGGGGCGGGGGGCACAGGCGGGTAGGTGGGCTTGTGGGAAGAAAGGGGGCACCAGGGGGGGCAGAGAGACCTGGGGCAGGGAGGGGAGGGGGCACCAGGGCACCAAGGGGCACGGGGTTACAGAGGGAGAAAAGGAGCGAAGGGAGGGGGCCAAAGGACTGCGTGGAGGGAGGGGGCATGGGCACACGGAGAGGAAGGGGCGTGTGTGCACCTGGAGGGAGTAAAGGCGCGGAGGAGAGCCGGGGCAGGGAGGGGAGCGAGCTAGGGGCACGGGCGGGGCGCGGAGGCAGGAGACAGAAGAGGGGACACGGGCTTCGGACGTGGGCACGCGGGGCCAAAGGGGCCGGAAAGCCCGGGGCGGGGCAGCGAGGCGCCCCCCCCCACCCCCGGGCCGGTGCGCACAGGCTGCCCGGGTCTGCGGCCGCTCATCCGCAAACCCCGGCGGGCTGCGGTGCCACGCGAGGCCGGGGCTTCCGGGCCTGCAGCCCCAGCGTCTGCCCCCGGCGTCTCCGCCTCACGGCCGGCCCGGAGCCTGCAGAGTCGGCGGCGCCGGGGCCCCGGCGGGCGGGGGAGGGGGTGGGGGCAGCGAGGGGAGCCAGGCCGCCTCCCCTCCCGCGCCCGGCCTTACCTCTCCATAGCGCGCCCACGTGCGCAGCAGAGCGCCGGCCGTTTCCTGGGCACGCGCCGGGGCCGCAGTTCTGCCTGCGGCCAGGCGGGGGCGGAAGAGCGGGATGGATGCTCCAGGAGCGCAGCGCCTCCTTCAGCGGGGGCGCAGAGCCTCTCCTGGGGCGTGGACCTCCTGGCGAGGCCGGTGGAGCCTTCCCGGAAGATAGAGCTGCAGCCTGAGTTCAAATCCAGATGAGTGACCCCGGGCAAACGGCTTCGTCTCCCTTCCCTTCAGGGTCCAGTGGAACCATAGATGGTTACAGAGCTGCCTCCCAGGGCGGCGCGTGGCGTGCCGGCACACAAGTGCACAAGTGCGGTATGAGTGTTAGCTGCTATCGCACGAATACGGTAATTTTAACAAACCAATTCAGGCCCCGCCCTCCCCCGGCGTTACTTTGTATCTCTTTTGCTCCCTTGTTTTTCAGTCCTGTCCGCTTCTTCATGGCCCGGTTTGAGATGGTCTTGGCAGAGATAGCGGAGGGGTTTGTGCTGTGTCCTCCGTCCCATTTTACAGATGAAGGATTGAGGCAAACAGACTTAAGTGACTTGCCCAGGGTCACCTAGCTAGTAAGTTTCTGAGGTCAAATTTGAACTCAGATCTTCCTGATTCCAGGTCCTGTGCTCTATCCGCTGTACCATCTAGCTCCCCCATTTTGAATATATTTGCATATAGAATATATGTAAACACTTCTTCATCTAGATTTTAATAATCAAGGCAGGTTCTGTTTCATTCTCTTTTTTTTTTTTTGTCTTTTTTTGAAGGGGGAAAGTCAGGGCAATTGGGGTTAAGTGACTTGCCCAAGGTCACGCAGCTAGTAAGTGTCAAGTGTCTGAAGCCAGATTTGATTTGAAGTCAGGTCCACCTGACTCCAGGGCTGGCGATCTATGCACTGCACCACCTAGCTGCCCCTTCTTTCATTCTTATACTGCAGAGCCAGGGTTGGAGAGGAAGGCTTGACTTTAAGTCTTGTCTGTGACACATACTGGCTGTGTGACCTTGGCAAGTTACTTAACCTCTCAGTGCTCTAGGTAATTGTCTAATACTATTAATTGCCGAAAAGGTGCTGACTTGCATTAGTAGAGGGAGTTTCCTCATCTGGACATTCCATATATCAACAAAATTGCAGGTTTGGTCCCTTTCCCATTTTCTTTCTTTCCCCAGGACCTAGCTCAGTGCCTGACACATAGTAGGCACACTGATTGAATTAGAATTAGAAAGGAACCCCAAAAGTTTTTCATCTAGCATTCTCATTTTACAAAGAAGGAAACTGAGACTCAAATAAGTGGTAGTTTCCTAAAATGACAATCTGAAGTAAAACTGTCACCACCATTTAAAATGCATGCCTCTGGACCCTTCACCATTCCACTATTTGAAGCCCTATCCCTGTAATATTATTCCTGAAGATACTTTCAATGAAAGTATATAAGATAACTAGTTATCTCAATACTTTCCTTCATTTAGAAATGGAGTACCTCCTGAAAGAGATTCCAAAATAAAAACTCCCAGGAACATTATAGCCAAATGCTAGACCTCCCAGGTCAAGGAGAAAATATTGCAAGCAGCCAGAAAAAAAATTCAATTATCATGAAGCCACAGTCAGGATAAGATAAGATTTAGCAACTTCTTTCTTAAAAAGATCAGAGCGCTTGGAATATGATATTCACAAAGGCAAAGAAGCTGGGATTACAAACAAGAATCACTTACCCAGCAAGACCGAGTATAATCCTTCAGGGGGAAAATAGATATTTAATGAAATAGAGGACTTGCAAACATTCCTGATGAAAAGCGGACCAGAGCTGAATAGAAAATTTGATTTTCAAACGCAAGATCAGGGAGGTGGAGCCAAGGTGGCAGAACAAAGGCAGGGACTCACCTAAGTTCTTCCCCCAAACCTCCAAATACTTTTAAAAAATGACTCTAAACAAATTCTGGAATAGTAGAACCCACAAAAAGATGGGGCAAAACAAATTACCATCCTAAGACAACTTGGAAGGTTGTCAGGAAAGCTCTGTTGCACCAGGGTGAGAGAGGAGTGTAGGCCCTGCCAGCACAGGCTGCACCAGAGCAGGCCAGGCCCCAGTAGACCTGGAGCAGGCCTCAGGGGGATAAATCACTGGCAGCATTGACGTTTCCAGAAAGTCAGGAAGAAGGGTCTATTGCACCTGGGTGAGAGTTGAGCACAGTCCAATGCAGGCCATGGCAGCACATCCCTGACCCCAGCAAACTAGGAGCAGGCCTTGAGAGTGACTGAATCAGCAATGGTGGCTTCTTCCAGAGCTCTTAGCCCACAGATGATGAATGGGTAAACATCTGATCAGAAGGAGATTTCAGGGGTCTTTTTGTTAGCACTGAGGCAGGACTCTTGCTTTACCTATACTTGGATCCACATCACAGTCCAGGGGCAAGGAGGAACACTGGCATAGCAGAACTTGTGACAGCAGTGGAGAGGGGAGCCCTCCTCACAGTTCCAGGGCAGAAAAGTGCTTATGGTTACTCACAGTCTAGAGTACAGGCCAGCAGAATGGTAAACACCACTTCTTAGATCAGGCCTGTACAACATTCAGTCCAAGCATCACTTGTGACCTGCCAAATGATCTCGGGTGACCTGTGAAAAATGTAGAGGATGTAAAACAGGCCTGCACAGCATACTGCCCATGGGCCATACCACTGTAGAAGAACTGAAAACTTACAGGTTGCTAAAAGAATTTCTGAAAACAGCATCACAAAACCATTGAAACTTAGGATGATGTGCCCTCCACCCTGGAAGCAGAGCCCTTCTTTAACAGTTAAAAGTCAAGTAACAGGGGCGGCTAGGTGGCGCAGTGAATAGAGCGCCGGCCCTGGAGTCAGAAGGACCTGAGTTCGGAGCCGGCCTCTGACACTTAATCCACACAAACAAAAACCTAGCCGTGTAACCTTGGGCAAGTTATTTAACCCCAATTGCCCTAAAGGGGCAGCTAGGTGGCGCAGTGAGTAAGAGTGCCGGCCTCGGAGTTGGGATGACCCGAAATCAGATCTGGCCTCAGAAAATGAGCACCCACACATAAATAATGACTAGCCGTGTAACCTTGAGCCAGTTACTTAACCCCAATTGCTTTAAAAAAAAAAAAGTCAAGTAATAGGCTGGGAAAATGAGCAAACAGTGGGGGAAAAATCTCTGACTATAGAAAGTTACAGTTGTGATGAGGAAGATCAAAACACACACTCAAAAGACAACAAAGTCAAAACTCCTACATTCAAAGCCTCCAAGGAAAATATGAATTGGTTTCAGGTCATGGAAGGGCTCAAAAAGGATTCTGAAAATCAAGTAAGAAAGGGTGAAGAAAAACTGGGAGGAAAATGAGAGTGATGCAAGAAAATCATGAAAAACAAGTCAACATCTTGGTAAAGGAGACACATACAAAATAATAAAGAAAATAACACCTAAAAAACCAGAATAGGCCAAATAGTAAAAGAGATACAAAAAACCAATGAGGAGAAGAATGTCATAAAAAACAGAACTGGTCAAATGGAAAAGGAGGTCCTAAGGCTCACTGAAGAAAATAATTCCTTAAAAATTAGAATGAAGCAAGTAGAAGCTAATGACTTTATGAGAAATCAAGAAACAATAAAGCAAAACCAAAAGAATGAAAAAAAATAGAAGATAATGTGAAATATCTCACTGGGAAAACAACTGAGCTGGAAAATAGATTCAGGAGAGATAATTTTAAAATTATTGGACTGAAGGCATGATCACAAAAAGAGCCTAGACATCATCTTTCAAGAAATTATCAAGGAAAATTGCCCTGATATAGAATCAGACAGTAAAATTGAAATATAAAGAATCCACTTATCACCTTTTGAAAGAGATCCCAAAATGAAAACTACCAGAAATGTTATAGCCAAATTCCAGGACTCCCAGGTCAAGGAGAAAATATTGTAAGCAGCCATAAAGAAACAATTCAAGTATGCTGGAGCCACAGTCAGAATAACTCAAATGTATGGCCCAAGAGAAGTATAAAAAGGTAAATAAGAAAAAGAAATCACAAGGGATTCAATAAAGTTAAACTGTTTACATTTCTACATGGGAAGATGTATTCCTCTCTCACCTCTTAATTTCACCTTTTAAGTATCATCCCTTTCTATTAAATTGGTCCTGTGCCCTCTATTAATAATAATCATTATTAAATACAATTACTCTCATTGAATTTGGCTTAGGAAGGGAATGACATACACACTAAATAAGGTTTCTCACCCTACAGGAGAGTAGGGGTGTATCAGCAAGCACCCCAGCATCCCCAGAGTGGCTGCCAACACAGGTTCTTAGATCTGCTTTTGTAAAGGAAAGCAACTCAAAATGGGTTAACAAGCTTACTTTAATCAAACAAACATATATTACCTAGTTCAGGGGAAAAAGGTCAGCACCCGAACTTCAGAGTTACAGAACTTACAGATCAAACAGACAGGCTTCCAAACTGTCCAACCATTATATCAATACCAAATCACAGTTACCAGAGAGGGAAGCATCAACATCTGGGTTTTCAAAGCCGGGGGGCTCTCAACAACGGCTTCCCAGAGTCTCATCTGGTCAAATCACACAACACTTCTCAAAGTGAGCCCCAAAGCTAAGCCTCTCATCAGGGTTTATATAGTCTTCTCCTAGCTCAGAGATTGTAACAATCTCCTTGACCCACTGCTCAATCACAAAGTATCAAGGTGTGGGCTTTCCTGAAAAACAAGCCTCCCACCACAAGTTCCAGGTGCACTTAAGCTAGGGGCAGGGAAGATCTTTAAATTTGCATTTCCATTACAAGGTGGGGAAGGGAATGAGGGGGGACAATGGAAGGGAGGGCAGGCTGCGGGGGAGGGAAGTTGGAAGCACCCACTTTTGAAAAGGGACAGAATCAAAATAGAGAATAGAACAAGTGGGAGGTGGGATAGGAAGGAGGGAAATATAGTCAGTCTTTTACAATATAGCCACTAAGGAAGTGTTTTGCATAGCTACACGTGTACAACCTATACTGAATTGCTTATCTTTCTAGTAAGGGTGGATGACAAGGTAGTAAAAGAATGAATCTGGAATTCAAAGTTTTAAAATCAAATGTTTAAATATATATATTATTAATATTATTTTACATGTAACTGGGAATTAAGATATACAGGCATTGGGGAGATCCACTGTGCCCCACTGGAAAGTTGGAGGGGGTATGGGAGAAGATATGGGAGAGAGCAGATTGGAGGAGGGGATATCCAGTGAGATCGCTATTTTGGGGTGGTGGGTAGGGGAAAATGGAGAGAAAATTTGTAATTCAAAATCTTGAGGAAATGAATGATGTTAACCAGAAATTAATAAAGCATTTGATTTAAAAAAAAATAGGGCAGTTAGAAGCAATATACATAGACAGTGGACATGGGTGTGCATTGACTATGATGAGATGATATCTAGAAAATAAAATTAAGGGGCAAGAAAGGAAGATATCTATGATGGGATGATATAAAAACTTAAGGCGTGGGGCGGCTAGGTGGCGCAATGAATAGAGCGCCGGCCCTGGAGTCAGAAGGACCTGAGTTCGGAGCTGGCCTCAGACACTCAACACACACAAACAAAAACCTAGCTGTGTGACCTTGGGCAAGTTACTTAACCCCAAATGCCCTCCAAAAATCAAAAAAACAAACAAAAAAAACCTTAATGGGTGAGAAAGAGGGAGGCACTAGGAAAAGGGGAAAAGAAGAGATATAAAAGGCTAATTTATTTCACATAAAAGAGGCAAGAAAGAACTTTTATAGTGGAGGGTAAAACGGGGGGTGGTGGTGGCAGGTAATGCTTGAACTTTAATTTGAATTGAGTCAAAGAGGGCATAACATACACACTCACTTGGGTATAGAAATTTGTCTTACTCTAGAGGGAAGTAGAAGGGGAAAAAGGATAAGAGAAGGGGGGAGCTGATAGAAGGGAGGGCAGATTTGGGGCGGTGGTGGACAAAACATTTTTAAGGAAGGACAGAGAAAGGAGAGAAGGATTAAGGGGGAAAATAGAGAAGCAGAGTCATAACTGTGAAAAAATTGTTACAGCAGATTTCTCTGATAAAGGTCTTATTTCTCAAATATGTAGAGAACTGAGTCAA
This sequence comes from Gymnobelideus leadbeateri, assembly GCA_011680675.1. NCBI lineage: Eukaryota > Metazoa > Chordata > Mammalia > Diprotodontia > Petauridae > Gymnobelideus > Gymnobelideus leadbeateri. Next base: position 418,702 of record WOXC01007869.1, on the reverse strand, counting down.
ATTTATAAGAATATAAGTCATTCCCCAGTTGCTAAATGGTCAAAGGATATGAACAGGCAATTTTCAGATAAAGAAATAAAAGTTATTTATAGTCATAGGAAAAATGCTCTAAATCACTAATGATTAGAGAAATGTAAAATAAAAAAAACAATTCTGAGGTACTACTTCAGATCTATTAGATTCATTAATATGACAGAAAAGGAAAATGACAAATGTTGGAAAATGACAAGAGAAAATAGGGACACTAAGGCACTTTGTTGGAGTTGTGAAATTGTTTGACCATTCTGAAGAACAATTTGGAGCTATGCCCAAAAGTATAAAATCATACATACCCTTCAACTGACCTTGGCAGTATACTTTCCAGGGATGTGTACATAGATAATGCGATTGACACATGCATTGCCAGAACTAGCTCATTGTCTGAGAGGCTCCAAAAGAAAGTGTGGGAAAGAAGAGGTATTAGGCTACCTGTCAAACTGAATGTCTGCAGAACCATTGTGCTGACTTCATTTTTGTGTGCTTGTGAAACCTGGATAGTCTATGAGCACCATGCCAGAAAATTGAACCACTTCCATTTAAATTATTTTATGAAGATTACCTGGAAAGACAAGGTACTGGACACTGAGATTCTTTCTTAAGCTGAACTGCCAAACATTCAAACTCTGCTACAGAGAGTACAGCTCCAATGGACTGGCTACACTGTTCAAATGCCAAATGTACATTTATCTAAGAGACTGTTTTAAAGAGAATGCCCACAAGGCAAACATTCACATAGAGGTCATAAGCAGTGATACAAGGACACTCTCAAGGTCTCTCTGAAGAACTTGTTATCCACTGTGGCATCACTATAGAATTTTAGCAATACATGATCATCCACCATGGTGTACCTGACTCAAAAGAAGGTGCTATGCTCTATAAGCAAAGCAGAATCACATAGCGCAAAGTAAACATGAGATGTGCAAATCTAGAGTTATCTTCCTCCCAAATGTTCAAATACATTATTCATACCTGACCTGTGATAGAGCCTTCCAAGTTCTTATTGGATGACCTAGTGATGTCATTTTGGTCCTCTTTGAGTATGAAGGATGAACAACAACCCTTTAACCTAGCAATACTACTACTAGGTCTGTATCTCAAAGAGATTTAAAAAGAAAAGGGAAAGGACATATGTACAAAAATATCTATAGTAGCTCTTTTGATGTGGCAAAGAACTGGAAATTGAAGGGATGTCCATCCATTGGGGAAAGACTGAATAAGTTGTGGTATATGATTGTGATAGAATGCTATTGTATTATAAGAAATGGCCAGCAGAATGCTTTCAGAAAAACCTGGGAAAATTTACATGAACTGATGCATAGTAAAGTGAGCAGAAATAGGAGAACATCATACACAATAACAGAATATGGCATGATGATCAACTGTGGATGCCAACTATTCTCAGCAATACAATGATCAAGACAGTGTCAAAGGACTTATAATGCTATCCACCTACATGGAAAGAAATGATGGAGTCTGAATGCATATCAAAGCATACTTTAAAAAAATCGCTTTATTTTTCTTGGGGTCTCTTTTTTGTTTGTGTTTTCTTTCACAACAAGATGAATGTGGAAATATATTTTCCATGACTACACATGCATAACTATATCAAATTGTTCACCTTCTCAAGAAGGGGTGTGAGGAGGGAGAGAGAGAATTTGGAGCTCAAATTAAAAAAAATGCTAAAAATTGTTTTTATTTGTAATTGAAAAAAAAATTTTAAGATAGAAATGGAGTCATTTTATGATTTTGTAGAACATTAGGTATAAAAGAATAATAAGCAGATGATAATTTACCTCTGGATGTTTTCTATCTTAACTTCATCAGAAAAGGTAAGAACAAGAAGATAGTATAAATAGTAGTAGTAATGGAAGTAATAGTGTAGTGAGGAGTTGGTCCCCTGAGAAATTGACTTCCCCCACTCTCCAGCCTGGTTAGTGAAATCAGAAGAGACTGGTAACAGAGATGAGGTGTTATTATGTCTACACCTGGTTGCCCCTTTAAAAGTATGAAGAGTTCTTCCTGATGGAATGAGAGGAGTAACTTGCTATTAACTCACTAAAGATTGACCATGCCATGCTCCCAGTGGCCTTTAAAAAGCAAGTCTACTGGCTCTTAAGGGCAGCTAGGTAATGCAGTGGATGGAGTGCTGGACCTAGAGTCAGGGAGACCTGAGATCAAATCTGTCTTCAGATACTTACTAGCACTTCAGATACTAACAATAACACCAACCTCAGACACTTACTATGTGACCCTGTGCAAGTCACTTAACCCTGTTTGCCTTAGTTTCCTTATTTGTAAAATGATTTGGAGAAGGAAATGGCAAACCACTCCAGTGTCTTTGCCAAGAAAACACTCAAAAAGGTCACAAAGAGTTGGACACAACTGAAAAGTGACTAAACGACACTGGCTCTGATTTCAGGAAGAAAGCAGTTTTGTGGAACTGATCTGCTATCTTTTCTAGAGGGCCATGGTGGGGTGGAAATGGGAGGGAATTTCTCTCTTCTTTTTCTGCATCAGCCATGATGGGAGCTATACACCCAGTACAGAACAACCATATCCAACAGAGTCAGAGCAGAGATTAGAGAAGTAGGTTCAAGGTGTGTGGCTGCTGGCAGTAGAGAAGAGTGCTAACTATAGATTCAAGGGAAAATTAGTCCTTCAGTTTGCAACTCTAATTGTAGAAAGGAGCAGGTACTGGGAGATCAGTTGAACAGATGCTACACACAGTAGGAAGCAGCATAAAGACACAAAGGGGAAAAGACATTGGAGACCTGCAATCCAAGAAGTATATCTTAGCTTGGCCACATCAGTACTAGTGTGCTTTAAGTATGTGACCATTCTTTCCAATGATGCTATGTAAATAAGTGGGAGAGTATGTCCCAGGTTTATGGGAGAACTGTTTATAGCTCCTGTGGTTATTATGCCCTCTTAAGTATATGGCTTTCCTTTGTGCTAATTGTACCTATTATAAAAAATTAAGTGCACCTGTAGGGGTTCATGGATTTTAGTTTTAGGGGTAAAAATCCACAGTATTGTGAACCCATGGGGAGCTAATTTGCAAATTTTGAGTTCAGTTGGGGAGGTAATCATGGAGTATGTGTGTGTGTGTGTGTGTGTGTGTCTGTCATAAAGCAGAAATATCAACAAAGATGAGTACTTCCCTGCCAAAAAGTAGGAAAAGGATTGACAGATATTCTTAAAGCACATGATAAACAAATTAAAAACTTAAGGGAACATTTCTGGAACAAATATTTTACAGAGAAAAAGGAAAAAAAAGGCTGACCATAGATAGATGCCACTGGATTCCTCAAATATAACCAAAAGTGTTGTATGTGCCCCCTCTGCCCAAATGGAGACTGTTAAATAGTTCCAAGAGTAGAACTATAAGGACCTCCATGTGCAGCACCCACATGAATCCAGCTAATAATATACAGACAAAGAAATGTCAAGTAACAAAGCTGATTCATGTGGTTTTGTTTAAAGAAATATAGGAATTTAGGATAGTAATACAAGACCAGGTCATTACTATTATAAATTAAAGAAAGGTCTTTCTTAAGAAGACGAGACTTATAGATGCATGTAGATTTTGCAATAAAATGGTAGAAACTGCAATATGTCACTGTAGATTATAAATATTGATAATTAAATATGAATGAGTGAAAAAGTATTTATTAAATACAAATTATGTGCCAAGTACTGTGCTAAGTACCAAGAATACAAATACAAAAAGCAAAAACAATCTCTGTCTTCAAGGTAATTATATAAAAGCATATCCAAAGTACCTATAAAACACACAAAAGCAAGAGGTACAACTGAGAAGGAAAGAACAAGTTGATCTAGTTAGTTACAGAGTTGGTAGGTGGAGATATAAGAAATAAATTGACACACCCCTTCCAGGAACAATGACAGCTGATTTCAGCATAATTCCAAAACTTGAAAGAGGTAGGTGTGATCTTAAAGGAAAGAACATAGCTGTGCATGGTAAGGTTATGGAGGACCTAGAAAGAGCAATCAATTTACAAGAATTACCACTCAAAGTTGTCTTTTAAATTGTTTTGTTTTTATTTTGGACATAAATACCAAAAAGAAAGAACATTTTAATCCACACGCATCAGGACACAAACAGAGGATAAAAATCTGTAAATCTCCATTTCATACCACTTTAAAAAAAGGATATAATTCAACACATTATTTTCAAAATTATCATGTTCATCTGTGCATCCTTCTATTACCTTTTGTGATTTAAAAAAAATGTTTTTGGCGGGGGGCATCACTATAGAATTTTAGCAATATATGAGTATATAGCTCCTTCCATTTGCTCAAATAAAATTGCCTTCCTAGGTTTCTCTGGATTCTTGTGTTTGCATTTCAAGGTTGCTACTCAGCTCTGGTCTTTTCACCTTAAATGCTTGGAAGTCCCTTTCTCCATCAAAAATCTGTTCCCCACTCCAACCCTCACCCCTAGGATTAGACTCAGCCTTTCAAGGTAAGTTATTCTTGGTTGTGAGAGATTTAGGTGAACCAAATTGACTCCATTTTGTAAACCTGAATCCATTTTGAGACTTAAATTTCATGTTCCTGTAAATCTCACCAGTTTCCTAATCCTGGAAATTGAGGAATATTTTGTTTCACATCTGGGCAAGTCTACCTACTTGCTCACCTCTCTCTCAGCTCCTGTAATTTTCTCAACCCTGTCCCAACTTCCTATTAGAAGTTAGATTGCCTAATCTTGTATCTAGGTTTGTATCCTATTGTTTTCAAATACAAATCTGTTTCCCCCTGTATTTGGGGTCCAAAGTCAAGCTAAGGTGGCCTGGCCCTGATTTGTTATGCAATTGGCATGCATTGATTAATAAGTAGATATGCTCAGAAGCTTAAACCTTTGTTTCCTCAATTATTTCAGATCTTACCTGATGAGGTCAGACTCTCCCTCAAGTTCAAATTCTCCCAAGCTAAAACAAGCCCCTAAGTTGTTGGAGCAGATGTTTCCCAGGAAGTCTCTTTGAGGGAATAGGTGAGCCTCCATTTAAGTTAGAGAAGAATATATTATGTATCACAAATAACCCTACAGTGGAAGCTATTGAATTATGTCAAATTTGGTTTAAAATTGCAAGAGATTCAGTTTATAACCTATTTTGGCCTCCATTTGGCACTTTAGATTAATAGAGAAATTGAGATAGGTCTACAACGTATAAAAATCCAACTGGGTCTAATGTGGTTTGGAGTTGCTGGGAACCCTGGAATGTCGGAGTACAGGGTGGCTTCTGCCTGGAAAGAATACAAGCACTCAAACTTTCTTCCAGTCAAAGTGGCAAAGGTTTATTGTGGAAATCTGCAACTTGATGGGACTGAGACTGATACTTATATAAAAAAAAAACACTACAAAAAAATGGGGGACAGTGCAAAGATCTGAATGGGATTAAGGAATGGTAAATAGCCTGGGGTAGGCCAAGTGCAATAGTGAAAGGAATAAAGTAGTCTGGGGTGGGTCAAGAGCAACTGTGAAAGGATTGTCAAGTATCTAGGTGGGCTGGAATGGGCCAGATGCCTTGGGTGAGCCCCCAGTAATCTGGGATGCTGAAATGGGAAAATTCAGGGATTGGATTACTTTCAAAGACATGGTCTTTTCCTTTCAGTGGTCCAAGTCCCATCATCCCATCAGGTTCCAAATTTGATTTGAAGAAGGGACTTTCCATTACTACAAGTTTTAGAAAATTATGCACCTTAACCTTTTCTATATTATCATATTGTCTGTATTTTTATGTCTTTGTAAAATGCTCAGAAAAATCTGTGTTTTGTGCTATGTTTAGTATTATTTATAGATTTTGCTACCTTGGAAAATTTCTAAGGGGAAAGTGCAGCCAGTCAGAAAGTCTGCTGAAAAGCTGCAGCCAAAGAGTTTAGAATGCTAAGGAAAATTAATCGTTTCATAGTTTCATACTTGAAACAGTGTAGCACCAATGCAATATTTATAGTGTCCACAATCACAGTAAAGACCGTGACTATAAATATCTCACGACGTTCAATCACAAAATATAACAGATTCTCCAGGTAAAGGACAGAACTGAAACATTTATTTAGATACCAGAAAACTGAACCCAAACCAGTAAGCCGATTCCATCATAGTACCAAAGCTATTAAAAAGCCATAATAACATTGAGGGCCACAGCATCCTTTAACCTTCCCACAAACCAATACAAGATAAATATTTACTCACAAACCTCTCTATCTCCTTGCCTCAACCTCCTCTCTCTCCCACCATTTCTCTGGCTTTGATTCCCAGCTTCCTATGGGCTCTGCTTCCCTTCAGGAAATTCCTCCCACCCCAGGCTCCATGGGACTACATTTGGCCTATTAGGGGGCAGAGTTTACTTTCGAAGCAGGGGAAGTCTTCAAATTCCCCCCTACATCTATTAAGGGACAAGGAAGATTTTCAAATTCCCATTCCCATTACAAACAGTTCTCCCAGCTTTCCATACTCTGATCCTAAACTTTCTGTCCCAGTAAGGACCAACTCACATTTTAGGTTTTCAGTGAAGGATTAGGTTAAAAAAAAAAGAAAGAAAGAAAGAAAGAAAGAAAGAAAAAACCCTGCAAGACACTTCAGCCCTGGCTAGGTAGGGGTTACAGAGATAAAGATAATCAAAGAAAGAAAACTTTTCTTGATTTGTAGAAATTTGTGGCATTATAAATAAATTAGAGACCAAATTTGTACCTATAAATAATAATTTTACTGCAAGTTTCCAAATTATGGTAACTGCTAAAAACATTTTAGTAGATTTTAGAGGTTTGCAGATTAAGCTTAAGCACCTCTCTCCCTTTTCTGGAGGGAAGGATTTGGAGTTGGGGTAGAGGTTTGAGAAGGGTTGATCCCACTGAGATAAGTAGATTTCAGGCAAGTACTAAATAAGGAGTTCACCCCGCCCCCCTTCCCTTTGTCCTATCTGATAAGGCACTTAACAGATGCTTAACAAATATTGAAATATCTTAGTGAATTTCAGGGTACTGCTCTGTACAATTTGTCTTAAGGAAAAAGAAGAATAAGATTGTGAGAGTGGAAGTTACAAAGAGTTATCACTCTTTTCCTGGAGATTGATAGAACTATTGTTTTTGTGCAAGAAAGGAAAAATTTCACTGATTAGAAAAAATATATATATCTGTTGCTTAAGAACTGACCATTACTAACTCTTTCCTGACCATAAAAAGAGAAAAACTTATTTAGATAAGGAAGCAACTTAAAAATAAGTGAAATTTAATTAAGTATGGAAAGGGAGACTTATAAGAAAGAGGGGCTCCTAAGGAAAGACTAATAAACCCCACCCATAATCATGTGGGATCACTTATCCTACCCCTAGAATCATCAGGACCTAGACTCAGTTTTTAATAATGGGGATAGATATTCACCACATTGGGAGGGTTGGGGGAGGTTATCAAGAGCTAGGATTATCTTTTGGAAAGGTTGGAGTATAATTTTCAAAGCCTTTTATAACAGAATTGTTTAGATAAATTGGAAGCAAGGTGACCAAAGGAGCCAAAATGGTAAAAAAAATTTCGTGTTAAATTACAAAGGAGAAATACAGTGAGTGAAGAATAGTTCTTTTAGAAAGCTTTGGATGTGATTGGGAAATATATTACTCTGCCCCTTGAAAGATCATTCTAAGGATGTATTCCAACCTTTTGAAATCTTCTGAATTCCAAAGCAAGGGGATGAAAATTTGAGGCTGATACTTGGAGCTTTCCCTTATTTTTGTCTGGAGTCAAAAATCAAAAGACTCAGGAAAAGAGAGGGTAGGGCTAGGTTATGAACATGAAAGGAATTGACTTGGCTCTCTGCATGATTTTTTAAATAAAATAAATCAAAAGTTTATGGAAAGGTACAAGTGCTATGATGAACCTTTGAAAATGAGCTAATTGCTAACTCTGGGCTCTAAATTTCAAAATTCAGGTGCCTAATATCCCTGGAAAATTGAGATTTTGATTTTGTGGTTGTAAATCTAGATTTAATTTGGTTGAGATTTGTCCTGAACCTTAATTATGATGTGGTGATGTTGAGGTTTGGGTTTATAGGGGTGCTCGGGACCCCAAAATACAAGCCTTCTCTCAGCCAAAGTAAAACAAAGTTTATTAAAGATTCACCATATTGGGGAGGGCAGCTAGGTGGCACAGTGAATAGAGCACCAGCCCTGGAGTCAGGAAGACCTGAGTTCAAATCAGGCCTCAGACACACAAAAAAACTAGCTGTGTGACCTTGGGCAAGTCACTTAACCCCAATTGCCCTTTTCCCTTCAAAAAGCAAAAAAAAAAAAAAAAGATTCACCATACTGAGTAGATTCTTAAGGAGCCTGTGCATTTGTGATGCTTGTATTGACAAGTGAGCCAAAATAATCTGACACAGACTGAGTCTGAGCTAGATAGAATCTCAGCCACTTCATAGAGGCAAGATGGATCTTATATACAGAAAGACTGTGGGAGGGATCTAGGGGTGGTCTAGTAGTCTGGGAGGAGAGATTTAGGGAGGATCTTGAGGAGGAGTCTAAGGAGGATCTTGATGGGACTGGGGTTAGACTCCATGAACCAAGAGAATGGGATTTTGATGGGATCAAGGGGGGAAGTAGGAGGAGGCAATCTGGAGGTAATAGACAATGGAGGGCTAGGCTAGCTTAAGGGTAACAGATTTGGTCATAGATATTGTTAGGACCAAGGGTAACCACTAGCAGAAGGCTACCTGGACATAATGAAGTACTAGGATAGGTTAAGGATAACAGAGATTCACTCATATTGATAATGGAAGGCTTTTGGCTTCTGGGGAACTCCAGATCAAGTGGGAAGTTGCAAAGGGGTTCCCAGATTCTATACCCCATTGATGAAGTATGGGCTCTGGGAGCCCCCTTGTGCTCTCCTTGAGTCCTCGAGGTACAGGCTCTGGGAACCTCCCTTGGACTCTTGATTAAATCATCCCAATTGATGAGGCAAGTCTGTTACTAGACTTCCCACCATAGAATTGGCCTAGCCCACCATTGTTTGTGGTCTCCAGGTGGCTTCCCACCCTTTAATCACTCATTGACCTCATTAACTCCTCCTGAAGACCCTCCCCAAACTCCTCCCCTAGACCACCCCTGGATTCATCCCACAACCTTCTGTATATAACACCCCCTCCCCCCCAATCTCACACCACATGGTGTGAGAGCACCATAGAATGCCATAGAATAGTGAGAGTGCCTTAGAATTTTCTAGCACAGTCTTACTCTGTGTTCAATGCAAGCGAACTTCTAATAAACTTTCCTTTGGCTGAGAGAAGATTTGAGTTGAATTCATTCAGCAGGACCCAGCATGCTGGTATTTTGGGGGTCTCCAGAGCAACCCTAACTTTCTTAGTGGGTAACCTCTTCACTATCAGTGACAGGGTACAGGCTCAGGAAACCCCTTTAAACTCTCCTTGAATCTTCCTATTTGATCTGGCCTTGGCCTGAGGCTATAATCCCCTTAACTGGCTTTTCATTATCACTATGCCCAATTTTCTGTTACCCTTAACCTAGCTCAGGCCTCCCTCCTGTTACCTTCGGATTGCCTCTGTCTACTCCTGTAATGGAAATGCATATTTAAAGATCTTTCCTGCCCCTAACTTAAGTGCACCTGGAGCCTGTGGTGGGATGCTTGTTTTTCAGGAAAGCCCACACCTTGATACTTTGTGATTGGGCAGTGGGTCCAGAAGGTTGTTACATTCTCTGAGCCAAGAGAAGGCTATATAAGCCCTGAGGAGAGGCTTTGCTTTGGGGCTCACTTTGAGAAGTGTTGTGTGATTTGACGAGATGAGACTCTGGGCAGCCGTTGTTGAGAGCCCCCCCGGCTTTGAAAACCCAGATGTTGATGCTTCCCTCTCTGGTAACTGTGATTTGGTATTGATATAATGGTAGGACAGTTTGGAAGCCTGTCTGTTTGATCTGTAAGTTCTGTAACTCTGAAGTTCGGGGTGCTGACCTTTTTCCCCTGAACTAGGTAATGTATGTTTGTTTGATTAAAGTAAGCTTGTTAACCCATTTTGAGTTGCTTTCCTTTTGAAAAGCAGATCTAAGAACCTGTGTTGGCAGCTACCCTTGGGATGTTGGGGTGCTTGCCGCTACAACTCCTCACCATTGTCCTATCTAAACCCCATTCTCTTGGTTCCCCAAATCAGACCTCTAAGTCACTTCAGCCTACTGGCCACTCCCATTAAGACTCCTCCTCCAACTGATGGGGTACAGGCCCTGGGAACCCCCTTGAACCTTCTTTGAATCTTCCCACTGAATCTGGCATTTGCCTAAGGCCATAAGCCTTGCATTATCACTCTGACTGAATCTCTGTTACCCTTAACTTAGCCTAACCCTCCATTGCTATGTCCAGGTGAAGAGCTTTCCCACTAAGAAGGTTAGGGTTGCTCTAGAGACCCCAAAATACCAACATGCCGGTTCCTGCTGAAAGAATTCGGCTCAAGTCTTAGCCAAAGGAAAGGAAAGTTTATTAAAAGTTCCCTTGTATTGGACATGGAGTAAGTCTGTTGTAGGTCATTCTTCCATGGTGCTCTCACACCACATCCTGTGAGATGGGGTCTTATATACAGAAGGCTGTGGGAGGAATCTAGGGGTGGTCTAGAGGAGGAGTTTGGGGAGGGTCTTCAGATTATATACCTTAGCATAAACAAATCACCTCCCATCACTATCCCTCATTCCCATTGAATAGACAAAGAACAAGAAGACAGCCCACCTCATTCCCATTGGCTGGGAAGCAGGCTTACAGTCTGGGCGCTAAAATAAGAACAGGGAAACAGGGTATAGACAATTCAAATGTTCATATCCTTATTTAGCAAATGCTAAATCAAGGGATGGGGAAGGGGCCTGAGTTGTGTAATTTCTTTGGAAACCAGGACTTAGGTGTGTCTGGTCTCGTAAAAGTCTGTCTCTGGTTTCGAGATAGTTTGTCTCTCTCTCTCTTTCTCCAATCTGAGGAGTTTTCACAAAAGGGTGTGTGCCCCTTATTACCTTATTTCAGTTTCCTTAGGAAAATAATAATGGTATTCACTTCCCAGGACTGTTGTGAGGATCAAATGATATATTGATTGTGAAGTACTTAACACAGTGCTGGAAATGTGGTAAGCAATATATAAATGTTAACTGTTGTTATTATGTTATTTCTTTAATTGAATATAATTGCTCCATGCTGTATAGCTCCATACCAAGTTTTTAGATGTGATTATTATAATATGCCAAAGATGACAAAATGGATTATTTTCTATGTAAGATAATTTGGAAATATTCAGCTGAATTGAAATCACCTGACTTGTAATTCGTTTTGTTTCATGTGTTTCTAAACAATTTTTCTTATATTGTCAAATTTGAGAAACAATTGTCAGGGATGCTCTTAGATAACTTCTTTTTGAATCTGGATGCTGTTAGATTACAAATTGAGCTGTTAAAAGAATGTGATAAAAATAGATATTTGAAAGCTGTTAAATATTTAATGGGGGTATATATTGTTTTAAACTAAATAATAATAATTTGCTATTTGGGGAAAACAGTTGCATAGACCAATTTAGATATCCTTATCTGTGAGGTCCTTTGAGACTTTGTATTAGGCTGGATCATAATATTTTATCAGCCCTACTGGCCACATGTTGTAAAATTTGAAAATACAGAAGCTTGAGAACATAGATCCATTGGGGTGGCTAGGTGGTGCAGTGAATAGAGCAACGACCCTGGAGTCAGGAGTACCTGAGTTCAAATCCTGCCTCAGACACTTAACACTTACTAGGTGTGTGACCTTGGGCAAGCCACTTAACCCCAATTGCCCTGCCTTCCCCCCTCCAAAAAATAAAAAAAATTGGATCCCTTCTCCCCTTTCTTGTCAAAGCCACAGGTTGGGCACAAATAGTTCACATGACTAATTTGGAGGGAAATGTCTCTAATCTTGCATATCTTATGTTTCTTTTCAGCTACTGCAATTCTGCTTTGGTAACAGGGCACAGCACCTTCTTTGATGTAGGTAAGCCATGCTGGGCAGTCCTGTGCCAATGTCTCCCATGTCTCACAATCAATACCAAAATTCTTCAGAGAGATCTTAAGAGTGTCCGTGTATCACTTCTTTTGAACACCACGTGAGTGGCTGCTTGTATGAGTTCTCCATAAAATAGTCTTTTAGGCAAAGGTACATTTGGCATTAAAACGTGGTCAGACTTTGGGAGTTGTGTTCTCTGTGGTAGAGTTTGAATGTTTGGCAGTTAGCTCCAGAGAGTACTTCAATGTCCTGTATCTTGTCTTGCCAGGTAATCTTAAGAATCTACCTAAGATTATTTATTTATTCATCCATTTATTTATTTATTCATTCATTCATCTGTTTATTTATTTATTCATTCGTTCATTTATTTATTTTTAATTTTAATGCTTTATTAACTTCTGGTTTACGTCATTCATTTCCACCAGATTTTGAGTTACAATTTTTCCCCCATTTTCCCCCTACCCACCACCCTAAAATAGCGATCCCACTGGATATCCCCTCTTCCAATCTGCTCTTTCCCATATCTTCTCCCATACCCCCTCCACTTTCCAGTAGGGCATAGTGGATCTCTATGCCCCAGTGCCTGTTTATATTATTTCCCAGTTACTTGTAAAATAATATTGATAATAGTACACATATATATGTATATGTATATATTTTTTAAACATTGATTTTAAAACTTTGAATTCCAGATTCATTCCCATCCTCCCTTGTCACCCACCCTTACTGGGAAGATAAGCAATTCAGTATAGGTTATACATGTGTAGCTATGTAAAACATTTCCATAGTAGATATATTGTGAAAGACTGAGAATTTCCCTCCCTCCTATCACACCTCCCACTTGTTCCATTCTCTACTTTGATCTTGTCCCTTTTCAAAAGTGGGTGCTTCCAACTTCTGTCTCCCCCAGCCTGCCCTCCCTTCCATCATTCACCCTCTCATCCCCTTCCCCCCTACTCTCCTGTAGGGTGAGATACCCTATTTAGTGTGTATGTCATTCCCTCCCTGTGCCAATTTCAATGAGAATAAGGTTGACCCATTCCCTTTTGCCTTCCTGTTATTCCCCTCCATTGTAACCATTTTCTCTTACCTCTTCTATATGAGATAGTTTACCCCATTCTGTCTCTCCCCATCTCCTCTCATTATATTTCTGTCTCACCTCTTAATTTCACCTTTTAAGTATCATCCCTTCCCATTAAATTAGTCCTGTGCCCTCTCTCTATGTATACCTGTACACATATATACACACATTCACATATGTATTCATATGCCCATATACCCCCTTATATAGACATATATGTATGTGTATATATATACATTTGTATTCCCTTCAATTATTCTCATACTGAGAAAAGTTTAATAAGTTACAATTATTGTTTTTCCATGTAGGGATATAAATAGTTCAACTTTGATAAGTTTCTTATAATTTCTTTTCCCTATTTACCTTCTCATGCTTCTCTTGCTTCTTGTATCTGAATGTCAAATTTTCTATTCATCTCTTTTTTTTTCACCAAGATAGCTTGAAAGTCCTCTATTCCACTGAATTACCATATTTTCCCCTGAAACATGATACTCAGTTTTGCTGGGTAGGTGATTCTTGGTTGTAATCCCAGCTCCTTTGACCTCTGGAATATCATATTCTAGGCCCTTTGGTCCCTCAGTGTAGAAGCTGCCAGATCCTGTGTTACTGTGATTGTTTCCACCATATTCAAATTGTTTCTTCCTGGCTGCTTGTAATATTTTCTCCTTGATCTGGGAATTTCGGAACCTGGCTATAATATTCCTAGGAGTTTTCTTTTTGGGATCTTTTTCAGGAGGTGATCAGTGGATTCTTTCAACCTCTATTGTGCCCTCTGGTTCTAAAACATCAGGGCAGTTTTCCTTGAGAATTTCTTGAAGGATGATTTCTAGGTTCTTTCTTTGATCATGGCTTTCAGGTAGTCCAATAATTTTTAAATTATCTCTCCTGGATCTATTTTCCAGGTCAATGGTTTTTCCAATGAGATATTTCACATTGTTTTCTATTTTTTCATTTGTTTGGATCTATTTAATAGTAACTTGATTTCTCATAAGATCACTAGCTTACATTTGCTCCAGTCTAATTATGAAGGAATGACTCTATTCAGTGAGCTTTTGAGATTCTTTTTCCATCTGGCAAATTCAGCTTTTTAAGGCATTCTTCTCCTCATTGCCTTTTTGAGTCTGTTTTTTAAGGTGTTATTTTCTTCAGTCAGGTTGTTGACTCTCATTTCATAATTTTCTTGCATAATTCTCATTTCTCTTCCCAATTTTTCCTCCACTTCTCTTACTTGGTTTTCAAAATCCTTCTTAAGCTCCTCTATGGCCTATAACCAGTTCATATTTTTCTTGGAAGATTTTGGTGCAGGAGTTATGACTTCACTGTCTTCCCCCTATTCCATGCTTTGGTCCTTTTTGTCCCCAAAATAGGAATGTAAAGTTGGATTGCTCTGCTTGATTTGCTGCCTTTGCTTGTTCATGTTGCCACTCAATTACTTGACTTTTGGGCTTTTTGCCACTCTGCCACCAGACAGGGGAGCTTCTATCCCAAATGTTGGGGTTTTCTCGGCTGCCAGAGGTATTAGTTGGGTGCCCTCTCTGAAGCCTCCACACGCTCTGGCAAGGTGGTCGCACACCCCAGGACCTACACCATGACCGCAATTCAGATCCAAGCAGGTTAAAGCAAGAGCGATTACCCCTCAGACTGGTTGCTTTGTCCCCCTACAGTCTGCAGGCCAGGAGTTGAAGCTGCCATGTGGCAGCCTCTGTGCCTCTGTACTGCTGCACTGCTGTGCCTCAACCACTTCTTGCCCTGGGGGCAAAGGCTGACCACACTCCCAACTACTGGATCCCAAAGTCCATACTGCACTGACCTCTCACTTTGTCCTTAGCATCTATGTGTTGATAATTCTGGAAACAGCCACAGCTGCTGGTGATCTGAAATCCCTCCAGTTGGAGGCTGGTCAGACCACCCTGGGGCTAAAACCTCTGGCTCCAGTGGGGTTGGGGTCAGCTCCCAGAGGGCTGTGCTGCCAGCTTGCTGCCAGCCTGTTGCCAGTCTGCTGGGATGTCCTTGGCAGGAGGTTAGCTTCTCTGTGTCATTTTGTGGGTTTTGTAGCTCCAAAGTTTCTTCAGAGTCACCTTTTACATGAATTGGAGAGGGTGGGAGTTGGAGCCTGGCGGAGGTCCTGTTTCTATTCCTACCTAAGATAATTTAATGACGTGGTTTGATTTTTTGGCATTGTGCTGGTAAACTGGTTTTATAAGTATACATCAACGACATTAACACAACAGCTTGTGTTAACAGATCTTCAGTTTGGCAGATGACCATACATCTTCTCTTCCATGTATTCTTTTGGAGCCTTCCAAATGCTGAGCTAGCTCTGGAAATGCTTGCATCAACCTCATCATCTCTCTATCCTTGGAAAGTATATTGCCAAAGTAAGAGAACTTATCCACAGAATTCAAAATTTCTCCATTTGCTATAACTGATGGTTCCATGTATGAAAAAGATGTGGTGCTGGCTGGAGAACCTCTATTTTCTTGAAGTTAATTGTTAGGACCAAATTAACCCAAGCAGTAGAAAATTGATCCACATTCTGTTGTATCTCAGAGGATTCACTGAGTGCACAAACATCTGTGAAAAAAAAATCACACACCATTTTTTCCTCCTATTTTAGTCTTGGCTTATAACCTCTTCAAATTAAATTTACCATCCAGTGTGGTAGCTGAGCTTGGTGCTGTGTTTGTCCTCATTGAAAGCATCTGACAACATTGTTGAAAACATCATTCTAAAAAGCATGGGAGCAAGCACATAGCCCTGTTTCATTCCACTGGTGACTGGGAAAGCACAAGAGCATTGTCCACTATCCCCCTTCTCCATGGATCAAAAGGAGAATTGAGAAATTGTGTGAACCAAACTGATTCTGTCTTGTAAAACTGACTCCATTTTGAGACTTAAGTTTCATTTCTCTGTAAATTCCACCTGCTTGCTAATGCTGGGGATTGAGGGACATCCTGTTTTATATCCAGCAAGGTCCACCTCTCCACACTGTCAACTCAGAAAGTCCCTAATCTTTCTCCCACTTAGAAATCAGATTACATAATTTTGTATCCTGGTTTATACCCTATTAACTATTTTCTTTTAATCCATAATAATCAGTCTCCCTCTGTATTTGGGGTACAGTGCCAAGCTGAGGAGGCCTGATCCTGATTTGTTATTTAAATGGAACACATTGGTTAATAAATCAACATGCTCAAAAGCTTGAACCTTTATTATTTCAGTTATTTCAGATTTCACCTTTGTAGTTGTAAGCCTGTGTCTTTTGCTTTTGGAATGTTGTGTTCTAAGATATTTTCTAGTTTTTAGCAGTAACTGTCAGGTCTTTTTTTTTTTTTTCAATACTGACTGTGGTCTCTTGTGCTTGAACAACTTCTTTCTGGATGCTTGCTCGACCTCAATTTCCTTAATAATTTCAAAGAACAAATCTGCATATTACAAATACACATTCCAAAAGGTCTTTGAAAACTCAACAGGTAAACCATACTAGAATCAAAATATTATCAGAGATATAATTCTTGTCCATCAGCTTAGTGCATGGATGGTGGAGCTGCTGTGAATTCATCTGACCCTGCAAGAGAGCAATTAGAATTATGCAAAGATAATAAAATATCCATTCCCTTTGACCCAGATATTCTGCCAAGCAGATACCCCCAACAAGAGGAAAAACCCAAATACACCAAAATATTTATAATAGCACTTTTAATGAGAGCAGAGAAATGGAAACAAATTAGATATTCGTTGATTAGGAAATAGCTACAAAAATTGTGGTATAGTGGAATATTACTGTGCTGTAAAAATGGTGACTATAAAGAATACAGAGAAGCATTGAAAGAACCTTATGAACTGATACAAAGTAAAACAAACAGAACCAGGAAAATAATTTACACAATAACTATAACAATTAAGTGAAGGGGGAAAAATCCAAGCTGAATCTCTTTAACTATTTAACTAAGTTTGGCTCCAAAGAAGAAGATATGAGAATGTACTGCCCTCTCTTCTTTGTAGAGTAGGGGGACTTTGGGTATAAAATACTGCATGTAATATTAGACTTTTTCAATGTGTAGTTTAGTTTTGATGAACATTTCTCCATTCTTTTTTGGTTCTTCATTATGAGGGACGTCTCTCAGAGAAGAATACCTTGGGAAATGTGGGTGATATAAAAGCAATACATATCAATAAAATTTATTTTTAAAAATGGTTGTCTGAACTGCTGAACATAAAATTGACCCATAAAAATTAGGAATGATGTGCTGTTAATAGATATTGCCATCTTGGATACTAATAATTGCTGAACTATGAAAACCTCCAAAAGAGAGAGAGAGACCCAGTAGAAGTAATAAAAACTGTATAGCAATGAGATTAATTCTCTTCCATCCCGTCTGCTACGGGAGTTGTCCCAAAGATGCTTTTAGCAAGCTTGCAAAAGATGAGCTTACATTCCAATATTGTTATTCGATTACAAAAATAATAATTTTATCCACCTGTGAAATAGTCTGCTGAACATTAAACATGAAAGTAGAATAGGAGAATTGCAGCTTATCCAGAGACCATTTACATCTGAAACTGAATCTGATATAAGATAAGGATAATGAGAACAATGATAATGTTTTAACACCTAATCTAGTACCCTCCAAAGAGGGTAATTAGTAATTAGTAATCTTAACACAGACCTGTCAGATGTGTGCGTGTGTGTCTGTGCGGCAAGGTGGGAGGAAGAGGGAAGGGAGTTGGGAGGCTCATCAAAGGGAATCATTTTCTCTTTCTTTGGTTTCTCATATTCCTACCTGAACTTTTCTCCTGGAAAATCTCTAAAGATAACTTAGGTATAGTTCTGGTCTTTGTTTTCCCAAATGTAGATAATAGGGTCCCAATTCCTATATAGGTACTGAAGGTAATAATTCAAGTTAGGCATAACACAACCCTTTTTCCACCCCACAGAAAACACAGCAGATTCAAATGACCAAAGGAACCCACAAACACATAGAAACACAAAGCATTCAAATAGCTTCCTCAGAAGGAAATGAATTTGCGGATGCCATTGGTGTAATTGTTTGACTTTCTGGTGAGTCCTTTTCCTTGATAGAATCCTCAAGACTGAAAATAAGACCCTGTGGTCTGGATTCCCCAGTAATGTAAACATATTTGGGGGAGGGGTTCTACTGAATTAGTAATTCTTTTCCCTTAGGAGCTGCTGTATTTGAATCACTCACTATAATAAAAGATGACAGGGAGTGGCAAGGTCCAGCTCTTTTCTTCCCACTCCTCAACGTATAGTGACTTTGTTGTCTAAGAAGTCAGGAGTTATATGGATGATTCTCTTCTTTCCCCAAGAGGGTTGTTGTTCAGAAAACTCCCCTTCTTTCTAGAAATTCTGATGTCCAAATTCTCAAACCTGAGAATTCTTGAACTTGGAGTCATCCACAAGGCATTTCCTAAGGTTGGTATGGCTCAAGAAAGTTCCCTTCTCTGGACAGAAGGCTATACTATCAAGGAAATCCAAATTTCTCCTTCCCCACTTTTTACATAGGAAGTCTGTGTCTAGAAACACTGTCCATGAACATTCTTTTAGGGTAGCTAGGTGGCATAGTGAATACAGAGTTGGGCCTGAAATCAGGATGATCAGAGTTCAAATCTAGCCTCAGACACTTAGTAGCTAATGATCCTGGGCAAATGATCTTTTTCTGCCTCAGTTTCCCCAATTGTAAAATGGGGATAACAGTATGTACCTCACAGGATTGCTGTGAGGATCAAATGAGATAATATTTGTAGAATGCATAGAAATGCTTAATAAACATTTTGGATTGATGTGATCCCCTTGGTAAAAAAAAATCCTCATTGATTCCTCATTATGTTACATATTAAAAAACAACCCTAACAATTTCATTATTAAATTTTTTCAAAATCAAATTATTGCTAAGGTGGAGAGCATTCATAGGAGGACACATGAAGGGTCTTGAATCTATGTCATGTGGGGATTATTGGAAGGAACTGGAGGATGTTTAGTCTAGAGAAAATTAAGAGGGAGGAAGATATAGTTGCCATTTTCAAACATTTGAAGGACTATTATGTGTTAAGAGATATTAGATTTAGTCTGTCTGGCCCCGAATGGCACAACCAAGAATAATGGGTAGAAGTTAGAAAGAAGCAAAAGTACATTCAACTCAGGAAAGACTTCTTAACAATCAGAGCTGTTCAAAAGTGAAATCGGCTGCGCCCTGAGTAGTGGTTTGTCCCTTCTTGGAAGTCTTCAATAAGATGTTGGATAACCACTTGTGAGGTATGAGATAGTATGATTTTCCTTTTGTTTGTGATTTGGAGTAGCTTCCCACTGGGGTCCTTTCCAACTCTCAGATTCTGTAATTCTATGATTTTGTGACTCAATTTAAAAAAATTATTAAGCACCTATTGTGTACCAAGAAGTATATAAGCCACTGAGAATACAAACACAAAAGTGAAAAACTCCCAGCCCTTCCAAGCCTTCCCAGTCTTATGGTTCAAATTGTGAGTGAGTGGATGTAAGATTAGTATGGTTTAGCATACTACAGGATAGAAAAATGTGTGTATGCACATATATGTGTGTATGTATATGTGAATGTATATGTGTATATATACATATGTGTACCTACCTACATGCATACATACATGCATACATACCTCCCAATATGTGCTAGGCTTTGGACATGCTAAGACAAAAATGAAATGTCTTGCCCTCAAGGAATTTAAGTTCTTTTTAAAAATTCTGTTTTATTTTATTATCAGTTCAAGATTCTTTCCCTTTCACTTCCCCTCCTCCATTCATTGAGAAGGCAAGAAAAACAAAGCCCTTTATATATATTTATATATGTGTGTATATGCACACACACATACACACACATATAACATATATATGTTATATATATATATATGTGGAGAGAGAGAGAAATAGATTAAAGCAAAACAAATTACTGAATTACCATGTCTAAAAGGAGAAAAAAATAAAAAATTTTAATCTGCACTCTGAGTCTATCAAGCTCTCTCTCTGGAGGTGGATCACATGTTTCATCATGAGTCCTTTGGAATTTTGGTTGATCAGAGTTACCAAGTCCTTCAAAGTTGTTTTTCTTTTCAATATTACTGTTACTGTGTAAACTGTTGTCCTGGTTCTGCTGAAAGAAATGATTAATTGGGCCCCTATTTTATTCTAATCAGTATTAATCAGTTTAGTGAGATTCCATAAATGGAATGATTATAAGCAATTATTAGTGATATACTCATCTAGCAATCTACATTTAGTCAGTCTAGTCAACTAATATTACTATTATTATTACTATATATACTATAATATTACTATAGTATATTACTATATATACTAATTATTATTATAAGAATAAGATATATTAATGTATATTTTACATATATCATCTAGGAATAATATAGGGATAATTAGGTCAGATAGATTCATTCCTATAGTAGGCCTCAAACTTGAAAACTGATTTTACTGTTCATCACTTATTTACCAGTTATAAGGTTCACTTGAGTGACCACAAGAATGCTGACCAATGCATTTCCATCATTTTGCTGCAACCACTGTGGCCAAACCTAGCGTGGGTGGGATGCTTTGGTATGATATGGAAAGTACCCAAACTTATTTTTATATCTCCAGATCACCCTCTCTTGCCAGACATGGGGAGGAACCAATCTTATGACCACTTAGTCAGTGGAGATGACCTTTGCTCATCCTGCTGATACATCATTTCTGGTCTTTCTGGAGAATCAAGGTCTACCAAACAATGAGATTTTGTACTTCACTTTGCCTCTTCTATATGTCTGGGTATCAAGCCCTATAAAAAGTAAGACCCTGGGTACATTCTCAGACCAAGAAGAAGAGCTGAGGTCCACTTCATTAGAGGGGGCCATGGACTCTTTAATAAAGTGCTACTGGTTTGGAGTTCTGCCTCAGTGGTTTTTCTTACAGATTGGACAATGTTGTACCCCATATTGCTTACTTAAGTCTGAAATAGTTCATACAAGTCTTCCCAGGTTTTTCTAAAACCATACCCATCTTTGTTTCTTATACAACAGTAGTACTTTACCAGGAAACCTCTCCCACCCCTATCTTAATTCTAGTGCCTTCCTCCCATTACTTTCTGTTTATCTTGTATTTCACATATATTTCTTTGCATGTTGTCTCCCTTATTAGATCATAGGTTCCTTGAGGGCAGGGACTCTCTTTTGCCTCTTTTGTCTTCCCAGCACTAAGAACAATGCCTGGAATATAGTAGGCATTTGACAAATGATTGATTGATTGATTGATTGATTGACATTCATATACCATAACTTGTTCAACCATTCCCCAATTGTTGGGCATCCCCTCAATTTCCAATTCTTCAACACCACAAAAGGCTGCTATATTTTATACATAGATGTCCTTTTCCTCCTTCTTTGATATCTTCAAGGTATATGGACCTAGAAATAGTTTCATTGGGTCAAAGAGTATACACAGTTTTAACAGTTTTGGGAGCATATAACTTACACTCTTTAAAAAGAGAGAGAGATTCATGTGTTTAATTTTTGTTTCATCTTCATTTCCAAGTATTTCCATTCCCATTCTCTTCTCCGGAGTAGTTACATGCTTGTAATGAAGAATGAGAGAAAGAGAAGGAAGAGTGAGGACGTATAGGAAAGTAGTTCCACAAGGTGAATCTAAGCATTGACTGAGTCTGATGGTATGTAAAATGTAAAGAATTTATATTCTATGAGGGGGAACGTGTGCACAGATTAAGTGCATGTAAGAGATACACAAGGTAAATACGTGTGTGTGTGTGTGTGTGTGTGTGTGTGTGTGTGTGTGTGTCTATTGGGATGAACACTAATGTTTGGAAGGCCTCAGGAAAGGCCTTATTTAGAAAAGGGCATTCGAACTGATATTTGAAAGAAACTAGGAATTCTAAGACACTGAGATAAGGAGGCAGTGCATTCCAGGCATGAAGACAACCTGCACACAGGGGCATGAGATTGACTGTAGTGTAAGAAACAAAGAGCATGCAAGTCAGTGTTCCTGGAATGTGGAATGTGTGAAGGGGAAAACATATAATGAATCAGGAAATGTCAGCTGGAACCGTACTGTGAAAAGCTTTAAGTGTCAAACAAGGTGTTTGCATTTTATCATAGAGGCGATAGGGAATCATGGAGTTTTCTGGGCAGGGGTGTGAGATGGTCTGATTTGAGCTTTAGGAATATCACTTTGGTTGTGGTGTGGAGAATATATTGGAAAAAGCAGAAGATCAGTTAGGAGTCCATGGCCATAGAAGAATTCAGAGGGTCAGGGTGGCAAATAAGAGTGAAGAGTCAGAGATTACTCCTAGATTGTAAATCTGGGTGATTGGAAGGATGGTGGCACCCTCTGTAGAAAATAGGGAAGTTGGAAAGAAGGGTGTGCTTTAAGGGAAAGAGAACAAGTTTTGGGGGGATATATTAAGTTTGTGGTGCTTATAGAAAAACTATTCTGGAATGGTGATGCAGGACTAGAATTCAGGAGAGGGACAAGGGTTGGATTTGAAAGTATCTGCATCGAGATGGAAAGATGGCAAAGATGATAAAAGATGGAAATAATTACTGTTGGATGGGTTATGGGAACTTAGTCACAACTTATACACTCTTTGTAGAAGTGTGAACTGGCCAAACAATTATGAAAAACATTTAGAAATTGTATGAGAAAAATTACTAAGCTATCTATACTCTTTGATACAGCAATCCTACTCTTGGGCATGTACCTCAAAGAAGTGAATGACAAAAAGAAAGGCCACATATACAAAAATATTTATATTCTAGAAAGTAACACTTTTGTGGTAGCAAAAAAGTAGAAACAAAGTTACTTGGGGAATAGTTAAATAAACTGGGATATATGAATGCAATGAAATTAGTATTGTGGTATATGATGAAATGAATATGAGGAATTCAGAGAAACATGGAAAGAGTTGTATAAACTGATACAGAAAAGTAAATAGAACCAGGAAAACAAAAGATAAAATGATTAAAGCAATGTAAATAAAAATAACACAAAAAGGCCATTGAACTTAGAACAGATGCAGTTACCAATAAGAAATCCAGAAGTCAGATAACCATAGATGTCAAATGTGGCAGATGCGGTTGCCGTATCGATTAGCTTTTTTCACTGTCTTTCTTTGGTAGAAGGAAGGATTCTGACAGGACAAGGTAGTGGTGGTGTTGGGGGGTACATAGGGAAATTATTATGATGGAAAAAAACAATGTAAAAAGAAAAAGGAAGAAAGAGGAAGGGGATTAAAGTTAGATCCCACTACTTTGGGAATTAATTGGCCGTCTACTTTGGACTCTGTTCCCACTGGATGGAATCTTTGTGATGGTGAATCTGAGCAGACTCACTCACTGTTGAAACATTTGGGCCCTTGGTAATTTATACATTTCAGGGTCTTCAGGTGTGTGAACTTCAAAGACTTTACATTCCTAAAAGGCCTTAACTCTCTTTTAAATTACCTTCGACATGTTTTAAATCTGTAAATTGTTCCCATGGGACATTTAAGCTATTCACCAACTTGCACTGAGAACTGTCCACAGAGCAAGGAAAAAGAAATCATCCATTCTTTCCAAAGAATAATGATTTCCAAGCCGTGACCAAAATATGAAGTCTGACATTTGAAGACAGAACAGTGAAGGTTAGGCTAAGGTGAATTGCAGATCCAAGTAGATCATTCCTGACCAGTAACTCCCTTATCTCTTTCTTTGATTTCTCCTGTTCATACCAGCTAGGTGGGTAAAGTAGATAGAGCACTGGGCTGGGTATCAGGAAGACTCATCTTTATAAGTTCAAATCCAGCCTCAGACACTTACTAGCTGTGTGACCCTCGGCAAGTCACCTCACCCCGTTTGCCTCATTTTCTCACCTATAAAATGAGCTGGAGAAGGAAATAGAAAAATACTCCCGTATCTTTGCCAAGAAAACCCCAAAACAGGGTCATGAAGAATCAGACACAACTAAATAACAACAACAAACTCTCTTATTGGGTTCTAGATTTTCCAGTTTAGTTGTAAGGACATGACTGAAAACCCTATGGTCCAGAGGAAATGATCTAACAAATGTTACTGAGGGCAAAAAAAAACATATTCAGAGCTTGGTTGTATCAGTGATTATGGGGAGTAACATGAATGATTGAAACACATAATTTTTAGAGGAATTTTATTATTTGCAAAAATGTTTTATTGATATCTCTTATTTTTATTTATATAACATTCATTTTCAGATAGGGAAAAGGGGAAAGGAAGGAAGTAAACATATATTAAGTGCTTACTGTGTGCCAGGCATTGGTGTAGGTGTGGGGCACCTGTGACCTGGAGGCCACACATGACCTTCTAGGTCCTCGGGTACAGCCTTTTGATTGAGTCCAAGTTTTACAGAATAAATCCTTTAATTAAGGGGATTTATTCTGTGAAGTTTGAAGTCCAAGTTTTATAGAATAAATTCTTTTATTAAGGGGATTTATTCTGTGAAGTTTGAATTCAGTCAAAAGGCTGTACCCGAGGACCTAGAAGGCCATGTGTGGCCTCCAGGTCACTGGTACCCTACCCCTGGAATCTCTTTATAAATATTCTCTCATTTGGTATATGGAGTCCTCCCTTGGAAAAAATAGTAAATCAAAATGCCAACAATACAGTGATTATTTCTGACAGTTAATGTAATATTTCATTGTAATATCCCAACCTGTCTGTCTAAAGGAGGGTATTCCATTTTATCATCTGTTATGCTAGACCAAGAGTGGTCATTGTGATTACTTACAGGTAAACTTAGTGTTCTTGTTTCCCTGAGAATAGTCACTGTGTACATCTGTCTGATTCTGTTTTCCTCACTCTATATCAGTTCATATAAGTTTGCATGTTTCTCTAGGTCCTTCATATTTGTTATTTCTTATTGTGCAGCAGTACTCCATTTTATTCAATACCAGCAATTTATTGAGCTATTCCACCCTTGAGGTACAACCACTTTGTCCCCAGGTTTTTACTGCCACAAAAAGTGTAGCTATGAAGATTTATGGTTTTGAATATGTTGGTATGTTTTCTATCTTTGAAAGCTAATTTTAAACAACAGTTCCAACACTCTTCACCATTAAATGTGTGTGTGTGTGCATGTGTATGTCCATGTGTTTAACCCACCACTGAGATGCAGACCAGCAACTCATTCATAATTGAAAGAATTGTTTGGGATCCTAAGAAGTTGTGATTTGCCCATGGTCACTCAGCCAGTGTGTGTCAGTGATGGTTCTGAAACCTAGGTCTTTCTAACTCCAAGGTTGGTTCTCTGACTACTCTATAATGCTTCCTGTCTGGTTTTACCAACATTTAGGGAATGGGTAAAATCAACTAGTTTGAGTTTTTTAACCTTATTTCCTTAAGAGGAATAGTAAGTGAAGAGGGATAAGCAGTCAGAGGGCAGCTAGGTGATGCTGTGGATAGAGTGCCAGTCCTGGAGTCCGGAAGGCTCATCTTCTTGAGTTCAAATTTGCCCTCAGGCACGCATTAGCTGTGTGACCCTGGGCAAGTCACTTCACTCTGTTTACCTCAGTTTCCTCATTTATAAAATAAGTAGGAGAAGAAAATGACAAACTACTCCAATAACTATCAAGAGAACCTGAAATGGGGTCATGAAGAGTTGAACACGACTGAAAAATGACTAATAAGCAGTCAGAAGGAATTAGAAGAACCAAGGGACCTAAAAAAAAAACCCACCTAATTGGATAATGAGCCATGACATCATCAAGGTAGGGCTGTCATTACCATTTCTACTGTCAGATGAAACACTCAATTTTCACAAAGCCTGTCTCTTGTGGCCTAAACACAGTTGAACAGGGACTTGGAGACTGACACAAAAAAATTATAAATATCAGAGACAGCAATGTAACTGATCTACCTGCTTTCCATAATTTCCCTTGCTGTGCCTGGTAATTATCAAAATTCCTTCCCACTGATGCCGTGGCTGTGAAGTTATAATGCTGAATCTGAGACAGCACAATCACATTCATGGTAATAGACTGTAATGATGTGAAAACCAGATCATGACTCCCTGGTAATATTCATTGTGCTGTGTTGTGACAAGAACTTATAAACAGACAAAGATAGCTACGATGATAGCAAAGGGAACTTGAATTATTACTGGCAAAGCTAATTATTTTTCTACAAATTTCTCCTTGGAGTGACTTACAGCAGAGCCAAGAAGCTTTGGTCTCTGGATCAGGAGAATGTGATTTTAGTTCCAGACTAATCCTGGACTTATTCTTTGAGCCCTGGTAAGATTCTGGGAGGCAATGGAGTAGAGTGGGGGGAGAGCCCTCTGGAGTCATGGTATCTGAATTCGAATCCCATTCCTTATGATTATTTCCTTTGTGGGCCTTATATCTTCCTGGATCTTGAGCTCTTCAAGCTAGATGGTACAGTGGATAGAGTCTCCAGCCTGGAATAAGGAGGACCTGAATTCAGATCTGCCCTCCAACACTTACTAACTGTGTGACCCTGGGCAAATCACTTCACCATTTACCTCAGTTTCCTCATATGTAAAATGAGCTAGAGAAGGAAATCTCAAACCATTTCAGTATCTTTGCTAAGAAAATCCCTAATGGGATCACAGTCAGACATGACTAAAACAACTAAACAACAACTTTGTGCCAGGTAGAAAGGATACAGGCAAAAATGAAACAGTCTCTGACCTCAAGATGCTTACACTTTTGAATCAAGGAGGAGGGAAGACTATAACATTTACATAGATAAGTAAATCCAAAGTAAGTAAAAATGAACAGGGGTCAGAGAATAGGAACAATTCAAATGCAAGTATCTGAAAGGCCTGATCCAATTCCATATTTATTATCTACCTACTAAGTTCAAGGTCCAGTGTGAAGCACTGGCATTAGAAAGGCAAAAGCTTTATCTTGTGGGGTCTTTGTTTATTCATTTACAAAACTCATAGCAAAGTAGAATAGTGGTCCCAACTAATAAATAGTTTTAAAGCTCCTTGAATATACCCCAGGATATAAATATAAATAATTCTAATTAAAGTTCTTTGTAAGACAAAAATTATACTTAGTATATGCCCAGTTATCTGTAGAAAAATATAGCGAGCAAATTATTTTTCTACAATATATCAAATCAAGGGGGAAACAAAACAACAACACAAGCTAAGAAATTTGTTTACCTCTGTGGTTTCCAGAGAAAAAGATTAAAAGCAACCAATTTAAAACTACATGTATTTTTATTACAAAACAAAATTCAGAGTCGTCTTTGCAAAATTCAAATCTTTCCCAAGGGAAATTAATGAATACTATTAAAATCGAATCCAGTTTATAAGGATCCAGGGAGAGGTTCATTTGGGAAGGGAATAAATAATCTTTACACGGAGCATTTGTGACACACCTGGAGTGCTCCTCTAGGCGCAGGTAGGAAAAGAATAGCATTTAGATAGGTGCTAATAACATTTCCACATTATTTTATGGCCTCCCCAACACCTACTCTTCCATCCAGTGACACTGCCTTCCTGGCAGTTCTTACAAGGCACTCCATCTCTTGGCTCTGGGGAGTTTTCTCTGGATGTCCCCCATGCCTTGAAATGCTTGAAAAGGCCAAGGTCTCCCACTGTATCCCTGGCCATCTCCAGTTGTCCTGATCTATATCTGGCCACTGGACCCATATCCTCCAGAGGAAAAAGTGAGGCTGGTGACTTTGCACAGCCCTGCCTCACTTAAATCCAATTCCCTTGCATGTCATGGCATCACTTTCCTGACATCATGGTCCTCTTCAAGAACAAAGGAAAAACAGTAGTAATGATTGTGCCTGGAATGTTCTCTGTCCTCAGTCCTGCCTGCTGACTTTTTTGAAATCCTAAAACATCTTCTACAGGAAGTTTCCCCCAAAACCCTCCTAATTCTAGTGCCATCCTTTTAGTAAATATTTCCTATTTTTCCATACACCGTTTATTTATACATGTCTGTTTGCTTATTGTCTCCCCCATTAATTTGTTAGTTCCTTGGAGGCAGGGACTGTCTTTTGTCTCTTTTTGTATCCTCAGCATTTAGCACTTGGCCTGGCACAGAATAGGCACTTAATGAATGTTGATTGATTTTTTTAGTTCTCCTATAGTAGGAGTGATGTCTGTGTCCTAGACATGACCTCTTTTTTTCCACTTTATATCAATGTGATAGAAAATATAAAAAAAAGAATGCTATATATTAGATACATGAAATATAAGCTTCAGTTTGACACATACTAATCATGTCAGAGAATCTGAAGCTTAATGTGTTATTTCTATTCTTTGAGAAATATAATTAAGCTCAAGAATTCCCTGATTTCTCTTTCTAGGGTAAGATCTTTTGTTCTGGTTTGGAAACATTTGAAACAAAAGCACCCATGTTATGGTATTTGTTTAGTCTTAGAATAAATGAAACTTTAATCCATGGACATTTTCCTAAAGCCTTTTACTCCATCTCTCTCTCTCTCTCTCTCTCTCTCTCTCTCTCTCTCTCTCTCCTTCCTGTACCCCAGGATATAAATATTAATAATTCTAATTAAAGTTCTCTCTCTAATTAAAATTCTCTCTCCCTCTATCTCTCCTTCTCTCTCCCTCCCTATCTCTTTCTCTCTCTCCTTCTCTTTCTCATCTCTCTCTTTCTGTTTTTCTTTCTCTGTCTCTGTTTCTGTGTCTCTCAGTTTCTCTTTTTCTGTCTCTCTCTACCTCTCTGTCTCTATCTCTGTCTGTCTGTCTGTCTCTACTAAAAAACCATATTTCCCCTGGCAAAGAACTTTGATTTCTCAAGCTGATTATTGCCTGTATGTTTCATGTTTCAACAAGAGAGCTCAAGGTGTAACTCAGCTCAGTAGCCACTTGTAGTGTATCCAAAGAGTAGTGGATTTGGAGTCAGAGGACCTGGGTTTGAATTCTGCCCCTGCCACTGCCTGTGTGACCTTGGACAAATCACACAACCGGACACTAGAGTGTATACAATTGCTTGGCATTTAGTAGGCACCTAATGAATGCTTGTTTCTTTCCTTCACACAGTTAGGATATGAGGTAGGATTTGAACTCAGGTCCTTTAGCCTCCAAGTTCACTGCTTTAAACACCAAGTCGCCTAAGCTGCCTTATATTTAGAGTTTGGAAGTAATTTTTTAAAAACTGTCTTTTCTGGACCTTTCAGTTTCCATATGAGAAACTGGGGTCTAGAGATGATAGTGGATTGAAAGAAGAGAGAGATCCATATGGATTGGAATATTCAAGGCAGGTTTTATGGAGGAATTATGGATTTGGTTGGATTTGGCTAGATAGAGAAAGTAGGAGAGGGCATTATTCCATCTGGGGGAAACAGTATGAACAGAAGTCAGAATGCTTCAAGAAACAACAAATGAGAAAGTATCATTAGTGGATCAAGAGTCAGCTTTGGATTCAGGAAGACCTGAGTTCAAGTCTTTTCTCTGACACATACAGGGTGTGTGACCTTGGGTAAGTCACTTGTCTCAGTGTTCCCTAAGATGAACAGTTAGATAATAGTTGCATGTGTGTGTTGGTAAAGTGAGTTGTCCCACCAGGAGTTCCTTAAATCCCAATGTCCCAGGGTCTACACCCACAGGGCGATATCGTGGATTTCTCTACCTCTTTGCCAAAAGACAGTGTTCCAGGGTCTCCCCATGTCCCAGAGTCTTGTGTGCCAAGGTCAGAATTCTCCCCTCCACCAATTCCCTCCTCTACCCAATGGAATTTTTCTTAAAAAGTTAATTTGAGGCAGATGTATGATGGTAAATGTTTCACAGTGAACTCTCTGAAAACTTTATGACATGCTTTTTAATTTAATATGCTATAATAACATTTTCTCCATCATTTTGTTAAGTCTAGTGAATTTAAAAAAAACCCAACAAATCAGTCCTGTTTTATAGCATTTACTGATTTCTGTATAAAATGGTTGCACTGAAAATTTAACAATTGGCCAGAGTCAGTATGACCTGGCTCTACCATACCCCTAATGTGAGGGCACTTTTTATGCTTTTTACCTTAGGTACATTTTATGGTGGGCAGATAGGTGGCACAGTGGAACACTGGGCCTGGAGGGAAGAAGATTCTGAATTCAAACTTAGCCTCAGACACTAGCTGTGTTACCCTGGGTAAGTCACTTAACCCCTACTTGCCTCAGTTCCTCATCTATAAAATGGGGATTCACTGGAGGAGGAAATGGCAAACCACTCCAGTATCTTTGCCATGGACTTTGTTCATGAGGTCATGTAAAATCAGACACAACTGAACAACATTTGGTGGTGCTTGGTCTGGGTATGAAAAAATGCTAATTATAGCTTTGACTGTTGAAAAGCTAGCTGAAAGAAATTCCCATGTGAGATAGTAGGCCTTTAAGCAAAATGCTCAGAAGCAGCTCAGAACTAAGCTTCCCTCCAGCTCTTTGTAGGGTAGCAGACAGTTCAACAACCCATGAGGTAGATGCCGGATCTTTCTCTGGAATAGATAATAGTATCCCCCCCCCCAAGTAAATCTATTGCATTTTCATCGCTGGTAATAAGAGACTTGGCAGCCTTGTATATTATCTAGGTGGGGAGCCTTTGGGAAAGAGGCAAGGGAAGGGGAAGAGAATGAGGCCTGGGGAGGAATCCAGGAGCTCAAAAGAAGATTGATAGTGATAAAGCCATGTGAGAGTGATTGAAGCTCAGGGGTCCCTTATGGGCCTCGGTTTAACAGAGGCTTTCTCTTAAAGAAAAGAAGTAAATCTAGTGAACTAAACCTGTGGGGTCATTTGGGAATGACTATTTCTTTTATGTTCCTTATTTTTGAGACTTTGCTGATTTTAATGAGTCCTAGTTCCATCCAATTGGGAGGGGATTCTCAAATGGTTCGGTGGTAGTTGGCCCATTGGCGCCTGTGTTATTCCCCGGAGGAGAGAGGAGAGAAAGGGAGGGAAAAGAGGAGGAGGAGGAGGAGCAGGAGAAGGAGGAGGAGCAGGAGGAGGAGGAGGAAGAAAAGGGGAGGGGCTGGGAAGGGGAGGGTGAAGGGTTAGGGAAGAGAGGAGGAAAAATTGGCCATGATCTGGATTCAAGCCTCATCTCAAACCCTGTCCGTATGACTCTGGCCAAATCCTTTAACTGTCCAGTGCCTCCACCCCCTGACTTGTTTCCTTACGAGAAGTTCAGTTTGACCCTGCATCTCCAGGGGGTGCCTTGAGGGACTTATTTATGCTGCTTGTCCCAGGCACAAAAACTGCTGGTTGAATTTCTGAATCTAAGGAAGGACTTGAGATAATTACTATATAAATCAGTGCCTAAGGGCTGGTGAAAACCATAAAGCATAGACAGGTGCTTTTTAGCCGGGGTGGTCTGGGAGAAAGTGGGATTTGAAGTGGGTATTCAAATATTCGTGCTATTTGTTGGGTTTTCTTGGTAGGGGAGGGCAAGCTTTAGTAAGGGAAAGAATGTTCTGCCATTATCTTTTGGGTTCAGGTTTTTAGGTTGAACCTGGAAAAGAAGGAAGGGATGGATTTCACTTGTGCAGAATTTGTACTGAGAATACCTCTGGAGGGCAGCAAAGGCCCACAAAATGCTCTCTGAGCTGAGGCCCCTGAAGTAAGGTAGGGCAGATGGAAGAGTTCTTCCAGTCTCATAAACCCTTCAAAGCTTTCCAGAGCTGGGAAATACCTGAGTCTCTTTCTTGCTTCCCACCATCATTCAAAGGCTCCTCTGCTGAACTGAGATAATCAGTCACTGTCATGGCGACCTGCCGTTCCGAATCAGCCTTGTCCCCCAGCTGCTTTGACTGGGGCCAAGGCCCTCGGTTTTTCTAGGCACTGAGCCTTTGCTGCTAACTCTCATACTCTTTGGTGTCTGGCCAGAGAATAGGGAGGTCCTTTTGAAATCCTGACAGACAATGTCTCCACTTTTACAGCAAGAGAAACTCGGGCCTGAACAGATGTCCTCTTGAGAATTTCTTGCTTACCAACCCGTGGAGAATTTCTGAGATGACTAGCCAGTGTTTTCTTTTGCATTCCCCTTCCCCCTGCTCCCATCTCTCCTTCCCCCTTTCCTTCTCATTCCCTTCTCTGTTCTCTTTCCTTCTTCTCTCCCCCACCCCATCTCTTCTTTCTCTTCTTCTTCTCCTCCTCCTCTTCTTCCTCTCTCTCTGTATCTCTTTCACTCTTTTTTCACTTTCCTCCTATTTTCTTTTTTTTACCTTTTTCTCCATCTTCTTTCTCCCTTTTCCCCTGCTTTCTCTCTGGTGTCTCTTTCACACACTCCCCAACCTTATCCAATCAGTCACCAAGCCTCATTGATTTATCCTTTGTGAGTTATCTCCCATCTATCCCTTAGCCCTGATCACCCTATTTCAACACAACTTAAATTGCCTCTCCTCTGGTCTCCTTGCCTCTCAGTATCCCACCTTTTTTGTTTGTTTGTTTGTTTTTTTGTTTTGGAGGGCAGTTGGGGTTAAGTAACTTGCCCAAGGTTACAGGGCTAGGTTTTTGTTTGTGTGTGTGTTAAGTGTCTGAGGCTGGATCTGAACTGAGGTCCTTCTGACTCCAGGGCTGACGCTCTACTCACTGCACCACCTAGCCGCCCCTAGTATCCTACCTTTTGACTCCAGTTCTTAGAGTGCCATAATCTTCCTAGCATACTGCTTTTATCATGTCAGTGCATCTCAGACACATTCCAGGACTTTCCATTGCTTATAAAGTCCAAGCAAACTCCTCAGCCTGCTCTTCCAGGCCTGTCCTAGCTTGGTCCTGGTCTGAGCTTTAGGCCTTGCTCCTCCCTTCCATGAATCCTCTGAATCTTTTATGAGGCTGTTGCTCAGCCTCCCTCAGACAAGCCTTGCATTTTCTCACCTCCGTGGCCTTGCTCCCTTCCCCACACCCCCTCATCTCCCCAAAGCTCTCCCTTCTCCTTTGTACATCTGTCTAACAACATGTAACTGAGCTGACGGCTCTTCGGATGGCAGACCTCACTTACAGGGATGCATGTTACAAACCAGCCAGTGCGACCTAGAGGATCAGCCTTATCTACTGTGACTGTTACCGCAGCTTCCTATGTGCCCATTTAGTTTAAAGCTGAGCTATTTTTTTTCCTTATTAGACATGGATCTTTGCAGTCTCTTCTAGTGTAGGAAATTCTTTGGAATTTGTTAAACTCATAGAAGAGCTGTAAGTAGCCTGGTGCAGGGGAACGAGCAGGTCTGAGTTAGGAAAACCAGGGCTTACTCATAGGCTGTGTGACCTTGGACACATTAATTAGCCTCTTGGTGCTCTTCTAGGCGACTCTCTGAGCCAGGGGCTTAATCTCTTTTGTGTCATGGACCTCTTAGACAATCTGATGAAGTCTGTGGACTCCTTTCCAGAGTAGTTTTAAAAGCATAAAACGAAATACATCGGATTACAAAGGAAACTTATATTAAAACGTTCAATTGTGTTTGACTTGTAGTGGCCCCATCTGGGGTTTTCTTGGCAAAAATACTAGAGTGGGTTGCCATTTTCTTCTCCAGCTCATTTTACAGATGAGGAAACTGAGGCAAACAAGGTTAAGTGACTTGCCCAGGGTCACACAGCTAGTAAGTGTCTGAGCCAGATTTGAACTCAGGAAGGGGAGTCTTTCTGACTTCAGGCAGGTTTGACACTCCCTCTACTGCACCACCAAGCTGCCTTATATTAAAATACAGTTATTAAAAAAACAACAACAAAACAACCCACCTATATTTAAGAATCCTTGATTCTTAATTCTATAAGTTACAAAAAATGTGCTTTTTGAATTGGTAGAGGAAGGAGAGAGAGAGATCCTCAAATCCTTATACCAAATTAAATCACAGGACATATTTATATGTGAAACCTGTGTGTATATACAATGTAAATATATGTATATATGTGTAAATATATTTTATTAGGTATATGTATGCACACATATACATATGGTAAGTGTAAGTCAGTGCAATTTGGGACACTGTGTGTATGTATATTTATTTCAAAACTTTAATGACCTGCCTTTGTATGGTAGACTGAAAATAGAAAATGAATTTAAAATTTAGATAGATAGAGATAGAAAGAGACAGAGACAAATAGATTAATAGAGAGCAACAAAGACAGACAGATGACAGAGACAGAGATGGATAGAGACAGACAGGTAGATAGAGACAGACAGAGAGAGGTAGATAGAAACAGACAAGAGACAGATGAACAGACTGA
Organism: Gymnobelideus leadbeateri; assembly: GCA_011680675.1. Lineage (NCBI taxonomy): Eukaryota > Metazoa > Chordata > Mammalia > Diprotodontia > Petauridae > Gymnobelideus > Gymnobelideus leadbeateri. Next base: position 384,345 of record WOXC01007869.1, on the reverse strand, counting down.
GGCACACAGACAGACAAACAGGTAGAAACAGACAGACATATAGATGAATAGATACAGACAGGCAGACAAATAGATAAAGACAGACAGAAATAGACAGACAGATGGACAGATAGAAACAGACATAGGTAGAGATAGACAGATAGCTAGAAAGAGACACAGACAGAGGTAGAGATAGATAGATAGGTATATAGAGATGGATAGACAGAAATACAGACCAACAGATACATAGAGAAAGATGGACAAATAGAGACAGATGGACAGATAGAGACACAGAGAGAGAGTCAGACAGAGGACAGATAGAAATGGACAGACAGAGATAGATAGATGATAGACACATAAAGATAGAGACAGAGAACAGACAGATAGAGACAGGGACAGACAGACAGGTAAAGCATTTATTAAGAGCCTTTATATGCCAGGTATTATGCCAAGGTCTGGGAAGAGCAAACAAGACTATCCTTGAAGGAGATTGCATACTTAAAGTAGAAAGATAACTTGTGCAAGAGTGTTGGAAAATAAGGGCTACCCCCCTCCCCCGAGTTTGTTTGGAGCTGATGGTCTGGAGGTGAAGTGATGCTTCCAGGGGTGAAGTCCAAGCTTGCTGTGGGAAAGGCTGTGATGATGCCTGGAGTACAGGGGGCTTGGTTTGGGGCTAGTGGTCCTTTACTGGTATCCCAGGTTGTTTTTTTGTTTTGTTTTGTTTTTTGCCTTTTGGAGGGCAGTTGGGGTTAAATGACTTGCCCAAGGCCACATGGATAGTTTTTTTGTGTTAAGTGTCTGAGGCCGGATTTGAACTCAGGTCCTCCTGACTCCAGGGCTGGTGCTCTATTCATTGTGCCACCTAGCTGCCCCATCCCAGGTTTTATTATACAAATTTTGTTAAATCTGACAAATCTTTGAAGGTGAATATAGAAGAAGTGAAAGGAAATGTGACATTCCAAGTGGTCAAGTTGTAATAGATGCTTTATGAACCTTCAGTCCTTTTCATCTGGGTTTCATTTGACAGTTTACAAATATTTACACAGAATGATGCAGTTCTGGAATGTGATATAGTAGAAAGAGCTGGGAATCAGGAGAGCTGGGTTCTAGTCCCTGCTCTATCTTCAGGAATGAAAATGGATGAATTCAAACACATTTATCAAGTGTGTGCTATGTGCTGGGTTATAGAATAGGCACTGGGGATACTAGTACAAAAATGAGACACTCCCATTTGCTAGTGGCATGACCTTGGACAAGTCATTCAGCCTTAGTTTTCTCATCCATAAGATGAAAGGATTGGAATAGCTCATTCCTTAACCACCTTCCATCTCGACTATATGATTTTTTTTTCTTTTTGGGGGGGAGAATGCTGAGTAGTTGGGTTTAAGTGACTTGCCCAAGGTCACATAGCTAGTAAGTGTTAAGTGTCTGTCCTGACTCAGGGCCAGTGCTCTATTCACTGGGCCACGTAAGCCTCCCTGACTACATTATTTCTGTGGGAGTCTAGGGTCAGGAATTCTGATTTCTGAAACCAGGAACTCACTTTCTTTTCAAAGAGTCCCTCTTTTCTCTCCTGGTGTCACTGGGTCTCCCCTCATTTCCTCGGTACTTATTAGCTATTATTTACTTATAATAATGTTACTTATATTATTACTTATATATAATAATTCTTGTAAATAATATTAATTATTACTATTAGCTAGCTAGGGATTCCTCCCAAGGTCATCATAACAACCCTATCAGGTACTATTATTATCCTTATTTTATAGATCAGGAAACTAAAACACAGCAAGGTCAAGTGACTGGCCTAGGGTCACACAGCTAGTGTCTGAGGTGTGTGAACTTGGGTCTCCCTGACTCTAAGTCTTGTGCTCTAACCATTGTGCAACCTTAACTGCCCTATTTACTCATAAGTCCTGACCTGCTTCTAATTGTAATGAATCCTAAAGCCATTCTTAGCTTTATGCTGTCCCATGGTGGACATGGTTCCTTTATAGCCATCCCCAGTTGAACCTCATACACACCTTCCAAAGAGGCCATACAGCAGTAGTTTCCAACCTTTTTCCAGGCTCTGAAACTCATTGGAAGGAAGGAAATGAGCATTTATTGAGTGCCTACTGTGTGCTAAGCACTTTTACAAATATTATCTCACAACAACCCTGTGGGGTAGGTACTATTATTATAACCATTCTACAGATGGAGAAACTGAGGCAGAGGCTGACTTGCTTAGGGTCATACAACTAGGAAGTATCTAAGGCTGGATTTGAACTCAGTTCCTCCTGACTCGAGGCCCTGTGTTCTATCCGCTAAGCTTCCTAGCCCTCTCTTTCTAGCTGCCACACTTGCTAACCTTCCAGAGCATGCCAGGGCACAATGACATTGTCCACCTTCCCTAGTCTGCTGACCTCACTCATAGCATTCCTCACTTCCTCCTCTGCATGTTGGACTTCTGATCACCAGATGTCACAGTCTGTAATCTCATAGGGTTATTGATCTATAGCTGAAAGGCAGGTCATCTAGTCCGATTGCTTCATTCTGTAGATGGGGAAACTGAGGCCCAGGGAGATGGGTCACAGTGGGTAAGCATCAGAGGCAGCATTTGAATCTGCGTCTTCTGACTCCCTAGCTAGTGCTTTTCCCTTGGTATCATGCAGCCTCCCTCTCTTGACAGCTCCTAGCTCCAATCACATACACAACGATATACAGACACATGCGCACACCCCCAGTGTTCCTCTCACCATCACAGTTTCATTTCTGCCCCTCATCCTCTACCCCTTCCCTTGGTGCAAAAAAATAAGCAAAGAAGAAAAAAGAATTCCAAAATATTGTAATACACCAAGGAGGACTTCCTTTTCCCCCCAGTGAGATTACCTTTCATCTACTGGTATATTTCTTGTATGGACCTAGTTATTTACATGAATGTGGGTGTCTTGAGGACAGCAACTGTTTTTCCCTTTTTTGTATCCCCAACACTTAGCTGCAACATAGATTGATTACATATACTCAATAAGGGCAGGAATTTGAAACAAAGAATTTGGGGTATAAGAGGATAATCTTGTAGCAAGCCCAAGATTAAAAAATGCTTGTTGACTGCCACAACACTAAGGGGTTCTCATGTAATAAAACAGTGTTAAGAGATTTAAAATTTACAAGAGGAAAGTGTTGATATTAAATCCAATTTCTCCTTGGACTTAATACTAAAGTTAGTCCAGGACTGGAGATGACAGTGACCCAAAGCCAGAGAAGTTATCTAACTGTGGTATGGATCCAAAGCCACCAACTGGAAAATTTTGCACCTGGAAGGGGAAGGGAATGAGCCTTTATTAAGCACCTACCATGTATAAGCACTGTAGTAGGCAATTTATAAATATTATTTCATTCAAACCTGGAGAATCTAGTTGGCAGAAAGTGGAAAAGGGGTACAACCACTCTGAGGTGGTTGAGTTGCAACCACCATGGAAGAGGGAGTTTGCCCTGTAACTGCATAGGAACAAGAAGTCCCTAAAATTTATTCCCCTGGGACAAAATTATGTGACCCTGCCCTAGTTCCCACTCACTAGTGAAACAGTGCATTATGGTGTGTAGTCTCCCCTTCTATCACAAGTACAAGCTGAATCTGCTCATCTCTTTCATGTCAGAGAGGCAGCATTGTACCCTTGGGTCATACCTTGAGTTAGAAGTTGTGAGATCAAGGGGTCTTGGTCTGGGTCTGCTGTTGTTTATTTGTTCAGTTGTGTCTGACTCTTTGTGACCCCATTTGGGGTTTTCTTCACAAAGATACTGGAGTGGTTTTGGCATTTCCTTCTTCAACTCATACAGATGAGGAAACTAAGGCAAACAGAGCTAAGGGACTTGCCCAGGGTTACACAGCTAGTAAACAAATGTCTGAGGCTGGATTTGAACTCAGGAAGATGAGTCTTCCTGACTCCAGGGCTGATGTTCTATCCACTGTGTTCCCTAGCTGGCTTGGGACCGTGTTGTGTCTGCATTTCCCCCAGTGCCTAGCATGGTCATGACCTTTCAGTTCTGGGCCCTGCTCCCAGCAGCTCAGCTAATGACTACTGCTGAAGGCCAGTAAATTCCATCAAACAAATATCCCAGGAGAAAGGGAAAGACAGTATACTCAGAAATACTCAGCAGAGAGCTACAGATATATTACAGTGCCCAGGGGCTGGCCCAATAGGATGCCCAGGTCCAGCAGAGAACATAATCCAGAAGGGGGAGTAGCATGATGGCAGCACCAGGAGATGTTGGTGGTCCTACAGTATTAAATCACGTGTAAGCCACCTGTACTTCTTATGCACAGGCATCCTTCCACATGGGCTCTCTATGCATGGCCCATCTTTCCACTGATGGTATATGGATTTGTGGGAGAATGTACCCCAGGTTTATGGGGGAAATGTTCTATTATCGTTCCTCTTTCATATTTCATTAAATGCCTTGTAGCGTGGTAGAGTGGATAGGGTATTGTTCTTGGAATCAGGAAGACATAGGTTAAAATCCTCATTCTGACACTTATTGCCTTGGACAAGTCACTTGCCCTCTTTGTGCCTCAGTTTCCTTATTGGTTAAATGAAGAGATTGGATTCAATGACTTCTCAGGTCCTTTTCAGCTCTAAATCTAGGATCCAATGATGCCACTGGATGACTAGTAAAAATAGAAAACATGATGGGAGTTTGTGAGCCATGATTTTAATTGAATATGGACCCACAGAATACCTTGAATGTAGGGATTGTGGGGAGGGACCTACATGTAAGAGGAGGTGCCTTCAGATGCACCTAAGTATCTTCCTAAATCCCATGGCATCAGGTCTTGTAACAGTATATGGGGCAGTTAGGTGGTGCAGTGAAAAGAGCACCGGCCCTGGAGTCAGGAGGACCTGAGTTCAAATTTGACCTCAGACACTTGACACATTAGCTGTGTGACCTTGGGTAAGTCACTTAACCCCAATCCCCCTCCAAAAAACCCCAACAGTATATGAGGACATCTCTTCTAAGCATCACCTACTGGGGATGGTCTAGATTTGGATTCCTGCTCCGACTCTAATTGTTCACTGCTCAGTTTCTGCATTTGGGCTTTCAGGCTGGTTTCAGATGCTTTGTTTCCTTGATGTGTTCTGTGCCTGACTCTTTTTAAGAAGCACAGATACGTGTGTCTGTTTGTAGCTGTGACTAATACTGCTGATGCAGTAGCCTTCAGAGACGCCATCCCTCTGGAGTGGATGCTCAAAGGTGGGGCCGTTCTTTTTAGAGGCCTTGGCAGTGCCTGCCTTTTCCAGGAAAGGGTCTCAACAGCAGGAGCAGGGAGGCGTCCTCTGATTTATCATCAGTCACTGGAGGTCCAGGGAGGGAAGGAGGTGTGGGGGTGGCAGTGTGTACATTGCTGCTCAGATATCTGGCCAGGCCCTTTGCAGGTTCTTTGTTTTCCTGTGCAATTCATGTTCCCATGCTATCATTTTTTTTTTTTTGCTTCAGTGGGCAGGAGATAATCATTTAAGGCCTTTGTCCTTTGTCAGTTAATGTGGGAAAGGATCAGGTTGGTTTTTCCTATTCTATGATGGCAGGGAGATCCTCTGTATTCTTTGCCTCCTATCAAAATGACACTTCTGATTATCTGTTGGCCCTGTGCACACCAGGGTAGTAAGGAAGACAGGAAGACAGACTCACAGAGAGAAGATCTCTTCTCAGATTCTTATAAACCTCAACTTCAGGTGAATGTCACTCTTATCCAAGGTGGCTTATTTCTTAAATGAAGGTAGACTGAAAACCTCAAATAGATGAAAGGAAATGACTGTCCTTGATAGGTCCCTGGCATCAGATTGGGAAATATCTGCACAATGACAGCCTTACCCAGAAGCCCCAGGGTTGCTGTAACGAGATCCAGAGACGTTGCAAAGCAGGCCAGTCTTGGCTAGAAATTATCTGCTTTCTTGATGGGTCAGTGGAGCACTGACCCAAAATGAGCATGAGAGAATGCCTTGGTATGTGTGTATGTGTCAGGAAGGAGGAAGGGTGATGGGATGTGACGTGATCACTTTACATATCTCCTTGGAAATCAGGTTTGAACTCACCACTGGGGAAAACAATAACATCTTCCCATTTTCTCTCCTGCACATAAAAGGTTGTTTCCCCTCCTCCCCCAACCACTCCATCACCCAACTACCTACAGCTCTCTCCCTTTTCTTTAGTGATCTGCGTCTTGTTTCCTCTCTAGGCCATACCTCAGGAAATGATCTTCCTCTTTTTTTGCTGTTTGTTTCTCAGTTCCTTGAGAGAAAGCTTTCAGGGAGCAGCTTGGCTTGAAATCAGAGAAGGCAGCACTGAAGGATAAGGTTTAAACTGGTTAAGCCCAATGAACCCTCCCACACAACCATCCCAGCCTGTGCCAGGCCTTTTAATCTCGTTCAGGCTTCAGGATAATTTGTTTAGCTGTGCTGATCAGCTGAAGGTTAATTCAATTGGACTTGGGTTATTTATTTGTGGCGGGATCCGCTAAGTGTCATTGTTAGATACATGAGGTCTTTATTACGGCCACGAGATGGCTTCATTAATGTGATGGCCACTCCAGCAAGACCCCTTCTTTGCCTTCTCTCAGGCTCATTCACTGCAGACCCTTCCCCAGTAAGCTGCAGATTTCTTCGTCTTCTGGGCGTGGCACCTAGATGCTCAAGGGTCATTGTGGGACCCAGATGGCTCCTTCTCTACTTTTAGTGCAGCTGAAGGGGGGGAAATCTTCCCCAGGAGGTTATCTTCCATCTACTCTATGTATCCTGTAGATATCCAGTCATTTACATGGTGTGGATCTTATTAGAATATATGCTCCTTCAAAGCAAGGACTGTTTTTGGACCCCTGACACTTAGCTCACTGCCTGGCCCATATGCATAATAAGGATTTAGTAGGAGAGACTGTGGGGTGGAACCAGAAGAGATTGAGAGTAAGGAGAAGACTTAGGTTCTTTCCCTAGCACTGCCTCTACACCGCTATGTGGCCTTGGACAAGATCCTTTCCCCCTGTGGGTTTCAATGCTCTTATCTGAAAGCTGAAGTGACTGGACTAGGTTAAAAAAAATTTTTTTTAAGGCTATCAGGGTTAAGTGACTTGCCCAGGGCCACACAAGTAGTAAGTGTCTGTGGCTAGATTTGAACTTATATCCTCCTGACTCCAGGGTCAATACTCTATCTACCATGCTACCTCACTGCCCCTGAGATAGTTAATCTTAAAGTCCCCTTCTAGCATTCTATAATACAAATTGTCAAATAACAATAGGGAGCCATTATAGCACAGGAGAGAGGATGCTTGTTTTGTAGTCAGAGGGTCTGGGTTTGAGTCCTACTTCTGATGTATAACCTATATTATGTTGTATGAGTCACTGAACTCTTTTTGTTTCCTTATCTATAAAATGAGGGGATTAAACTAGATGAACTTTAAGATTTCTTCCAGGTTTAGATCTGTGATAAGGATTGAAGACTCATTTCCATGGAATCATTGCCCTAAAGAAGAGTTGTTGAGTCTTTTTTTAAGTTGTGCTCAACTCTTTGTGACCCCATTTGGGGTTTTCTTGGCAAAGATACTGGAGTGGTTTGCCATTTCCTTCTCCAGCTTATTTTACAGATGAAGAAACTGAGGCAGACAGGGTTAAGTGACTTGCCTAGGTTCACACAGCTAGTAAGTGTCTGAGGCTGTATTTGAACTCATGAAGGTGAGTCTTCTTGACTCCAGGCTCAGAGTTTTATCCAGTGGGTCACTCAAGTGTGCTAAAGTGGTGGAGGTATCTCAAAAATCAGTTGGACTTTTTGAAATCTTTCATTTATTTGTTCATGGGCTTTTTGAATTCTTGACAAGGATAATATGGCACCTCCAGAGCTAACTTCTCTTGGTACAACCTGTCTCCATTTTCTCTCCTTCTGTGTAGCCTTTCATGTTGGAAATGGCCTTTTACTTCACCTTTACCAGCTCCCTATCCTCCTGTCCCTCAGGATATATTATAAGAATAATAACTAGTATTTATATAGCATTTTATAGTCACAGAGTATCTTACACACATTATTTCATTATGTACTCACAACATCCTTTCTGATTGGTTACTGTTTTATCATCCCTCTTTTACAGATAAGAAAACTGAGGCTCAGAGATATTAGTAGCTTGCCCAAGGTCACACAGCTAGAAAGCAGGAGCCAGGACTAGAATCCAAATTTGCCTTCAAGTCAGGTGCTCTGCCTACCACACTACAAATCACCTTCAGTTAGATTATGGATATATGAGGAGAGGGACAAGGCATCCGTTTCCTTTTACCCAGTACAATTCCACAACGATGAGGCTAGAGAATATGAAGGGGAGTGGGGTAAGGGGGAGGAGATTCTGCTTGGCCTTCTGGTCATTGTAGCATGTAAGCTCTGTGAAAACAGGGGCTTATTCCTTCTGCATGTTCAGCAGTAAGCTGGAGGTACTTTATAGTGTTAATAAAGCTAGAAAGGTTGGAGGGGCAGGATGCGATTTCAAAATTTTCCCCTTGCACTAAATTCAGAGCAGGCAGAGGAAGAGCAGTGAATAGAAAAAAGAAACAGAAAACCACTTGTTAATACTTATAAGTGCTCAATACACCCAGCCACTGGGGAAGAGTTTAATGTTTCAGTGTTCTGGAATAATCACATCCCAGAATGTTTGAGCTTGAAGGGATCTTAGAGATCATGTGGTCCAACCCTGCCATTTTTCAGTAGAGGAAATGAGATATAGAGAGGAGAACGTTAAAGTCTCTAGGGTTAGCTGGCAAATTCAGGACCAGAATCCAGCTCTAGTCATGTCTGGATTGAGAAAAGGCCATCATTAACTTTTATTTGGGAGAAAGGGTGATGGCTAGGAGAAACTCATTGTTCTGTCACTGAGTAGAACAGGACAGGGATATGGATTATTGGATCCCATTAAAACCATAATGATTACAGAGCACAATCTCGGGCAGATCATATCAAAAGCCTTCAAAAATAGGAGCCAGACTATCATTCAAGGATCAACCTAGACATTTTGGAAAGATGCATTACCAAAAAGTCAGATACCAGGTGATGAATTTTGGGGCCATAGTAATTCAGAGAAACACACTGAGGCCAGTGAGCTTGGCTTCAAATCCTGGGAAAATTCTAGAATGAATAATTAAAGAAATAGTTAGTGAGCACCTAGAAAGGCAAGTTGTGATTACAAAGACCCAGAATGACTTCATCAAGAACAGATCATGTTGGGGCAGCTAGGTGGCACAGTGAGTAAAGCACTGGCCCTGGAGTCAGGAGGACCTGAGTTCAAATTGGCCCTCAGACACTTAACACTTACTAGCTGTGTGACCTTGGGCAAGTCACTTAACCCCAAGTGCCCTGCCTTTTCCCCTCCAAACAAACAAACAAATAAAAACCAGATCATGCCAGACTAACCTTATTTTGACTTTTTTTTTTCACAGAACTTGTAGATGAGGGGAATATTGTACATATAGCCTGCTTAGATTTTAGCAAAACTTTTGACAAAGTACTTCAAATTATACTTGTGGAGAAGGCTGAGAGAAATAGATTAGAGGATAATATAATTAGATAGATTCAGAGCTGAATGCATGGCTAATCTCAGAGTACTTGTTAATATGTGTCAATATGGCAGATCTCCACCGGAATGCCCCAAGGGCCTGGTTTGACCCTGTGCTGTTTAACATTGTTAATGACTCGGAAAAAGGCAAAACTGGTATTCTCTTGAAATATGCAGATAACACAAAGATGGGAGAGAAAGCTGTCACAGTGGACCACAGATAGGATCCAAAAGGACCTTGAGAGGCTGGAGCATTGGGCTGAATCTAATAAGGTAGAATAAAAAAAGATAAAAATAAAGTTGGGCTCAAAAAATCAATGTCACAAGTATGAGATGGGGGTTAAGTACATGGTTATGTATGCATTGCTCTGACAAAAACGTGAGGGGTTTAGTGGACTGCAAGTTCAATATATGTCAACCATTGATATAAAAGTCAAAAATGCTAATAAGATCTTGGATTTCATTAAGAGGGTCATAACTTCTAGGAAAAGAGAGGTCTTAATCCCACCTTATTCTTGTTGGATCATGTCTAAACTATTGTGTTGAGTTTGTGGTTTTTTAAAAGGGTATTGGCAATCTGAAAACTGCCCTGAAGAGGGCAGGCAACCAGCAGGGTGAAGTTTCTTGAGTTCATGTAATATGAAGGAGCTGAGCATGTTTAGGCTGGAGAAGAGAAGACTCAGAGGATGTGGTAGCTGTATTGGAGTATTTGAAGGCTCTCATAAGAAGGAGGGATTAAACCCTTTAGCCCAATAAGGCAGAACCAGGAGAAATGGGTAAAAATTCCAAAGAGACCACTTTTGGCTTGATGGTAAGACTAACTGACTAATAATTAGAGCTGTCCACAAGGGAAATGGGCTTTTTCAAGAGGTGTGGGTTCTGCCCCCTTGGAGTCTTCAGGCGGATTCTGGAAGAATACTTGTTAGATGTTTAGAGATTCTTTTGGTATATGCGTTGGACTAGATGGCCTCTGAGATCCTTCCTGTCCAGCTCTCAAATCCTGTGATTCTATGTAAGGACTACTCTCTGCATGGGTGGGGAGAGAACCCATGCTGATAAAATCAAGGGTCTTTTCAAGTATTCAGATAAAATCAAAGGGGTATCAATGTAACATACAATTTATAAGCACATGAAATATTTAGGTACACAGAAGTCAGGAACTTTTAAACATGACTATTTCCATTATTCCTCCATTTGAGACATGGGTCCATACATAGAATGGTTTTTATTTTTTCTTTCAGAAGATGAATTTTGTGTACCCGCAAATGCGGTTGGAAGGAAGGAATTGGAATTCAGCTCGAATATAAAGGTTAATGCCAAAGTTAATGAATGCTGCTCTCCAAATACTATACTGTCAGCTTGAGATTGTTGTTTAGTACAGAGCACATGACGGACCCCCCTGATCCATCAGCCCTGGGGTCAAAACTCCCAGAGTTAGGTGGGGGTTGAAATTTTGGATTTCTCTTTTGCATGTAGAAAGTAATTAATGTTAGCTCTGTTACCAAGCCCCTGGGGGCAAACCTGGGAATGGTGATTACCAATTCTTCCACCCTGTAATCAGACACAGTTTTCTCTCCAAAGCTGAATCTCTGTGCAGTTCATCCCGTGGCATCTTTGTGATGGCCTGGCCACTATTAGCATGGACCCTGGGTGGTGGCAGTGCACTCTCCCCATGATTAATGACAGAATCTGTCATCAGACCCTCCTCAGCTGGCCATCACTTACAATTACCTTGCAAACCCTTCTGGAGGATGGGCTGAGTGTCCTCAAGGAGAAGGCACGTGCTTACCTGACTGGTAAGATGATGAGGTTTCAGGAATGAAGAATGAGGACATGACTGTAACACAGCTAACAAGGTTAAGGTGGACAAATGGACATTCTTCTGAGAGATATATGCTTTACTACATGGAAATGCATCTGGCGGTGACTGCCTGGGCTTCCTCAGAGGAGGCTGTGAACCGTGGGCAGAGGAAATGTTTTGTTAAAACCAACAACTGCAATAACAGAGGCTATCACTTATAAAGTATTTTAAGGCTTGCAAAGCCCTTTACAAATATTATTTCATTTGATCCTCACAAACCGCTGTGAGGTAGGCACTATTATTATCCCTACTTTACAGGTAAGGAAACAGGCAGAGAGAATTTAAATGACTTGCCCAAGGTCACACAGCTATTAAATGTGTGAGGTGGATTTGAACTCAGATCTTCCTGACTAGGGGGCAAAATGGGTAGAGAACTGGACCTGAAATCAGAAGCTACCTCGTCCCTGGGTCTTCCTAGCTCTGATGTCAGCACTCTAGTCATTATACCATGGTGCTTTTTGTGGTGAAAATATACTCCATAAATAGATAATCTGCTGGTATAATTTTCTTTCCCACTTTATTCATGGTGAAATCACAGAATTTTAGGTTAGAGGTAGAAAAGAGGTACTGTGTTACAGTAGTTTCAAAGTTGTCCTTGGAGTTAGGAAATCTGGGTTCGAGCCCCACCTTGCACATGGATTAGCTGTTTGATCACACACAAATCACTTAATGCCTCAATGTGCCAGGGAACTCTCTATACATTGCAGATAGTTTCTAATCTACATCAAAACAGGAAGTTCCACATTTGGATTTAATCATATTAGCAAATAATAGCCAACATTTACATTGTACTTACTATGTGCAGGTACTATACTAAGCTCTTTTACAGTGATTAACTCATTGGATTCTCATATCAACCCTGGGAAGTAGGTGCTGTTATTATCCCCATTTTTCAGAAACTGAGGCAAACAGAGGTTTAAGTGACTTACCCAGAGTCACAAAGCTAGTAAGTGTCTGAGGTTAGATTTGAAATCAGGTCTTGATTCCCAGTGGAGTGCTCCCTCTGCCCTACCACCTCTCCTTGTACCAGTGAAATCACAGATCTGGATACTCCTCTGCCCCCATAAAAATATAGGTGGAAGGAAGCTTAGAGATCCCAAACCCTCATTTCATAGATGAGGAAATTGCAGTCACTTGCCATAGCTAGTTAGTGGCACAACTGGGACCGTAGATCTAGGTTTCCTGGCCCCTACTTGACACCCTTTCAATTACACCATACTAAACAGAGAGGTTGACTTTATATGTCAACTCAAGAAAAAATGGTAAGAAAATCAGAAGGCAGAGTAGGAATAGAGCCTATAATGGAAATTAAATTCCCTTCTTCCTGGCTTATTCTGTAGACAAGATACCGGATGGCATATTCTATGTAAACTAAGGTCTTGAATGTACTAATGGGAAAGGAAGGACACTGAAGGGTTAAACTGGTGGGCACAACAAAAGAATGATTGCAAAGACAAATTTAAGGCTTCTTTGAGGGAGAGACAGAACAGGGAATAAAAAGAATGAGTCAGAGGAACAGTAGGTAGGATGGGTCATTGAAGAGGTGGGTAGCATAAGTGGCTGACAAGAGAAACTGGAGGACAGGAGTGTGCTGCTGCTGAGATGAGGAGAGGTAGTGCCTTGGAGATAATCTGCCCTGAGTGCAAGGGGAAGACCTACTGAAGACAGGTAAAAGGGATTTTGTTTCAGAGACACCTTTTTGTTTGGACTGGGATGAACATGTCTGGACAGTGAGGAAAGGAGAGGAAAAGCAATGTGGAACTGGGAAGGGGAATCAGGTTTCTTAAAGAATGAGGTGGCAAGCTAGGTGGTGCAATGGATAGAGTGCTAGGTCTGGAGTCAGGAAGACTCCTCTTCCTGAGTTCAAATCTGGCCTTAAACACTTAGTAGTGGTGTTACCCTGGACAAGTCATCTGTTTACCCTGTTTGATTCAATTTCCTCATCTGTAAAATGAAATGGAGAAGCAAATAGCAAACCACTCCAGTATCTCTGCCCAAAAAACTCCAAACCGGGTCATGAAGAGTTGGACATGACTGAAAAATGACTGAACAACAAGAATGAGGTAGGAGAGGCCCTGTGCCTTGAAGGGGTTGGAGTTGGGTGATGGAACAAAGGAATTCAATTCTGAGAAATCTCTAAGGCCTGTATCAGGTGATAACAAGGTAGGGATCTGCAGCTACACTGAGTACCCATAGTTTTATGGGCCTATATGATATTTGTACCCTGACTGTCCTTATTACCTGTAAGAAAGTATGACTGGCTTGAGCTGATGACTCAGTGCTGAAGAGAGGACTTGAGAAAATGAGACAAACACCTTATTACAGGGGCCGTATCTCAAGATCCTGGTTCTTAGCCACAGCACAAAAAGGCTTTGTACTTGGAATCAGGAGACCTGGCTCTTAGACCCAGTCTTGCAACCAACTAGCTGTATGACTTTGGATAAGTCACTTTCCTTGTTTAGACCTCATCGGAGGGAGTTGGACTAGGTGGGGTCCAAGGACTCTTCTAACAAAATCCAATTGTTTGATTCACTAAGCATTTATTCCATGCCTATTCTATGCTAGACACTGCTATGAGTCCTCAGGTGGTAGTGGCAGGAGAGACAGTGAAGGCAGTGTTTGACCACAGGTCTTAGGTTTCCAACTTTCTAGTCCTTCAGAAAGTCACCGCCATGCCTGAGCAGAGGGGTACCATCTTGTTAGAAGGGAATCTGCCTCTAAGCATTGCCCAGAGAAGTTTTGTATTGCTAATAAAGGAGCCTTCATTTTTTTTTTTGGTCTATGTGGTCCCATCAGACCATATCATAGCTGAGGTGTCGTATTCAGTTCTGGGTTTCAGAGTTTAGGAAGAACATTGGCAAGCTGGAGAACGTCCACGGGAAGGCAACGATGATGGGGAAGGGTCTCAAGTCCATGAAGAGCCATTAAGGGAACTTGGAGATGTTTACCATGCAGAAGAGAAGACTGAGGTAGTGTTTGACAGTCATTGTTCAAGTTTTGGAAAACCTCATGGAGGAGAGATGATTAGACATATTCTGTTTGATTCCAATGGGCAGAACAAAGAGGACTAGGCAGAAGGTACAAAAAAGATGCCCGAGTCCCTTCCATCCTTCACTAGACACTAAGCCCTTCAGCTATCATCCTATATCTTTCTCAACCCAAATCCTTGAAAAAGCAATCTACACTCATTGCCTTCACTTCCTCTTCTCTCACTCAGCCCTCAGCCCCCTGCAATCTGACTTTTGACCATATCACTTAATTAAAACTATTCTTTCCAAAGTTGATCTTTGGATTCCCAAAGTTGACCGTCTTTTCTCAGTGCTTGTCCTTCTTGATCTGTCTGCTTCACTGGACCCTCTTTACCACCCTTTCCTCCTGGATATTTTCTCCTCTTTGGGTTTTTGTGACATTACTCTCTCATGGTTCTCTTTCTGCCTGTCTGGTGATTCCTTCTCATTAGAATCAGTCCCTTAACTGTGGGTGTTCCCTAAGGTTCTGTTCTTGATCCTCTTCTCTTCTCCTTCTATAATCTCTCTTTTGATAATTTCACCAGCTCCCTTGGGTTTAACCATCATCTCTATCCAGACAACTCCCAGATCTATACATCCAGCCCCAGTCTCTTCCCTGAGTTTCAGTCCCACATCACCAAATGCCTATTGGCCATTTCCATCCTGATACCCTAATATATGTTGTGTCTTATGAAGACATAACAAACTTAAAGGTCCAAACCAGAACTCGCCATTTCCCCTCAGATCATTCCCCTCTTCCAGACTTCCCTCTTTCTGTTGAAACTCCCACTATCCTTTTCAGTATCCTAGGTTTAAAACCTTGGCATTAGCCCAAATTCCTCATTCTCTCTGACCTATCTAAACTGTTGTCAGATCTTGCCATTTCTATCATCACAATATCTCATCCAACCCTTTATCTCCATTTGCACAGTTCAGGCCCTCATCACCTCTCATCTAGATTATTATAAAAGCTTCATAATTGGTTTCCTTTCATCAAATCTCTCATCATTCTAGTCCATGCTACACACTGCTGCTAAAGTAATGTTCCTTAAGAGATGACCATGTGACTCCCCTATTCCACTCCAGTGACTTTTTTATTGCTTCTAGGACCAAAAATAAAATTTTCTGTTTGGCTTTGGAAGCCCTTCAGAATCTGGATATAGCCTGTTTTTCCAGCCTTATTGGCTACCACTTCCCTTCCTATATTCTGTTACCCAACCAACCTGTTCTTTTTTCTATTCCCCACATATGACGCTCCATCTACCTTCTCTGCTTTTGCCCTGGCCCTCTCACATGCCTGGAATGCACTTTCTCATTACCTCTGCCTCAAAGAAAACAGGCAAGATAGCCTTGCTGAAGCAGCAAGGCACTGTGGGGAGAGGTCAATGTGTGCTATTTGCCAGGCATGTCAGTCCATCACCACCAACTCATACCCCAATGAAAATAGTCCATGACCCTGAACCCAGAACTTTAGGACCCTTAGGCCACTGCTCTTACTTCCAGGTCTAGTTATATAGCTATTAGAGAGGATAGCAATCACTGTGGAGAAGAGACTCACCTTCCTTACCACCACCACCTGAACAGCTGCCTCTGACTGTCAAGTAAGCCCAAGAGCCCTGGGTATGGCAACACTTCCCAGACCACTGGTCCTATTTCCAGTCCAGTGCTTGCAGCTGTCATACAGGGAAGCAATCCCTGTGGAGATAAAGTGGCAATTACTTCTATGGGTGCAGCAATCACAGCTATAGGAGACCTAGAAAAGGAAATTCTTGCCACTAAAGTCCTTGGCACTGTCAAATAGTCTGACATCAGAAACTGATATAATTTAATCATTAGAAATGACATTAAGGGAGAAACATTGCCATCTGCTTTGCTGCTATACCAGAGGACCATAGGATCTTTCCATCTGACTTAGAGCTGAAACTTTCTGTATACATTGTCTCCTGCGTTAGAATGTGAGTCCCTAAGATCAGGGCCTGTTGTATTTTTCTGTTTGTACTCCCTGTATTTAGCATAGTGCTTTACACATATTCAATGCTTAATATTAATAGTGGTCTTCATTCTTTTGTTGGTTCATTCATTCATTTATAAATATACAAAAATGTAATATGTATATAAATAATATATAGCTAAATAACAAACAAATATTTATTTATTATTAACATCATCTTCTCTATGAAACTCCCAACTGTTGGTGCCTTTCCTCCCAAACTACCACATATATATGTATATATATTTGCATTTATTTATTTTATGTGCAAGCTGTATATATGTATATATACACATGTGTGTTTATGTTTATACATACCTACACACAGAAACACTTGTCTCCTCTATTAAGGTCCTTGTAAGAAGGGGTTGTGCCATTCTCTGTATTTGTATCCCTGACACCTACATCATTGCCTGGCACAGACTCTACATTTAATTAATACTTCATTACCATGCAGCCTCCTTAGTCATTCTGCCCTCCACTTAACAAT
This sequence comes from Gymnobelideus leadbeateri, assembly GCA_011680675.1. Lineage (NCBI taxonomy): Eukaryota > Metazoa > Chordata > Mammalia > Diprotodontia > Petauridae > Gymnobelideus > Gymnobelideus leadbeateri. The sequence continues at coordinate 367,458 of WOXC01007869.1, read as the reverse complement.
ACTGCTGGTACAGTTTGTTTGATTGTATTGGTGTGAATTTGCCTCTGCCAGACCCTAGAGGCCGTGTAGGATAGAGGTTAGTATGCCAGTCTCAGAATCAGTGAGAAAGGACCTGGTTACGAATCCTACTTCTGACTGACTATGACCCTGGGCAATAACTTAACCTATTGCATGAGTTACTCTTTAGGATTATACATTGCCTTGCAGCAACTAATGCACATAGATAGGACAGATTTCCTCACTGGTATTTCCCTATACTAATGAAATCACAGGTCTAGAAAAACAACAACAAGATGTTCACTACCTGTGCGACTATAGGCAAATTGTTTCACCTCTGCCAGACTCAGTTTCCTCAGCTATAACATGAAAGGATTGGATTTGCTGATCTCTAAGGTACCTCCCTATGTCTCTGGTTCTGTTGTTACTGTTTAGTCATTTTTCAGTCATGTCTGACTCTTCATGACCTCCTTTGGGGTTTTCTTGGCAAAGATACTAGAGTGGTTTGCCATTTCTTTCTCCAGCTCATTTTATATATAAGTGAAACTGAGGCAAAAAGTGACTTGCCCAGGGTCACACAGCTAGTAAGTATCTAAGATCATATTTGAACTCAGGTCTTCCTGACTCCAGGAACCAACTAGATGCCCAACCAATAAGCAATCCCTACTTACAAGGAGTTCATAATCTAATGGGGGAGTTAACAAAGACATATGGAAAAATACTAAGAGAATATACCCAAAGTAGTTAGACACAAAGTTGTTTAGAGATTACTTCCCTGTGAGATAGTTGCAAGTATTGGGCTGAAGTAGAACCAGTGGTCTGGGAGGTATTGCCACTCCCAGGGCTCTTGGGTTTACCTGACAGTTGCAGTTGTTCAGGAAGAGCACTTGAAGCAGGGTTCAGGAAGGTGCTGTTTGGCTGTATCTTGAAGGAAGAGAAAGGATTGTATGATGCAGAGGTGAGGAAGGAGTGCATTCTGGACCTCAGGGATAGCCAATACAAAGGCACCAGGATAAGTGCTAGAGTGCCATGTGTGAGGTACAGAGTGGAGGCCAGTTTGATTGGTTGTGTTTGGGAGAGAAGCTCATCAAGGCTGGGAAAGGTGGGGTCAAGATGGTGAAGGGCTTTCAAAGCCAAATAGAGGAGTTGATACTTGATTCTGGAGGCATAGAAAGCCACTCCAGTGGGGGACACAAGATGGTTAAAAGTACCATCTCCTTGCCTCACTTCTCCACTCATTTGCATTCCTCATCCTCTGGGTCTTAGGAATTTCAGACTTTCTCTTGTCTTTCCCTGAAGGAACAAGTTACTTTTTCAGCACCTCCAATTCCTGTCTTGCCTACGACCTGCACATCAGCCAAAATGCCATTCCCCTAAGAATCCGCTTCATCAAATATTCCTCTTTCTCATCACCATAATTTTTCATTTGTAGGTTAAGCTGCACCTGGGGTTCCCGGAGATCTGCTAACCTCATTATAATGAGCTGAACTTTTAAGATGAATCAGCTTTCCTTTTCACCTCTTTCCATTTAAGTTATGCTACTGGGTTTGAAACGGAGCTAGGGTATGGGTCATCCAAATCAGAAAGGTCACTTGGCTAACTGCAAAGGGTAAAATATATAATCTGCCTGCTCTAGACAAATAATAACTGACATTAACTAGTACTTTAAAGTTTGCAAAACACTTAAAAAATATTTTCTCAGATGAGCCTCTTAACCATTCCATGAGGGAGATACTGGAGATATTTCCTTTTACAGATAAGGAAACTGAGCCTCTATGACCATACAGAGAAGAGGCACCAGAAGTGGGATTGGAAGAGAAGTCTTCCTGACTTCACTTCCAACCACAAACCACTCTATCATGATCACTTTCTAGACAAGACAGCTTGTCTATGGGATCAGGCTGATCCAGAAGACAATTGACTCTTTGTCCAATAATCAGTGAGAAAACCTTCACTTTTTGAATTAAGGGAGGGAACAGGAGTGGTGTGCCAACTCTTGAGATTTGTGTAATCCTCGTCCAAAAGTCCATTGGTACAGGACTCTCTTTAGTGGTGGAGATAAATGCCTTGCCCTATGTAAAGGGTAGCTTCAGTTTTCAGTCAGTCCCCTTTTTGGGGCCTCTTCAAAGTAAGAGTCCCCCTTCTGAATTCTCCAAGTGAGAATCTTTTTTGAGCTTAGCTTCCAGCTTCAAGAAGAGAAAATGGAAGAGTCCAACCTCCCTTCAGGTTCCTGAAGAAAAAGACTGGGAAGACATGAGACGAACTGAGAGTCTTCATCATGTGTCCATTTTCAGCTGGAGTGGGAGTTCTCCCTCTCTTGGGGGAGCTGAATTATCTTGCTCCCAATGGAAGAGCTGCTTCATTCTGGATTGTCTGGTATATGCATACCTTCTCTGACTTCTGCCCTGCTACGATTGGGATAAATAGGCTTCTTTGCTATTCGCCATATGTATTCATTTTGTGGAGCTGGTATTAGGTGGGAAAGGAGTCAAACCTTGGATATAGAACTTGAGGTTCTCCTTCCCCCAGTGACAAGGCAATCAGAAGTTAAATGGAACCCAATCATATCCCCTCAACTAACAATATTTAAGGGAGCAGATAGATATACTTTCCAAGAGTAGACTGGTGGCCTCTGGTCCCAACTTCCCACTTCCCCTCTTGGCAGGAATGAAAGTGTCTTTTGGAAAAGGATGTGGGGAAGAGACCAGAGATGCCTATTCTGCCTCCCTTCAAGCCACACAAATACAGGATAAGCCCCTCACCATTCATGGAACCTCACTACACATGTGGGGCCCACTGCTATATACCTATACATGTTTGCTTTGGATGGCATGGTGGAAAGAACATTGAATTTAGAATCAGAAAACAAGGGTTCACATGATGGATATGCCATTTACTTGCCAAGGAAAAGATTTAGGTGCCATGTCAGGAAACACACAACAAGGCATGATGGACTTCCTTGGGGAGGAGTGAGCTCCCCTTCACTGGAGGTCTTTCAACAAAGGTCAGATGACTTGTCAGGTACATTGAAGAGAGGATCCTTATTCAGTTAAGGCCTGGACTACATGACATCAGTGATTCAGTAACTAGCTATGTGGCTGTGAACAAGTCACAACCTCTCTGATTTTTCCTCATTAGTAAAATGGGACAGCTAGGTGGCACAACGGATGGAGCCTGGAGACAGGAAGACCCATCTTCCAGAGTTCAGATTTGGCCTCAGATATTTACCTGGGCAAGTCACTTAACCCTGTTTGATTCTGTTTCCTCATCTGTAAAATAAGTTGGAGAAAGAAATGGCAAAGTATCTTTGCCAAGAAAATCCCAAATGTGGTAACAAAGAGTTGGAAATGACTGAAAAACAAAAAAATATGGTTAACAAATACTTGTGTTACATACTCATTGGATTGTTGTGAGGGAAGTACTCTGGAAAGAAATAAAGCATTATGGAAATAGGAATGATTATTATTACAGGGATTTTCCCAGTCCTCTTTGTAGATAGAGGCTCTCTATAGGAACATTCAAAGGATTGACCAAATCTGTTCTCTGTCTCTCTCTTTTATTTTTGATGAAGAGAAGGACGATCAATTTCCTTTAAGAGGTGAGAGCAGGCAACCTTGAGGGTAAAGGAGGAGAGCTCATCATCATCGTGAAAGCCAATTCTTCTTAGTTCTAGAGCTAGTCTGGTGTAATGGATAGAATGTCAGACTGGGGAGATGGAAAGATTTAAGTTTGAATCCTTCCTCTGACACTATCTATTTTACCCTGGGGAAGTCACCTAATTTGTCCATACCTCAGTTTCCTCAGCCGTAAAATGGTGGGGAAGGTTGGTCCCTCTATGAAATGAGAGAAGGTCTCTCATGAACTGAGAGAAGTTACAGGAAAGTACTCTTAAATTTCCTAGGTCTGACTCCTGTTCTGCACACAGTTATTCTAAGGGTTTACAATACTATGCCAAAGATGCCAAGGTCATGGGATTGATTGTGAGGTGGGCCATTAGCTCTGGGTGAGGAGGCTTGGTTTAGTGGAAATTCCACTGAACTGAATGTGTTCAAAGATTGGGCATAGGTTTGTCACTAATTATCTGTGTGACCTTGAGCAAATTACCTAACTTCTCAGAGCCTCAGTTCTCTCATCTGTAGAATGAGAAAAATAATATTTGTGTTACCTACTTTGCAGGGTTGTGATAAGGAAAGTATTTTGTTATGCCCTCTATATTTACTCTGGCTTTTGGCCAAAGCAGAACTGTAGTAGCTCGAAAGAAATGTGAGATGAGCAAATTTAGAGCCATCTCTATTCCAAATGTTCATGTGGGCTACTTGTACCCTACCTGTGGCACAGCCTCCTGAGCTTGTATTGTATCAGCCACAACTGGACACACTATACCTTGACCCCAACATAGTGATGTCATTTTGGTCCTCTTTAACAACAGAAGACAACAACCAACCAAGAAACCAACTTACCTTAGCTGATGTGCGGGATCAGATCAGATAATTATGTAAAATATATTCTAACTCATAAAGTTAGAATTGGAAGGGACCTCAGAAGTCATCAAATCCAATATCCTTATTTTATTTTTCATTTATTTTAATATTTTGTTTTCATTGATGCATTTTGTATTTACATCAGAGTTATTTAGTGGAGTGGGGTTGGGGATACCATCTCCTTCCCAGATTGAATCCTTTCTTGTGATAAAGAAAAACACTTAGGCGAAAACATCTGATCCAGATCCAGTAGTGATTGCATCTGATAGTGTGGGAGACATTTTGTCTTTGTAGTCTCCCCTCTCTCTGCCAAGAGTAGAAAGGTGTGTTTCATTATTTATATTCTGGGAACTTTGCTATTTTTTTTCAGTTACTCAGAGCTTTATTTCTTTTGGGTAGTGTTTTCATTTACATTCTTGTAGTCAGTTTCATGGTTCTGCTTTTTCCCCTCTGCCTCAGTTCAAACAAGCCTTCCCACATTTATCTGAATTCCTCCCATCACCTCCCATCACTTTCTTGCTGCATAATAACATTCCATTGCACTCACACATGATATGGTTGGGGTTTTTCCAGCCATCTCCCCAGACAATAGGCACCCATGTTGTTTTTAGTTCTTTGAAACCACAAAGAAAGTAGTTGTCAATATTTGGATCCTTTATCATTGACTTTGACTTCCTTGAGGCTTAAGGGACCAATAGTGGAGTTGTTGGGTCAAAACCAACCCCCTCATTTTCCAGATGAGGGAACTAAGGCCCAAAGAACTGAAGTGATTTGCCTAAGGTAACACAAATAGTAAGCAACAAGGCCTGGAAAGGTAAAATCGAGGAAACAGTGTAGGCCCTTTAACTATTATTCTAGTATACTTTTCCATGGACCATGTTGTGTCACGTCAGCAAGTCAGTCAACAAGCACTTATTTTATTTTAAAATAGCATTTTATTTTTTCCAATTACGTGTAAAGACAATTTTCAACATTCATTTTTTATGAGATTTTGAGTTCCAAACTTTTCTTGCTCCCTCCCCTACCTCCTCCCCAAGACAGCAAATAGTCTGATAAAGCATCTAATATGTACCAGGCACTGTTGTAAGTTTTAGGGATACAAAGACAGGTTGAAACATGATTCATACTCCAAGGAGCTCACATAATAGAAGGGGAGCTGTTAATCTGATCTGAGCTATCACTTTGACATTTATACCATCTGTCACAAAGGAAGGTACATAAAAAGATGGCTTGGCTCTCAAGGGTTAAAAATCCTGGTTTAGATGCTTCCTCTGTGTGACCTCAGGTGAGTCATTTAACTTCCTAGGTCTCTACTTCCTCTTCTGTAAAATGGGAGGGTTAGATTAGGTAACCTCTAGGGTTCTACTTTTAAGAAAGAGGCAGTTGGTGGCATGGTGGATAGATCACTGGGTCTAGACTCAGGAAGATCTGAGTTCAAATCTGGCATTAGAAATATTCTAGCTGTGTGACGCTGGGCAAGTCTCAGTTTCCTTTACTCAAATTATAAGCTCAGTTTCCACTGCTATAAAATGGATTGTTGTATCAAATAAGATGCTGTTTATTAAAAATAAAAAGTGCTTAGCACAATACATAGTATTGTACATAGTAGGTACTATATTAGGTTGTAAATCCTTTGAGGTTAGGGACTGCCTTTTTCTTATTTGTATCTTTAGCACTTAGCACATAATGGGGGGGGGTTGTTGTTTAGTTGTTTTTCTAGTTGTGCTTCACTTCTCATGACCCCATTTGGGGTTTTCTTGGCAAAGATATTGGAGGAGTTTGCCATTTCCTTCTCTAGTTCATTTTACAGATGAGGAAACTGAGGCAAACAGGGTTAAGTGACTTGTGCAGGGTGACACAGCTAGTAAGAATCTGAAGTTGGATTTGAACTCAGGAAGATGAGTCTTCCTGACCCCAGGCCTGGCACTCTATTCAGTGTGCCACCTAGCATTTAATAAATGTTGATGATATTACATCATTCCCTTCCTTTTCTTTTTTCCTTCTTTCCAACCTAAATCTATGATCCTATGACCTTGTCATTGACCCTGGAGTTTGGCCTCAGGCCTGATTCTCCATGAATTGTCCGGGCAGTGGGGTGTGGATAGAATCTGTGCAGTGTGACTGTTGGAGCAGCAGCTGAAATTGGAGACTTGGCTGATACTGGGAATGGTTACATGAATTCAGAAACAGCCAGGGCAGAACTGAAGGATATTCTGAGGAGTGTGAACATGTCTATCCATCACAGAGCCTAAGCTCACTTCAAAAGGATGAAAGAAGCCTGTACAACATCGAGAGACCCTGACACAGGGAACGAGTAAACAGCATCCTGGGAGAGCAGGGGAGATTATGGAGCTTTCTCATTCCACATGCGTTTGGCATATCAAATAGTATCATGTTGTCAAAGCTTTTCCACCTGACTTTGGCTGCTGCAGAGCCAATGATGTTCTGAGGCTGGGCACAGCCCAGCTCACTTCTGCTGTAACTGAAGCTCTTGGGGAAAAGGAAAACTAAAGCTTTTCCTCCAAATTATCTTATTTTTTCTCCAAAAAAGAGTATCTTGATTGGAAAGTTAGCTCTTTGGGTTGTTTTTTTTCCTCCTCCCCAATCAAAAAAAAAAAAAAAGATTCAGGCAGGTGACCTAATGGGCTTTGAGTCAGGAAAACCTGAGTTTAAATCTGGCTCTTGTCACTTATTAGCTGTGTGACCTTCTCTCTATCTCAGTGTCTGCCATCTTACCTTACAGGGCACTTATGAAGGTCAAATGAGATAACACATAACTTTACAAACCCCAATAAATCAAATAAACATTTATGAAGCACCTACTATGTGCTAGGCCCTGTGCTAAGTGCTGGGGGTACAAAAAGCAGCAAAAGCCCTGCCCTCAAGGAGCTTGTAATCTAATGGTAATTATTTTGCTAGAAATTAAATACTAGTAATTATTATCATCATTTTTATTGGAAGGATAAGAGGGGCAGTATTTAGCCTGCTGAGTGGGTTGGTATTTTGATAGTAATATTACAACAATATTAATTTCAGGGGGATTTTCATCTTTAAAGTGCCTTACAAATATTGATCCCTCAAAATTAATTAAAATGTTTTAATCTCTAAATGTCTCTTGGCTGTTCTACACCTCTATTGCATTAAACAAGAGAAAAACAGTAATGCTAAATAGCGTCTTGAGATGTAATGGGTACTTCAAGTCGCAGATCTTATTTTACATGGCTTGTGCATGGGGAACTGTTTACAACGTGGTGTGACAGAAATCAGATATTTGGAAAGATGGAAAAGAGAAGTGGGATTGGTTGGGTTCCAGCTCTCACTCCTTTCTCTCCCCTCTTTCTGAAGCTCAGAAGGCTGGTCATGGAAAGACAGAGCCTAATGGAGGAGCTGGATGCCAGAATGGATCTACCAATATTTTAGGATTTCAAAATCCAGACATTTGTCGATTTTGTATGAGGAACGAAGGGGAGAAATCAGAGAAAAGCCAACAAAAAACATAAGGCAGTCCTATAACTTGGGTGGGTACATGGTGTCATTCTTCCAAGGACATTTCAGTACTTAACACTGAGCCCACATTTCGATGACACTTTAAGATTTTCTCATAACCATATGGAGAAGGTAGGACTGGTGTTGTTCAGTCATGTCTGACTCTTTGGGACCTGTGGACCATACTGTCCATAGGGTTTTCTTGGCAAAGATACTGGGGTGGTTTGACATTTCCTTTTCCAGTGGATTAAACCAAATAGAGGTTTACTTAACTTATCCAGGCTCACATGGATAGTGAGCATCTCAGGTCAGATTTGAATTAGAGTCTTCGTAACTCCAGGCTTATCCACTGAGCCACCTAGCTACTTCCTGGGTGAGACCTGAGGTTGAGTGACTTACCCAAGTTCACACAGCTAGTGAGTGTCTCAGGACAGATTTGAACTCAGGTCTTCTTGACTCCAGGCCCAGTGCTCTATCCACTGAGCCACCTAGCTACCCCAGGGCCAGTGTTACTCTCCCTATTTTTCAGATGAGTAAACTGAGGCTCATAGAATTTAAGTGACTTATTCTGAGTCATGTAACTTGCAAGTATTGGAGCCAATATACTAAGTTAGTTGTCTCTTGAATCCAAGACCAATGCCCTTCCTTACTATGCCACATTTATACCTTGCCTCCTTTAGCTTAGATGTCATGGGCTTGGGGCGGCTAGGTGGCGCAGTGAGTAGAGCGCTGGCCCTGGAGTCAGAAGGACCTGAGTTCAGTTCTGGCCTCAGACACTTAACACACACAAACAAAAACCTAGCCGTGTGACCTTGGGCAAGTTACTTAACCCCAATTGCCCTCCAAAAAAAAAAAAGAAAAAGAAAAAAAAAGATGTCATGGGCTTATAACCCCTGGTATTGTTGCATTTATAATTTAATTAATTCTTTTTTTTAAGCAATTGGAGTTAAGTAACTTGCTCAAGGTTACATGGCTAGTCATTATTTATGTGTGGGTGCTCATTTTCTGAGGCCGGATTTGATCCTGGGTCATCCCAACTCCAAGGCCAGTGCTCTTACTTACTGCACCACCTAGCCGCCCCTAATTAATTCTTTCAATATATAGGATGAGACCCTTTCAGAAATATGTTAAGAATGTGGCCAGGCAAGTGAAACTTTTCCCATCTAATGATATATTGGCATTTCTTTAACTTGGGGGAAGGAGAATTAGCAGGAATGGATGGAGGGAAATCTCTCCAGTGAGGATTTACCATTGCATTAGACAAAATTGCAGGGTAGGTTAAGATGTTTATATATATACACACACACACACACACACACACACACACACACACACACACACACACACACACACATATATATGTGTGTTTATAGGAATCCTAAGGAGAGTTTCTTGGACAGGGGTGCCCATCTATAGTTACAGGTAAGCTATTCAACCTTTCCATGAGTTTTGCCTGATCTAAGAGTCACCTTTCAGTGGTACAATCAACAAACCAATATTTATCACCAGGGTCAGCAGATATCTGCTTAATTTTTTTAGGGTTGGGGATAGGATGGATATGTAATTATTATTTATTTTTTAAAATTGCATTTTAATACAAAGATGCTTCCCAACAAATATACAAATACCCTCTTTAAAAACCATATGTCCCCATCTCTCTTCCAAACAATTTACTGACTGGGATGCTGTGTGATACCATGGAAAGGGTGTTGATTCTGAAGTTAGAGGACTGTATTTAGAAACCTCACTCTTGGGGCAGCTAGGTGGCTCAGTAAACAGAGCACCAGCCCTGGAGTCAGGAGGGCCTGAGTTCAAATCAGGCCTCAGACACGTGACACTTACTAGCTGTATGACCTTGGGCAAGTCACTTAACCCCAATTGCCCTGCCTTCCCCCCTCCAAAAAAAAAAAAAAACAACTCACTCTACCATATAGTACTTGTATGATCTTAAACAAATCACCTAACCTCTGTAGGCCAAGAATCAAGGGGCCTTAGATTAGCTAGTTTACAGATTGCTTGCTATCTTGGGTAAGGGGGAGGGCAGGGAGGGAAGGAGAAAAAATTTGGAGCTCAAAATCTTGTAAAAGTGAATGTTGAAAACTAAAATAAATAACTAAATTATTTTTTTTAATTCTCTCAAAAAGAAAAGAAAAAGATTTAGAGCTAGAAGGTACCTATGAAGTCATCTAGTCCAGTTCCCTCATTTTATAGTCAATCAATATTAAGTACCTACTATGTGCTAGGCACCATGCTGAGTGCTGGGATACAAAGCACACATGAAGAAAGTGAGGCCCAGAGAGGTTGTCAAGTCAGGAAATATTTTGTTAAGCACCTACTATGTGGCAGGAGCTGTGCTTATTGCTGGGAATACAAAGGTGAAAACAATCTCTGCCCTTAAGAAACTTAAAGTCTAATGGCAGAGACAACATATAAATGACTGTGTACCAACAAGATACAGGAAAAATTGGAGATAATTTCAGCAGGAAGGCATTAACATTAGGGGGAACTGGGGAGGACTTGTTGGAGAAGATGGGATTTGAACTGAGATTTGGAAAAAACCAAGGAAGGCAGAAGACAGAGAGGAAGAAGGAAAACATTCCAGGTGAGGATGGAGGGGTGGGGACAACTAGTGAAAATGCATGGAGTCAAGAGATGGAGTTCTCTTGTGCAAGGAACAGCAAAGAGGCCAGTGTTGATGCATTGCAGAGCATGTGGATGGATATACGGTAAAAACAGACTGGGAAGGTGGGAGGGGACCAGGTCAGGGACTTTAAAATCTCAGCATAAGGTTTTATATCAGATCCTGGAGGTAATAGGGAGCCACTGGAGTGATATAGTCAGAGCTGAATGTTAGGAGGACCACATTGATAGATAAGTGGAGGATGGACTAGGGTGAGAAGAGGCTTGAAGCAGGGAAACCATGGCTATTGTAATGGTCCAGGTGTGAGGTGATGAAGGTCTGTACCAGGGAGGTGGCAGTGTCAGAGGAGAGAAGGGAAAGTATGAAGGTAGAATTGACAGCACCTGGCAAGAGACTGGATATGGAAAGGTGGGGGGGAGGAAGAAGAGAGAGGGAGAAGGAATAAGAAAGGGAGAAAGAGGGAGGGAGAGAGGAGGAGGAGAAGAAGGAGGAGGAGGAGGAGGAGGAGAAGGGAAGGAAGAGGGAGGGAGGGGGAGAGGGAGAGGGAGAGAGAGAAATAGAGAGAGAGAGAGAGAGAGAGAGAGAGAGAGAGAGAGAGAGAGAGAGAGAGAGAGTGTGAGAGATAGGGTTTGAGGATGACAGCTAGGCTGTGTGCCTTGGGGACTTGGCCAAAACCACCCAGGTAAATGAAATGGCAAAGGCAGGATTCAAACCTAAGTCTTCTGACTCCAAATTACACACAATTTCCTCTCTACCATGCTGCCTCTCCCACTTTCTTTATGTGTAAAATGAGTGTTGAACTAGATGACTTCTAAAGTTCTTCTCAGCTATAAATCTGGACTTGTTAAGAGAAAGGAGGGAGCTGTCCTTTAACCTTGATAGTATGGTTATAATTGACTGGAATTTGGTTGCCTCTCCATGCTGACTTTATAGACTTTGATGCAATAATTCTATATGCTGTTCTCCTGGTTCTGCTTTCTTCAATCTGCATTAGTTCTTGCAAGTCTTTCCATGTTTCTCAGAATTCTTCAGATTCAGAATTTGTTTATATTCCATATCCCATATGCCACAATTTGTTGAACCACCTCCCAGATGTTGGTCAATCAGTTGGTCAGTGCTCAGGTCTGACCTAGCTCCTTCTGGTGTGTTTCCTTTGGGCCAGTGTCTGACTCCCAAGTGGGGCTAAGAGAGTGAAGTGAATGAAAAAGCATTTATTAAATGTTTACTATGTGCTAGATAGTGTACTAAACAAATGCAAACAAGCGTGATATTACCTACCCTCCAGAAGCTTGCATTCTCTTCTCTCTCTCTCTCTCTCTCTCTCTCTCTCTCTCTCTCTCTCTCTCTCTCTCTCCCTCCCTCCTTCCTTCCTTCTCCTTCCCTCCCCCTTTCCCTCTTCTTCCCTCCCTCCCTCTCCCTCCCTCTCTCTCCCCACATACATACATACATACATATATGTGTATATATATTTATGTATATGTAAAATTTGGTTATGTTTTCCTGAGTCAAAACTGGAAAGGGAGAATCAGGGTATGGGTGGGAAGCCCACAGTGACATGGCATGAAGTCTGTGGGTGCTTAGAACAGTGGGTCCAGTTTTAGGATGGCCATGGTAAATGTTCCCTAACTGGAAGCCCAGGGTCTCAGGTAGGAGCTTGGAATTGGAGGGGAGGTCAGAACACAGAAGCATAGCTATGATGCAGTGGATTTGAAGCACCCCCTGTCCCAAAGTCTTACCATGACTCTTATGACCAATAGCTGCTGTCCAAGGTAGTAAGGTCTCTATAGCATGGTATGATAACTGGTTAGCCTGCTATCTTTATTATGAGAGGCACGACCCCCTGGGCTGTTATTTTTAAGTAGACCTCTTACCATTTCCTCTAAGGCAGGCTTCAGCCTGGGCTCCCATTCTTGCAGAGCTTGCTTTCTCTGCTGTTAGCAGCTCCCTTCCCCCTCATGAAGTACACAGCACGTTATTGTGTTGCCAACTCATAATTTCTTCCACAAGAGTTAGGTTTGAAATTAAGAGAAACCTGGAGGGGCTGAAAACCCTGCTGGAGGCCCACACAGCCATGACACAGTTTCAGCTGGAAATGAATCAATATTTGTGTTACCACTTCTAATTGAGTTCATCCTATCCTCCTGTGGGATCTGATTAGGACAAGAGCCAGAAAACTTTTAAGGGAGAGGAGCTATTTTTGTTTATATTTTTAGAATATAACTTTTTGGAAAGCTGAATTTTAGTTATATATATGCGCACACACATATATACATATATCTTTTTTTTCAATTGATGCCAGAGAAATTTTACATCAAGTTTATTCACACTGGATCATACGTTTTTGTTGTTTCACTTCCCACAAGTTCAAATCCCAGTTCAAAATTGTGGTAACATGGGCAATTCACAATGCCCCTGTGCCTCAGTTTCCTCATCAGCAAAATGGAGTTAATGAAACCCATACCTTCAGCCTCACATGGTTATTGTGAGGAAAGTGCTTTGTAAACCTTTAGGTTCTATATGAATGGAAGATATTAATTTTACCCAAACCCTAGAAACACTAACTACTTATTTATTTCCAAAACGATCATTTTTTGATTGAATCCCATCCCTTCATCTTACAAAAAAGGAAACTGAGGTTTATGAAGGTTAAGTGACTTTCTCAAGTTCACTCTGTCAGTAAATTATAGAATCAGGATTTGAGTTTAGATTCCATGACACAAAGTTAAGTATTTTTTTTCCAGGTTCTTGTTTTACTACACTTGTGTGTAGGAGAAACTGAGGGGCAGGACTGGAACAGCTTCTCTGGTCTTCTCTTATCAGAGAAGAGATCAAAGATCAAAGAGATCAAAGTTAAGAATTAAGCTGTACACTCATGGAGGAGTCACTTAAAAGCTCTGGGCCTCAGTGTCTCCATCTGTGAAATGAGATGACGTGGGACTAGATCATCTTTCAAGTCATTTACAATTAAATGACCCTTTGATGAATTAATCAGATGATCAAATTATGACCTTAGAAGACAGGAAGATTCTGTCCCAAGGAGATGTGGAAAAAGGAGGAGGAAGAGGAGGAAGAGGGGGGAGGAAAAAGCACTAAGGTGGAGGGGGATTGTGAAGTGGGATCAGTGACTGAAAGGAGGTCACATAGGGGACCCTAACAAAGGCTCCGAGTCCCAAGTCTTAGATAGTTCATGTAGGAGAGGGGAGTGCAAGACTTCTAGTCTTGAGCTCTATTCCTGACCAGGGCTAGGGATTCATTTTTCTTAGTACTTAATACATTTGTGTGATGCTAATGAAATAAACAACAGAAATATGCTCTTCAGCTGATGCTTGCTTACAATTGGATTAGGAGAACCACTGCCCTGCTTCAATTGACTGCTTGGAATTTGTTGTCTGGCTGAGTAGACCATGATGTATCCTCTCAGGATCCCAGAATCATGGAATCTCAGAACTGGATGGGACCTTAGTGACCATCTAGTTCAATTCTTACTTAGGACACAATTTTCTCTCTACTATGCCCAACTGCACTCCTTTAGTTTTTGGTTGAAGCCCTCCAGTGGGGGGAGACTTACTGCCTCTTGATGCAATCCATTTCACTTTTTTTTTTTGGAGGGCAATTGGGGTTAAGTAACTTGCCCAAGGTCACACGGCTAGGTTTTTGTTTGTGTGTGTTAAGTGTCTGAGTCCGGATCCGAACTCAGGTCCTTCTGACTCTAGGGCCGACGCTCTACTCACTGTGCCACCTAGCTGCCCCAATCTATTTCACTTTTGGAGAGAACTAATTATTCACAAAACTATCCTTCTGCCAAGTCTAACATGTGGTATAGAGACCAGGAGATAATACTACACATATGGTCTGACCAAACGAGGGTCCATCACTTCTCTGTCTGACTTAGCCTCATGCCAAGCTTTTTGAAGGTGCATTTGCAAATCAACAGCTTTTCACTTTGGGGTAAGTTGATTACTACTTCTAGTCTTCCATCATCCTATAGAACAGTGCTTTTTCTCTTTTTCACTTTCTTTTCTCTTTCCTTCCTTCCTTCTTTTCTCCCATCCTCCTTCCCTCTCTCTCTTTTTTATTTTTTCTTTCTTTTCTTTCCTTTTAATTTCTTTTTTCCTTCCTTTTTGTCTCTTTTCTTCCTCCTTTTCTTTCTTCTTTCTTTTCTCTTTTTCGTTCCTTCCTTCTCTTTTGCTTATTTCCCCCTCTTCTTTCTTTTTTCTTCCATTTTTCTTTCTTGCAATTTCTTCATTTTTGTTTCATTCTTTCTCTCCTTTCTTCTTTGCCTCTCTTTTCTTCCTTTTTCCTTCTTTCCTTCCTTCCTCCCTTCCTCTCTCCCTTCCTCTCTTTTTAAAAAGAACGAATTGTCTTATTTCTCCCAGGCTAGAGGCACAGAGGCTACTCATGGCCCTGATTCTACCACCAATTGGCATGGGAGCTTTGATCTGCTCTGCAGTAGCCTACCACTCCTGAGGCAATCTGGTATCAGAAAATGCTGGGTGTTCTCCACATTGATGCCATACTTAGTGTGGACACACAATTGGCACAGATCACTGCAGCTAAGAATTCTTGAGCTCAAGAGATCCGAAATACTCAGCCTTCCTGGCAGCAGGGATTACAGGCATGCATCATCACACCAATTCACAATGGGATTTTTCAAATGTTCTTGCAATCTAAAGTGGTAAGACCTTTGGCTTTATTATTTCTTTGCTTGGCAAGATGAAGTATTTAAATGCTTAGAAATGAGAAGAGCTGTGGCATATTGGGCACTCTTTGTGCCCAAGGGTAAGGGAGCAATTTTGTCAGGAAAACTTTTATTATTCTTAATAACAGAAATCCCAGAAGTGTTAATACTATTGTATCCACATCTCAACTTTGCAAGGTACCCACTTATGACCCCATCTTCACTTCCCACCTCTATAAGTGAACTCTGATGGGGAGCTGTGTGGGCTTTATCTGTGGTTTGCCCATCCCCAACTCATCCCTTTCTCTCCTACATTAAGACTGCCTACAGGGCCACTTACCCCTGTATCACCTGATTATATTCCCTGAAGAGGTGACTTTAATTAATTTCTTTTGTCTTGGAACCCATAGCATTATCATTCTTTAGGAATGGTGCTCAAACAGGAATCTTCTTTTTCCAGAGTAGAGGCATATTATGGATTTAATTCTCACCACCATAAAGCAAATATTGCAGTAAAATGAGTTACACAAATTATTTGATTTCCCAGTGCATATAAAAGTTATGTTTATACCATACTATAGTTTATGAAGTGTGCAATGGTATTAATCTAAAAAACAATATTATATATCTTAATTAAAAATACTTTGTTGCTAAAAATACTAACCATCATCTGAACCTTCAGAAAATCATAATCCTTTTGTTGGTGGAGGGTTTTACCTCGATGTTGATGGCTGCTGATTGATCAGGGTGATGGTTGCTGAAGGCTGGGGTGGCCATGGTAATTTCTTAAAATAAGACAGCAAAGTTTGCCATATCAATTGACTCTTCCTTTCACTTGAACTCTTGAGGCCATTGTAGGGTTATTAATTGGCCTAATTTCAACATTACTATGTCTAAGGCAATAGGGAGAAGTGAGGAGACGGAAAGAGATGGGGGAAGAGCTGGTCAGAGGATTAGTCAGAAGACAGAAGTTGGTCATCTTACATGAGTGCATTTCATGATACCCTGAAACAATTACAACAGTAACATCAAAGATTAATGATCACAAATCAATGTAACAGATATAATAATGATGAAAAAGTTTGAAATGTTGTGAGAATTACCAAAATATATTACAAAGACACGATGTGAGCACAGGCTTTTGGGAAAATGGTGCAGTAGACTTGCTCAGTAACACACACCTTCAATTTGTAAAAAACCCGAAAAACCAAAATGCAGTATCTATGAAACACAATAAGGCAAAGTGTACCATTATAATAAGAGGAAAAGATTCTTCTTTCAGTGGGATGAATAGCTATAATGTTCTTGGTATGTGAAGCTAAGTTGCCCTTGCTTTAGAAGATGAAAGAATGTGGGTGTTTAAAGCCAGTTTTGACCCTTAAAGCTATGAATTTGGGAACAAACAATTGGTGAGATTGATGAGATTGATAAGAGGATAAAATCACCACATTTCACTCCTCTGCTCAAGAATCTCCAATGGTTCCCTATTGCCATTTGGATAAAATAAAATTCCTCTGTTTGGCATTTCAAGCCCTTCACAATCTGGCTTACCCTATGCTTTCAGGCTCATTTTACATTATTCCCCTTCATGCACCCTATCTCCAAACTGAGCTGTTTTATGATCCTCATATGTTCCATCTCCCACCTTCATGCCTTTGCCTAAACTGTTCCCTCAAGCCTGGAGTTCTTTCCCTCTACACCTCTGCCTCTTGGCATCCCTAGCTCCCCCTAAGGCTCAGCTCAGGTGCCACCTCCTCCAAAAGGCCTTCTTTTTGACACTCTCCCTTCCCATGTACAGCTGCTAGGTGACACAATGGAGAGAGCACTGAATCTGAAGGCAGGAAGACCTGAGTTCAAATTCATCCCCAGGCATTTACTATCTACATAATCCTGGGTTAGTCATTCAACCTCTATTGCTTTGGTTGCTTCAACTGCAAAATGGGGACAATTAATAGCAGGGTTTTTGTTAGGATTAAACAAGATAATATTTGTGAAGCATTAGTGCAGTGCCTGGCATATAGTAGGTATTTAATAAATGCTTTTTTCCCCTTCCTTCCCCACTCTAGCTGCTGGCATCCTCTTCCTCAAATGCTTTGTATTTATTACATATATACTTTTTTATTTACTTATTTATATATAAACTTATCAGTACATATGTTGCTTCCCCATATAGAATGTAAGCTCTTTGAGGGCAGGGTCTGATATATTTTTGTCTTTGTATCCTCAGCACCTAACATGGCATCTAACATAAAACAAGCAGTAATTGCTTGGTAAATTGAATTAAATTTCCCTCAACAAGATATAGGGATTGGATCTTAGCTTTTCTCAGCTTTTTCGTTTTCATGAAGTAGATGAACTTAATCACAGCAACTTCCCTGATGTGGGCACGCCAGTGTCTCCCATGTCACACAATCAATTCCAAAATTCTTAAGAGAGACCTTGAGAGTATCCTTATATCACTTTTTCTGACCATGATGTGAATGCTTACCCTGTGTGAGTTCTCCATAAAACAATTTTTTTGGCAAGCATGTGTTTTGTATTTGAACAATGTGGCCAGCCCATTGGAGTTGTACTCTCTGAAGCAGAGTTTGAAAGCTTGGCAGTTTAGTTCAAGTAAGGACCTCAGTGTCTGGTACCTTATCATGCCAGGGATCTGCAGAATCTTCCTAAGACAATTCAAATGGAATCGATTCAGTTTCTTGGCATGGCACTGATAGACTGTTCAGGTTTCACAGGCATACAACAATGAGGTCAGCACCCTGACCCTGTAGACCTTCAGTTTGGTAGTCAATCTAATACCTCTTCTCTCCCATACTTTCCTTGGGAGCCGCCCAAACACTGAGCCAGCTCTGGCAATGAGTGTGTGTCAGCCTCATTATCAATGTGTACATCCCTGGAAAGTATACTACCAACGTGAGTGAACTTATCCACAGCATTCAGAACTTCTCCATTTGCTGCAGTCAATGGTTTCACATATGGATGGTGTGATGATGGCTGATAGAGCACCTGTGTTTTCTTGGTATTAGTTGTTTGGCCAAAATTAGCACAAGTAGCAGAGAATGAATCCATATTTTTTGCATCTCACCTTCAGAGGCTGCACTGAGTGCACAATCATCTGCAAACAAAAAATCATACACCAACTCTCCCTGCACTTTGGGCTTGGCTTGTAGCCTTTTCAAGTTGAAGAATTTACCATCAGTGTGGTAGTTGACCTTGATGTGGAAGATAAAGTAGTGGGTCAGTTTGGCTGTGGAAAGGAAGTAATACATATAAAGTTTGGAAATGGAGGTTGCTTTTGAAGGGCTTTAAAAGCAAAACAGAGGACCTTATATCTGATCTTAGAGGCAATTGGGAGGAACTGGAATTTATTAAGTAGCAGAGCGACATGGTCAGATGTTCAGTGTAGGAAAATCATTTTGTCATTGAGAGAAGGTAACACGGTTTTAACTGTGTTGAACTTGAGATGTCCATACATCATCAACCTTGAGATATCCAGGAGGCAGTTGGAAGTGTGGGAGTGAAATTTAGGCCTAGATATATAGATATGGGAATCATTTTCATAGTAAACCAATGGGAATTGTGGTCACCAAGTATTGAGAGAAGAAAGAAGAGGGTACAAGATAGATGATCACAAATGAGGTTTAATTTGGGGAGGCAAGGGAGGAGAAAGAAACAAAATTGTGTCCCCAGAGTCATCAGAGAAATGTAGAATTTAGAAATGGAAGGTTTCCGGGAGCCCATATAGTCTAATCTCCTACCCACAGGAAGAAACTCATCCCTGATAATTAGCAAGCCTCTACTAAAATATCTCCAGTGATTGGATTATCACCATCTTTGAAGACAGTGCATTCTATTATTGTACTGCCCTAATATTTAGGAAACTCTTAGAAATCTGCTAAGAACTAGATCCAAACCTTCCTCTTGTAACATCTATACATCAGTTCCAGTTCTCAATTCTGAAATAATGTAGACAAAGTCTACTTCTCTTTCTGTATCATAACCCTTTACATATTTGAAAACATCTAGACAAATTCCTACATTGGTCATGCCCAATTTATTTTGATTGCCTCTGTATATTTGTTACAAAGTGTTTGTTTATCTTTTTAAGAAAAAGGGAAAGGGAAGGAGAAAATAAATGCTTGTTAATTGAAAAAAAAAGAAATTTATACCAATTATTCTTGGTATAAATCCCACCTGGTCATAATGTATTATCCTGGTGACAAATTTCTATCATCTCTTTGCTAATATTTTATTTAAATTTTTTGCATTAATATTCATTAGAGAAATTGGTCTGTAATTTTCTTTCTCTTTTTTGGCTTTTCTTGCTTTAGGTATCAGTATTATATTTGTGTCATAAAAGGAATTTGGTAGGTAGGACTCTTTTTTTTTTTTGCCTTTTTGGAGGTCCATTGGGGTTAAGTAACTTGCCCAAGGTCACACGGCTAGGTTTTTGTTTGTGTGTACATTAAGTGTCTGAGGCCGGATCCAAACTCAGGTCCTTCTGACTCCAGGGCCGGCCCCGGCGCTCTACTCTCTGCGCCGCCTAGCTGCCCCGGTAGGACTCTTTTTTTGCCTATTTTTTCCCCAAATAGTCTATGTAGTATTGGAATTAATTGTTCTTTAAATGTTTGGTAGAATTCACTAGGAAATCCATCTGGCTCTGGAGATTTTTTCTTAGAGGGTTTATTGATGGCTTGTTTGATTTCTTTTTCTAAAATGTGGTTATTTGAATATTTTATTTCCTCTTCTGTTAATCCAGGCAATTTATATATTTGTAAATATTCATCCATTTCACTTAGATTGTCAGATTTATTGGCATACAGTTGGACAAAATAGCTCCTAATTATTGCTGTAATTTCTTCTTCATTGGTGGTGAATTCACTCTTTTCATTTTTGATGCTGATTATTTAGTTTTCTTCTTTAATCAAATTAACCAAAGGTTTATTTATTTCATCTGTTCCCCCCCCACAAAACCAGCTTTTAGTTTTCTTTATTAGTTCAATAGTTTTCTTAATTTCAATTTTACTAATCTCTTCTTTGATTTTTAGAATTTCTAATTTGATATTTAATTGAGGATTTTTAATTTATTATTTTTCTAGCTTTTTAAATGCTTGCCCAATTCATTGATCTTTCTCTTTTTCTTTTTTATTCATGTAAGCATTTAGAGATATAAAATTTCCCCTAAGTATTACTTTAGCTGCGTCCCATAAATTTTGTTATGTTGTCTCATTATTGTAATTCTCTTTGATGAGATTATTTATTTATTGCTCTTTTTTTTTTTGGAGGGCAGAAGGCAGGGCAATTGGGGTTAAAAATGACTTGCCCAAGGTCACATGGCTAGTAAGTGTTAAGTGTCTGAGGCTGGATTTGAACTTAGGTCTTCCTCACTCCAGGGTTAGTGCTCTATTCACTGTGCCACCTAGCCACCCCCAATTGGGTTTTTTAATCACATTCTCTGGCTCATTATGTCTGAATACTGGGGAAAAAATTTTTTGGAGGGGTAAGATGGCAACTGGGGTTAAGTGACTTGCCCAAGGTCACCCTCAAGTATACTACTTATAACTATCCTAATAGAGATGCAGTTCTTAAGAACTACAAGTATCATCTTCCTTTGAAATGATATAAACAGTTTAACTTTATTTAATACCATGTTGTTTTTTTCATTCCTATTTACCTTTTTATGTTTCTCTTGAGTCTTGTTTTTGAAGATCAGATTTTCTGTTCAGCTCTGGTCTTTTCATCAGGAAAATTTGAAAGTCCCCTATTTCATTGAATGTTTATCTTTTCCCCTGAAAATTATGTTCAATTTTGCTGTGTAGTGAATTCTTGGTTGTAATCCATGTTCTTTTGCTCTCCAGAGCATCATATCCCTCTGATCCTTTAATGTAGAAGCTAAGTCCCATGTAATTTTGACTCTGGCTCCATGATATTGGAATTGTTTCCTTCTGACTGCTTGCAGTATTTTCTTCTTTACCTAATAGTTCTGGAATTTGGCTACAATATTCCTTAGAGTTTTTATTTTGGGATCTCTTTCAGGAGGTGGTTGGTGGATTCTTTCAGTGACTATTTTACCCTCTGGTTCTAGGATATCAGGGCAGTTTTCCTTGATAATTTCTTGAAAGATGCTGTCTAGGTTCTTTTTTTGATCATGACTTTCAAGTAGTTCAATATTTTTTTTTCTTTTTGGAGGGCAGTTGGGGTTAAGTGACTTGCCCAAAGTCACACAGCTAGTTTTTGTGTTAAGTGCCTGAGGCTGGATTTGCACTCAGGTCCTCCTGATTCCAGGGCTGGTGCTCTATTCACTGCGCCACCTAGCTGCCCCCCAAATTCTAATTTTTAAGGAATAATTTTCTTCAGTTAGCTTTTGTATCTCCTTTTTCCATTTGGCCAATTCTACTTTCAAGGGAATTGTTTTCTTCTGTCAATTTTTGTGCTTCCTTTTCCAAGATGTTGACTCTTTTTTCATAATTCCCCTACATAACTCTCATTTCTTTTTCCAATTTTTCTTCTACTTCTCTTATTTGATTTTTATTATAATTTGGAGCTCTTCCAAGAGACCTTTTTGGGCTTCAGACTCATATCCCCCTTTGAGGCTTTGCATGTAGGCATTTGACATTGTTGTCCTCTTCTGAGTTTGTGTTTTGATCTTTCCTGCCACCATAGTAACTTTCTTTGATCAGGGCTCTTTTTTGTTTTTTGCTCATTTTAAAAAGTTGAGCTCTGTTCCTGGGGTGCAAGAGGCACTATCCCAATCTCCTTGCACTGGGGACCAGGAGCTTGATCACTGACTTTCTGTATTGGGACCTCTGGGGTTGGCAACTTGCTTACTTTACTAGGGTTCCCTGCTTAGTCATGCCTGTTGTGCACTGGATTTCAGGGCTGCCACTTTGCCTATTGTGTTGGGATAGGAGGCCTCACAGTTGACTTACTGTGTCCCTGTCCTGTTGGGTCAGAACCATGAAGCCTTGGTTGCTGTGACTAGGAACTTTCCACTGGCTTGTCTGGACACTGCCTGTACTGGGCTGTACTCCCCTTTTACCCAAGTGAGACAGACCTTTCCTGAAGTCCTTCTAATCTTGGGTCAGAAAAATTTTTTATTCCATCTTTTTGTGGATTCTGTCTTTCCAGAATCCTTTTGGAGGTTTGATTTAACATTGTTTCTGAGGGAAACTGGGGAGAGCTCAGGCAACTTCCTGGCTTTTCTCCGCCATCTTGGCTTTGCCCCCAAATGTAAATTTCAGAAATTACATTTAAAACTGAGACTTTGCTTTTCACACAAGAGAGAGGATAACTATCTGTGAAGTTATAGCACTAAGAAATTCTTGTTGGGTAGAGCCAAGATGGCTTCATAGAAACAGGAAAACTCCCTGAGCTCTCCCTATAACCACCTCAAATATCTATAAAATATGACTCTAAACAAATTTTAGAGCTGCCGAACCCACAAAGTGACAGAGAGAAACAAATCTCCCACTGAAGGCAGCCCAGCAGGCAGACATGAAGGGTCCATCACAGTGGGAGCTGAGCCCATCCCCTTGTGAGCCCATGGATTTAGCTCCAGGACAGCCCCAACCAGCTTCTGCAGAGGACTTAGAGAAAGTGGATCACCAGCAGCAGTGGTGGTTGCCAGAATTATCAACCCATAAATGCCAAAAAAAAAAAGTGAGAGGTTAGTGTAGAACTTAGTTGGAACTGGGGGAGGGAAAGGGGAGACAGCACAGTTTGGCCTCTACTCCCAGAGCAAGTAGTGGTAGAGGAGCTGCAGACTTGCAGCTGCCTCCACATGGCTGCTTCAAAGCTCCTCACCTGAGGATTGTACGGGGGCCAAGTGAACATTCAGAGGGTAATTGCTCTTGCTTTAACCTGCTTGGGTCTGGATAACTGTCTTGGGTGGTAGTCCTGAGGTATGTGACCAGTGAGCCAGAGCATGTGGGAGCTGGGCACCCTCCTAAAACCCCAGCAATTTGGGACAAAGCTCTCCCCTCTGGAAGCAGAGTTCTACTGTGGCAAAGAGCTCAAAAGTCAAGTAATTGAGATTTAGATTCCTTTTTTGGGGACAAAAAAGGATCAAAGCATGGAATGGGAGGAAGATAATGAAGTCAGAACTCATGCACCAAAAGCTTCCAAGAAAAACATGAATTGGTTACAGGCCATGGAGGAGCTCAAGAAGGATTTTGAAAATCAAGTACGAGAAGTGGAGGAAAAATTAGGAAGAAAAATGAGAATGATGCAAGAAAATCATGAAAAGAGAGTCAACAACCTGACTGAAGAAAATAACACCTTAAAAAATAGATTAACTCAAATGGCAGAAGAGGCTCAAAAAGTCAATGAGGAGAAGAATGCCTTAAAAAGCCAAATTTGACAGATGGTAAAAGTATTTCAAAAGCTCACTGAAGGGGCGGCTAGGTGGCGCAGTGAGTAGAGCATAGGCCCTGGAGTCAGAAGGACCTGAGTTCAGATCCGGCCTCAGACACTTAACACACACAAACAAAAACCTAGCCGTGTGACCTTGGGCAAGTTACTTAACCCCAATTGCCCTAAAAAAAAAGGGGCGGCTAGGTGGCGCAGTGAGTAAGAGCGCCGGCCTCGAAGTTGGGATGACCCGAGATCAAATCTAGCCTCAGAAAATGAGCACCCACACATAAATAATGACTAGCCGTGTAACCTTGAGCAAGTTACTTAACCCCAATTGCTTTAAAAAAAAAAAGCTCACTGAAGAGAATCATTCCTTCAGAATTAAATTGGAGCAAATGGAAGCTAATGACTTTATGAGAAATCAAGATACTATTAAACAGAACCAAACAAATGAAAAATAGAAGGCAATGTGAAATATCTCATTGGAAAAATCACTGGCCTGGAAAATAGATCCAGGAGAGCTAATTTAAAAATTATTGGACTACTTGAAAGCCATGATCAAAAAAAAGAAGCTAGAAATCATCCTTCAAGAAATTCTCAAGGAAAATTGCTCTGATATTTTAGAACCAGAGGGCGAAATAGAAATGGAAAGAATTCACTGATCACTTCTTGAAAAAGATCCCCAAAAGAAAACTCCTAGGAATATTATAGCCAGAGTTCCCAGATCAAGGAGAAAATATTACAAGCAGCCAAGAAGAAAGAATTCGAATATTGTGGAAACATGATCAGGATAACACAGGATCGAGCAGCTTCTACATTAAGGGATCAAAGGGCTTGGAATAGGATATTCCAGAGGTCAAAAAAGCTAGGATTAAAACCAAGAATCACCTACCCAGCAAAACTGAGTATCAGGGGAATATATGGTCATTCAATGAAATAGAGATCTTTCAAGCATTCTTGATGTAAAAACCAGAGTTGAACAGGAAATTTGACATTCAGCTACAAGAAGTAAGAGAAGCGTGAGAAGGTAAACAGGGAAAAGAAATCATAAGGAACTTATCAAAGTTGAACTATTTACATCCCTACATGGAAAAATGATAATTGTAACTTATGAAATTTTTCTCAGTATGAGGATATTTGAAGGGAATAGAAATGTGTGTGTGTGTGTGTATATGTATACATACACATATATGTCTATATAGGAGGGCATATGTGCATATGAATACATATGTGAGTGTGTGTAGATATGTGTACAGGTATACATAGAGAGCACAGGACTAATTGAATAGGAAGGGATGATATTTGAAAGGTAAAATTGAGAGGTGAGAGAGATTGAAAGAGGATGAGAGAGGTGAGAGGAGATGGGGAGAGACAGAATGGGGTAAATTATCTCATATAGAAGAGGCAAGGGATAACTGTTACAATGGAGGGGAAGAACAGGAAAGCAAAAGGGAATAGGTCAACCTTACTCTCGTTGAATTTGGCTTAGGGAGGGAATGGCATACACACTAAATAGGGTATCTCACCATAGAGGAGAGTAGGGGGGAAGGGATGAGAAGGACATATGATGGAGGGGAGGGCAGGTTGGTGGGGGGAGGGTAGTTAGAAGCACACAGTTTTGAAAAGGGATAGGGTCAAAGTAGAGAACAGAACAAATGGGAGGTGGAATAGGATAGAGGAAAACATAGTCAGTCTTTCACAATATATCTGCTATGGAAATGTTTTGTGTAGCTACACATGTACAACCTATATTGAATATCTAAGTGATGAGAGAGGAAGGGAAAGAATCTGGAATTCAAAGTTTTAAAATAAAATGGTTAAAAATTATTATTATTATAAATATAATTTTCTACATGTAACTGGGAAATAAGATATACAGGCACTGGGGTATGGAGATCCATCTTGCCCTACCAGAAAATCAGAGGGGGAATCGGGGAAGATATAGTAGAGAGCAGATTGGGGGAGGGGGTATACAGTGGGATTGCTGTTTTGGGGTGGTGGGAGGTGAAAATTTGTAACTCAAAATATTGTGGTAATGAATCATGTAAACTAAAAAAATCAACATAAAATTTAATTAAAAAAAAAGAAATTCTTGTCAAAGTTCTAGATAACATGGTTATTAAAAAAGTCAGATGTGGTTAATGATAAATATATTTTAAAAGAACCATAACCTGGATAGTGTAACTGGGGCTTCGTATCAAACTGCTCTAGCTTAAAGGGAGTTGACAGAATGGCTACTTCTTATACATCATAGAAGCAACTAAATTTGGCATCTAATTAACAAGAATAATTAGTTAAAATGGGATATAAAGGTGTTATATTTCTAATCATCCAACCTGAAGTGCTCTTCTCCTTTGCACCTCTAGAAAAAGTCTTTCCAAGCCTTTCCTGTCCCAAGTTTACCTGAGGTCTCTGTCTTACTCATAAGGAATCACATCCCAGGTCACATCATAATAAAAAAAAAACTTAGAGGAAAATAGAAAGAGGTACCATTCATATCAGTGGAAGAAGGGAGAATTTGTAACAAAGAAAGAGACAGAGAAAAACATAAAAGACAAAATAGACAATTATGCTTAAATAAAATTTAAAAAGTTCTCATATAAAAAAATCAATAAAGAGGAGAAATGGGAAAATATTTTCATTAAATATCACTGATAAAAGTCTGATATTCAGGACATAAAGGGAATTAAAACAAATCTCTAAAACCAAGAGCCTTTTCCCAATAGATGCAGCCAAAGAATATGAAATTTTTGGAAGAATAATTGCAAGGTATAAATGACCACATGAGAACATGCTCTAAATTACCAACAGTAAAAGAAATGCAGACTAAAACAACTCTGAGGTTTTTCCCTCATATGCCATAAATTGGCAAAGGTGCCAAAAATCGGAAGAGTCAACATTAATGGAGTTATGGAAAGACAGGTATGCTAATATGTAATAGAGCTCTGAATTGATCCAATAGTCTAGATATCCATTTGGAACTATGCAAGATGAATCACTACTCCTCAGACACAGCAATCCTATTATTAGACAAATACTGTAAGAAGATTCAAGACAGAAAAAGAGTTTTATACATACCAAAATATTCACAGCAGCATTCTTTGTGGTAGCAAAGAACTGGAAACAAAGTAGATGGCCAATCAGAGAGGTGATGGCTCAAAACAAAACCAAATTAAATTTGATAGTATATGAATATAATGAAACATTATTACTCAATAAAAATGATTCATGTGAAGTGTTTAGAGAAATGTGGGAAGATCTATATGAATTGATGCAATGAAATGAGAAGAACCAAACAATAATGAAAATGAAAGCAAGCTCACCTCTGGTAATTGAAAAACCAATAATGAGGGGCAGCTAGGTGGTGTAGTAAATAGAGCACTGGCCCTGGAGTTAGGAGGACCTGAGTTCAAATGTGACCTCAGACACTTAACACAAAAGCTAGCCATGTGACCTTGGGCAAGTCACTTAACCCCAATTGCCCTCTAAAAAGGAAAAAAAACAAAACAAAACAAAACAAAACCAAAAACCCAATAATGTTCCCAGAAAACAGATCATAAAGCACACCACATTCTCACAGCAGAGAAACCAGGGATATTGGAACAGAATGCTGCAATCATTGTCAAATGTAGTTACCTCATTGGCTGTTTTTGCTGAATTGTTTTCCTCTGTTAAAAGAGAGGGTTCAGTCTGGAGAGGGGAGAGAGAGGGAGAGAGGGAGGGAGGAAGTGTGGGAGAGAGAAAGAGAGAGAGAGAGAGGGGGGGGGGAGGGAGGGAGGGAGGGAGGGAAAGAATATTTCCAGAAATCACTGTGATATCAAAACAAAAGGCAATAATAAAACTTGTTATTTTCACAAGTTGATTCAAGGTCACATTTTGAGCTCTTTGGTCCTAATGTATCTTTTCTAGGTTCCAAAATTGCTAATTGTGGTGGGAGACAAATGAGACTGTCACTGGAAGAGTTGGGTGGGCTTCTGAACCTCTGTTTTGGACCAATAGTCTCTGTTTTTATTGTCGTCTTTTAGTTGTTTCAGTCATATCTGGCTCTTTGTGACTCCACTTAGAGTTTTCTTGGCAAAAATACTGGAGTGTTTTTCCATTTCCTATTCCACCTCATTTGACAGAGGAGGAAACTGAGACAAAAAGGGTGAAGTGACTTGTCCAGAGTCACACAGCTGAGACCAGATTTATTTTATTTTATTTTATTTTTTTGCTATTTTTGGAGGGCGGAAGGCAGGGCAATTGGGGTTAAGTGACTTGCCTAAGGTCACACGACTAGTCAGTGTTAAGTGTCTGAGGCCAGATTTGAACTCAGGTCCTCCTGACTCCAGGGCCAGCACTATTCACTGCGCCACCTAACCACCCCATGAGACCCGATTTTGAACTCAAGAAGATGAGTCTTCCTGGACTCCAGGCCTAGCACTCTATCCACCACACCACCTACCCGCCCCTGTGCTACAGAGGTTCAATAGTTGTCTGATAAAGCTAACAGGCTGATTTAGAATCCTAAGTTCTTGCAGTTAATTGGAAGGAACCTTAGAGATCTTGTTCAGCCTCCCACCTAATGTGGTAATCCTTTCTCCAATCAATCAACAAGCATTTATTAAGCACCTACTATATGACAGAATCTGTGCTAGGCTCAACTACAATAAATGAATTAATTCCTCCTTGCAAGAAGTTATGTTCTAATGGGGAAGATAACAAGTACATATATTGTATAAGCATGTATGGAACAAATAGAAAAACAACTGTTAAATACAAACTAGATAAATTCATGGTAGTTTGGGAGGGGATTTGGAGGGGATCAGGAAAGGCTTCATGTTTGATATGTATCCTGAAGGAAGAGTGGGATTCTATGAGGTAGAGATGTGGGAGGAATGCATTCCAAACCTAAGAGATGGCTATTTTATTAAAGACATGGAAATGGGAGATGGAGTGCCAGGGGTGAGGAAGAGAGAGAAGGCCAGTTTGGCAGGCTCACAGATTTTTCTGCCGTATGTTTGCTGAATGCTTCCATCAACAAGGAGCTCACCTTCATGCAAGGCAGCCTGTTCTGTTATTGGACAGCTCTGATTGTCAGGAAGCTGTTCTTCCTTCAGCTAAAATCTGCCTCTTTTTAGCATGCATCCATCGTTACCAGTTCTGCCTTGAAGCTACATAGAATCAGTCTAATGCCTCTTCCATATGACAGCTCTTAAGATAACGGAAGGCAGAGAACATCTTCTCCCTTCCCCCAAGTCTTGTCTTCTCCAGGCTAAGTATCTTTGGTTATTTAAATCGGTCCTCATAAGACATGGTTTCCAGACCCTTCTCCCTTCTGGTCACCTTCCCTGGGGAGCACTTTGGCTTGCCAGTGTTCCTCTTAAAATGGGCACTTAGAGCTGAACACAATACTTTAGATGTAGTCTGAGTGATGTGGAGTACAGTGGGACTATTACTTCCCTTGCTCTGGACATTATACTTCTTTTAATGCAACCTAAGATCCCATTAGCTTTTTTAGCAGTCACATCACACTGTTGACTCATTGAGCTTGTGATCAGCTAAAACTTTCAGGTTTTTTTTTCCACATGGACTGTTAAACCAGGTTTCCCTTATTCTGCTTTTCTCCTTCTGCCTATGCCCTGAATCTCACATAGATTTTTTTTCTTATCTCATTGATTTTATATTTTCCCCCCTGGATGTCAAATTGTATTTTATTTTTATTGATAGCTTGTTTTTTTATATCAATTTCATTTTAGAATATGTACCTCCTCCTTTCCTACCTAACAATCCATCCCTTGTTTAAAAGAAAGAATTTTAACAAAGGAAAATAAAACAGTCCAAAAAAACCAAGCAACACAGCATCTTAGTCTAATAGTATATACATTGTTTCACAGTCATAGTTCCCCATTTCTGAAAAGAGAGGATGGACCTTCTCAATTCATCTCCAAGGTCAACCTTTGTATACTATACTTACTCCTTCCTTCCTTCCTTCTTTCCTTCCTTCCTTCCTCCCTCCCTCCCTCCTTCCCTCCCTTTCTCTTTTCCTTCCTTCTTTCCTTCCTTCCTTCCTTCCTTCCTTCCTTCCTTCCTTCCTTCCTTCCTTCCTTCCTTCCTTCCTCCCTCCCTCCCTCCCTCCCTCCCTTCCTTCCTTCCTTCCTTCCTTCCTTCCTTCCTTCCTTCCTTCCTTTCTTCCTTCCTTCTTCTCTCCCTCCCTCTCCATCTTTTTCTCTCTCTGTGTCTCTCCTCTCTTCCCCTCTCCCCTACCTTGGTCTGGTGGTGTGTTTCTCTTGTCATTGACATTATTGTAGCCATTATATGTATCACTTTCCTGGCTCTGCTACTCCATTCTGGATCAGTTCATATAAGTCTTCTCTGAATTCTTCAGGTTCATCAGTTCTGTAGCATGGTAATATTCCATTATATTCACGTGCCACAATTTGTTTAGCTCTCTGCCGTTTAATGAGCATCTTTTTTTCTTTCCCATTCTTTGCTGCTACAAAGGGTGAGCCTACTTCCATACATTCAGATCATAAAGACATAGGCTATTTTATTCAATTCCCAATTCCCCCAGCTGAGGAAACAGAGGCTTAGATCTGTTTTGCTTAACCTTAGAGAGCAAGAGGCAGAGTGGCTCAGCAGAAAGACAGATATAAATTTGAAGTCAGAGGATCTAGGTTGAAATTCTACTTTTATCACTCATTACCTGGATTACCTTGGACAAGTCACTTACTATCTTTGAACTGAATCTTTTCATTTGCAAAATGAAGGAATTGAACTATATGACCTTGAAAATCTATGATCCTAGGGGCAGCTAGGTGGCGCAGTGAGTAGAGCGCTGGCCCTGGAGTCAGAAGGACCTGAGTTCGGATCCAGCCTCAGACACTTAACGCACACAAACAAAAACCTAGCTGTGTGACGTTGGGGCAAGTTACTTAACCCCAATTGCCCTCCAAAAAAAAAAATAAGAAGAAGAAAATCTATGATCCTATTGGAGTTATGGAGAGACAGCTTTTAAGATCAATATAAAGAAAAGCTTTATAACAATTAGACCTCTCCAAAAGTGAAATGAGGGGCAGGTAGGTTGTGTAGTGGATGTAGGCCTAGAGTCAGAAAGATCTTGAGTTCTAGCCTCAGGTATTTACTGGCTGTGTGACCCTGGGCAAGTCACTTGACCCTGTTTGCTTCTGTTTCCTTATCTATAAAATAAGCTGGAAAAGGAAATGGCAAACTACTCTCTCTCTCTCTCCCTCTCTCTCTCTCTCCTTTCCCCCACCCCTCTGTCTCTGTCTCTCTCTCTCTCTCTCTCTCCAGATGACCACTTTATTGTAGTTATCCTATCAAAAAGTATTTTTCAAGGATTATTGTGTGATTGGTGCTAGGTTATGCGCTGTGGGAAATGTGGCAAAAGTATAAGCTTTTTATAGAATCTGGATGATTAATGCATAATCTAGACAAGACCATCCATCAATGCAGGGCTGGAGCTAGGATTAGCGTGTTGTTCCAAGCTCTTAGTTCTGAGATCCTCACCTCTAATATTCTACCAGTTCCTAAGTGTTATTGGTTCCATTTCTTCCATCCTTTTCCCTCTCTTCTGTCCCCACTGTTCTTGCTAACTACCAATCTTCTTCCCCTCCTGTCTAGTTTACATCTCAGTCCTTCCCCACTAGAATAGAGGTTCCTTTAGAGCAAGGACTGTCCTTTGTTCCTCTTTGCTTCCCCAATGCTTAGCACAGTGCCTGACACATAATAGATGCTTAATAAATATTTCTTGACTTGACTCCATTTCCTATTACCAGCTAAGTACGACTCAGACTGCTAACCTTGGTGTTCAAAACCCTCCACAATTTGGTGCTTTTCTGTTTTTACAGTTTTTCCTCATCCTACTCTCCTCCCCGAACTCTGTGTTCTAGCCAAACTGGACCTCTCTCTGACCCACAAATATTCCCTACACTCTCCTGCTTCAAGCTTTCTCCTCTTCCCTTCTTTCCTCTCTGTTGTCTGAACTCCAGTCTATCCCTTAGAGGGAAATCAAATGCCACCTCCTCCAGGGAGCCTTCCTTATTATCTTGGGTTGTGACCATCTCTCCTCTCTTGACCAGCACACAACACTTTGTTTGCACCTTGCTAATGAACTTACCTTGCATTATTTTGTATTGCAATTATTTGTCTAGGTAATCCCTTACTATATGGGAAGCCCCTGAAGGCTGGTACCATGTCTCATCTAAACTTTGTATCTCCCCCAGCACCTACTACAACATATGATAAAGTATGTGCTTAATAATTAACATGCATATAATGCTTTAAAGTTTACAAAGTTCTTTTATGTATATTTTCTCATTTGATAAATGTCTGCTTAATTGAATCTAACTGAAGTCATATCCTAGGGCAGAACATCATTTGGAGGGTGCTTCTTTTAGGGATAAAAAGAAAAAATAAATGAGAGACTTGATTAGGTTGTTTAGAATTTCCCAGGCTTCCTGGTTACCAGGTTGTACCTTTGTGGGGTACAGTGTCTGACACTTTAGGGTGGTCCAGCCCTGACCTTAGTCTTGAAAAGACTAGGAAATGGCAAGGTGGGGATTTGTAATATTTCACACAACACTAAGATTTTCTGATCTTGGCAGGAGCTGATAACATTAATGGCCTTTGGGGAAGGAAATAGAAGAAATGAAGGGGATGATGCCTGACTTCTCCCCCCTGACACCCTTCTTTTTGTTAGTGAGCTTTGGAAAAACCGTCAAGTCTGTAGGAACAGGAACAGGGCAAATTCCTTGGGGGTAGCATTGATACCCTCTATGCCTCCCTTTCCCGGGTCTCTTCTTTTGGCACTTTATAGTGGTTTGGGAGTAAGATACTCACCCTCTCTGTCTACAGTGGCAGGCATCTAGCTAATTCCCAGTCTGGAGAAATGACCCTTCAGAACCTTGTGTGCCAGCCCATGTAAGTGTGTTCAACTCTGGGACTGACAAATCATGGTGCAGGGGATGAGTCTTGAGATTAAAAGTTTTTGTTTTTGTTTTTTTTTTTAAAGTAAGTCATCCAGTGTTTAAGTGTTTGTGTGGAAAATAAAGATTTCAAAGATAAGAAAATGTTCAGAGAATTCTGACATGAAGCCCAAGACAAGAAAAGGCTTTTCCATCTTCATTTGGCCCGGAACTTGAACATGGTTACAACCCACCTGTCAGTCATCTTTCTCATGTATGGGGATGGTAGGTGGCATTTCATCCGATCAAATCCTTTCAACTAGATGACAGCTGCTTTCAGAAAAGGCTGCCCCTTAGCCCCACACTGATTTTCTATTTCAGTCAACCTGGCCCTTGCACAAACATATAAGTTCTCCAGGAATAGAAAGGGAGACAGTTAAGGCAGGTACTCTATCCATCATCTTAGATTCATGAACTGAATGAGTTGACTTGAAGGCTGGGTATGGGTCCAGTGGAAGCTTCAAGTTTCTTGGGGTGAAATATTTTTTGGGTCAGGATTATTCCCCTTTTGCATAAATCCATACTCATCGAGGTTTTTTTTTAATTGCTGCTTTAAAAATATAGTATTATTATCTTATAATGTCCCACCCTCTTCATCCCAAATGGAATATAATCCCTTCCTTGTAAGAAGATTAAGATTAATCCTGTATCATTTTCTTATTGATCCTACTTAACAAGTAATTGATTTTGTCTTGTAATTGCTTTTGTCTTGTAGCTGGTTA
This sequence comes from Gymnobelideus leadbeateri, assembly GCA_011680675.1. Lineage (NCBI taxonomy): Eukaryota > Metazoa > Chordata > Mammalia > Diprotodontia > Petauridae > Gymnobelideus > Gymnobelideus leadbeateri. The sequence continues at coordinate 334,135 of WOXC01007869.1, read as the reverse complement.
AGTCATGGTTCTTTGTTTCTGAACTTAGTTCAGATTTCAGCTGGCCTGTAATGGGTTAAGTTCAAAAGTCCATCTATTCTTACCTTAGAGAGTTTTGCTAACCTTGGAGAATGTGTGTGAACAGAAAGGGCTGATATCTTTACACCACCAAGCTATCCTTCAAGGATGCCTGCCTGGTTTGCTATCCAGATGTCTGAGCCACTATTTCACACCTGGACTCAAACAAAGAGCACTTCTCAGGCTCATGAGAGAAGGGGAGGTGTTGTTGCTAGCCCCGATTACCCAAACTTCCAAACAATCAGGCTTCCCTCAATCCCATGATGTCATCTACGGTTCTCTGTTCTTCGTTCTAGACTCCCCCAAACCTACATTAGGCAACTATCCTTTTGCTTGGGGTCTTTGGCATTAGTGGAGGCATGCCTTTCACTTGTTTATTAACAGGTAGCACACCCCTGCTAATAAATGCTATCTGGCTCAGAGATCTGTCTCAGTTTACCTTTTGTTAAAATCTCAATCAAGACACTTATAATGAAGAAGTACAATTAGCAAAATAAACCAACATGTTGCCTTGCTTTGTAATAGTAGTCTTTATTGTTGTTGTTGGGTCCTGTCTTACTCTTTGTGACTCCCCAAAATCTAGCACACCAGGCTCTTCTGTCCTCCCCTATCTCCTGATGTCTGTCCAAGCTGATGTTCATTGCTTCCAACACTGATAATTAGTCACTTCTCTACTGAGAAGCGGGAGATAAATTTACTTTGTCTTGTTCCTTACTGTGTGTCATTAAGCAATATCCTTAATCTCTCCTTGCCTCAGTTTCCTCATCTATAAAATGAAGGAGTTAGGTGATATGATCTCTAAGGTTCTTTCCAACTTGAAATCTATTATTCTATTATATAAGTTTGGTTTTCTTGTAGGCCAGATACCTCTAACTGATACCATGAATACATGAATCCCATCCAGGCAGCCCGCCTCAGCAAGGCAAGAATTAAATCCTGGGACAGCCACTGGTAGCACAGCATCATGGGAAGGAGAGGGCTGAGCATCAGAACTTTGGAATGAAGAGGGCAAAGCAATGGTCCTAGGCTCCAACCGAAGAGCTTGAAAGAGAGAGTCCCCACACCAACAGAAGTAATAGAGATGAAAGAGGTAGGATTTCAGGTTGGGTGGGGTACACAAGAGGATGTGCAGGACAGGAAGAGAAGCTGGTATGAGGATACAAAGAGCCAGGTGCTCTACTCCCTGAGCCACCTAGCTGCCCCTCCCTTCTTTTTCTTGAACCAATTTAGTGGTTGGTGGTTGTGGGTTTAGGTAAAAGAGGAATAATCTCATTGCTGTTGTTCAGTCATTTCTGACTCTTCATGACCCTATTTAGGGTTTTCTTAGCAAATACATTGGAGTGGTTTGCCATGTCCTTCTCTAGCTCATTTTACAGATGAGGAAACTGAGACACAAGGGATTATTAAGTGTCTAAACCCAGATTTGAACTCAGGAAGATGAATCTGGGGTGGCTAGGTGGTGCAGTGAATAGAGCACTGACCCTGGAGTCAGGACAACCTGAGTTCAAATCCGGCCTCAGATGCTTGACTCTTACTAGCCATTTGACCTTGGGCAAGTCCCTTAACCCCAATTGCCCTGCCTTCCCCCTCCAAAAAAAAAAAAGCAGAAAAAAAGGAGGAAGAGAGTCTTCCTGACTCCAAGCCCAGCACTCTATCCAGTGCACCACCTAGCTGCCCCAAATAATCTTGACCCAATAAATAACTTGAAACTGCCACCTCTGGACCCATACCCAGCATTAAACTCAACTCCATCAATTCAAGGATCAAATGCTTAGACCTACACAGCTCATGTGTTGCTGACACCAAGGGAAATGAACAAGGTGTAGATGGATAAATGCAAATCCATTCCTGTCTTTGGAGAAACTAATGGTGGGCCAGTGAGGAGCATCCTTTTAGCATGATCTATCAGTTAACAAGTACTTATCAAAAAAGAGTCTATGCCTAGGTACTATAAAGGATGAAATGAAGTCTAAACTATGGTCTTTGTCACACAAGGAAGTATAGCCTAGTTGAGAAAATAAGATAAATGGTGAAAATTTCAATAATGTAAAGAAATTCATGCTTAAATGCCTGAATCTATCTAATTAAATCCAACATGCATTTATTAAGCTCCAATGTGTGCCAGGTGCTGTGATAGATGACAAAAGAAAAAAAATAAAACTATTCTTAAGGAGCTTACATTCTATTGGGGAGCAGGAGAAATAAATAGCACGTACATGGATAAATAAATATAAAATATATATACAACCCTTGGCTCAGACAAATTCAGCCCCAGACTCACATAGACTGGTTCAACCCTGTGGCTGACCCAAAAGATATCTCTGGTTTTGGCTCATCATATCCCCACCCAGAATTTATTCTAGGAAATCTCTGAATCTGTGTTTTGATGTGTGAGATAAGCACACAGGTACTATAGGAGTACAGAGGATACAGAGAGCCCTGTGGGCTGAAGATGGGATTTGTGCTTGGTCTTAAAGAATGAATGAGATTCAAAAGGAAAGTCATTGTAGGTAAAGCAAATGATGTGAGCAAAGGTACAGATATATGAGTAAGGTGTGTTTGGGGCATCCATCCCATGTAGAACAGTCTGGCTGAATCTGAGGATGGGGGGAGTTTTGTGGGTTTCCAGATGGGCTGGAAAGATTGGTTAGGATCTTACTGTGAAGAAGGCCTTTCGATGCTTTAATAAGAAGATTGCAAAAATATATAAAGGATCCAACTCCTACATTTTACATGTAAGGAAACTGAGGTCCAGAGATGTTCTATGCCCAATGTCCCAAAGGTAGTAGGGATAGGTAGTGTTTAGACTCGAACCCAGGTCCTCTGACTTTGAATCCATTGTTCTTTCTACTCTGCCTCTCTGAAATAATCTTCCTTCCCTTCTCTCCCTAATGTGAATATAGTATTATAGAACTTGCTACTCAATCATTGTTTCAGACTCTATAGATCCCCATCATGGTGGCATCATTGTTTTTAAGAACCATAAAGGTTCTTCACTGCCAATCTATTACCTTCTAATTCTGTTTTACTCTGTGTGAAATGTGCTGCATTGTGAAACACAAATACCAATGCTGAAAAAAATTAAATTATATGCCTACATAAAGGTGAATTATGTAGTTGTTAGTATAGTGGATTATTCTAGAATATTACTAACTCCTTATTAGTTACAATAAACTTTGCCCCAGAGTTATGTAAACCAAACCAAAACAAAAACCCCAAACCATACAAAGGACTCTCCGAGTGGCACAATGGAAAGAATGTTTAACTTGGGATTCCTGGGACCTGAGTTCAAATTCCAGCTCTGGCACTTACTTCCTGTGTGACTTCAGGAAAGTCACTGAAACTCTCTGCTCCTCAATTTCCTTATCTGTAAGATGAAGGTGGTTAGACAAGATCACCCATACAATCTCTCCTAATCCAAAATTTATGATTCTTTGATAATGCATTATTAGTAATATTCACAAGGGTCTACCTCATAAACCTTTGTTTTTGCAATGTTCGATATGGGAGGTGAAAGAATATAGGACGTCGGGGCAGCTAGGTGGCGCAGTGAGTAAAGCATCGGCCCTGAAATCAGAAGGACCTGAGTTCGGATCCGACCTCAGACACTTAATGCACACAGAAACAAAAACCTAGCTGTGTGACCTTGGGCAAGTTACTTAACCCTAATTGCCCTCCAAAAAAAAAAAAAGAATATAGGACGTCAAACTTATCAGGTCTGGAAATCTTTCTCAAATGGAGCATGGTTTTAAAACATCCTAAGTAAGATTGTCAGTTGGCTCTCACTAGCGTGCCTTGCATTTCTGTGGTAGAGAGGTCTTGGCATTCCTGATTCTCATAGACACTAATGTCTCCTGACTGGTTATTTGATCCAGTGTGAAATCTCTTTAGACGCTAGGTCTGATAACCACTTGGAGATTTGTGTTCTGGAGTGAGTTTCGAGGTCCTGAATCTCAGTATGGTTTATTTGTCTCATTATTTTGTTTAACGGGCTGTTACTTCTGTCTCTAGCAGCATGGAGCAAAAATAACTTTTTTCCCCTTAAAAAAGGGAGATTGGAGGGAGGGGGAAAGATAATTCACTGGTTAAAGGGAGAGTTGGAATTCTGAATTATGATTTCCCAAAGGCAGATCCTTATCCCTGATGAAAAGAAAGACTAAAGCTAAAGCTGAAATACTTAATAAAATATAGCAGCATGAAACAGATGGATAAATCCTCAGGGTTCCCAGCCTGTTACCAACAGAGTGCATTATACTAGAGGTCAAAGCAAGAGGCAGGTCTTTCTCCACAGCCAATGACAACTTTGCACAACTCTCTAATACGGTTTTCTCTCTTTTAGCTTCCTTTCAATTTCCCTTTATATTAAGATTTCTCTTCTATTTTCCTGTTTTCCCAGATCCCTCAGATCCCCACTTCCTCTTCTTTCCAGGAACACAATGAATCAGGAATGCTGAAAGAGTGAGCTTCCCTGCTAGGGTAACTATATTCTCCTCATCTCTTTTTTTTAAATTGAAAAAGCTCTTGAAACCTCAAGTTCCCCAGGAAGTTTCCATGCCAGGGAAGCTGCCAAATTAAAATCCATAAGACACGAGTCTGGCCATACCACTCTCCTGCTCAAAAAAATGTTAATGGTTCTCTCTATTGCCTCAAAGATAAACTGTGCACTCCTCAGCATGGAATCGAAAGGCATCCACAATTGGGTTCCCATTTACCTTCCTAAACATTTCATATTATTGCCCTCCACACTCTATATTCCAGTCAGTCTGGCCTGTTGTTTGCCCAAGTATGGGCATTCCATCTCTCACCTTCATCAATTAATCAATCAACAAACTATTATTAAGCACTCACTGTGTACCAGGCACTATGATAAGTATTGAGGATCTCTCTCTCTCTCTCTCTCTCTCTCTCACTCTTTCCCCTCCCCCCTCTCTCTTTCTCTATCTCTCCCTCCCTTTCTCTCCCTTTATCTCTATCTTTCTATCTCTATATCTGTATGTCTGTTTTCTCTACCTCTTTACCTATTTTCTCTTTCTAGCTGCATTTATCTCTCTTTTCTATCTCTATCATTCTCTATCTTTCTATTTCTCTCTCTCTCTCTCTCTATATATATATATCTATTTTTCTATCTATCTATCTAGCTATCTATCTGTCTATCTATCTGAACAAAAGTGAGACAGTCCCTGTTCATGCTCACCCCTCTTAAATAAATTCTTCATTCTAACTGGAATCTTTAGTCACTAGAACAAGGAGGCCTGTTTTCCCAGGCCATCACCCCTGAGGTCAGAGCAGACCTACTTTTCTTCCTTTCAATCTTCATCCTCCACCCTCTAACCAGTTCAGCTTTACACTGTTCTTGCCCCTTGCCCCTTACCCCCTTGCTCTGGCACCGTTCATCCCTTTCTGGATCCCAAACCCGAGTTATTTCTGTCATTCCCTTCTCTACTCCTGCTCATATGCTGCAGAACACTGCTAGTGGAAGTCCAATCACCAAAATGACTACGTCTGCAACAAGTTTATATTATCCTTTATCAACTGGGCTTTTGCTGCCCCATACTGATCTTTTTCATCTGCCCTGGTAGATTTTTCATTAACCTCCCCACAGCAGTTGGTGCAAACCTCTTCTCCAGCTATGTATACCTTTGCTATCCTCTACCTTACCTATCTTGAGGCAGCTGGTAACAGCATCTAGAGCTCTGGGCTTGGGGTTAGGAAGTCCTGAGTTCAAATATGAGCTCTGAACCTCAAACACTTACTAGCTATGTGACCTTAGCCTCAGTTTCCTCAACTACAAAATGGGGATAATAAGAACAGCTACCTTGCAGAATTATTGAGAGGATCTAATAAGATAAAAAAAAAAAGCCCTGAGCACAGTGCCTGGCACCTAATAGGTACTATAATAATGTCTATTCCCTTCCCTTACTCATTCCCTCTAGGCAGAGTACTTTGCTTCATACTTTATTAAAATAAATTAACACTATTCGTTGCCAGCTCCCTCTCCTCCCAAATTCCACACTTCAAATTGCCTTGGCATCATTCCCTAGCCTCTTTTCCTTCACTCCTGTCTTGGTGTATAAGATGGCTCTTCTCTTTGCCAATACCAACAACTCTGCTCCCTTGATCTAATTCCCTCTCTAGCATCCTGACCCTTTGCTCATCTTCTCTTTCTCCCTAATTTTCTAGTTCTCCTTAATCACTGGCTCCTTCCTTGTTGCCTTCAAATATCACTTTCATCATTAAAAAAGCCTTTATCCATCCTTTCAAGCTATTATCCAATATCTCTTCCCTACTTTCCTTGCCCCTGCTTCCTTTGCTCTCACTCTCTTTTCAGCCCTTTGCAATCTGACTTCCAACCTCATTGCTCAACTAAAACCAGTCTCTACTAGGTCACCAGTTGCCACATTGTCTGTTTCTTAGTCCTGTCCTTGCTGTAATGTTTGACACTATTGCTTCCCCCTTCCCTCTCTTGTTCTGGATACTCTCATCTGCCTGTCTTGTCTTGACACCATTCTATCTTGGCTCTGTCTGCCTGATCCTTCTTAACCTTGTTTGCAAGATCAGCATTCATGCCCCATCTCCTAACTGTGGATGTATCCCAGGGCTCTGTCCTTGCTGTGATCTCTTCATGGTAATGAGTGTCCCTCTTATTTCATTGCTTCCCATGGATTTGACTCTCATTTCTCTGACCCCCAAATATCCATATATCCAGCCCTCATCTCTTTCCTGAGCTCCAGTTCTCCATCTCCACTTGCCTACTATACCTTGAGGCCACATAAATATGTCAAACACAACATATCAAAAACAGAACTCATTATCTCCACCTCCCATGCCCCAAACCCATCTATTCCCTAACAAGTAAAGTTAACAGTATCTTCATCCTTCCAGTCACCCAGTTTCTCAAGCCAGGCAGCATTCTTTGACTTTACTCTCTCTCAGTTTCCGTATCCAATTAGTAACAAATTGTGTTGATTCCACCATCTTATAATTTTTGGTATCTCCTACTTCTCTTTTCTTATACAACAACCATCCTAGTCAAGACCCTCTTCCCTTTCCTTGAACATTGCATGAAGTTATGGCCAGAGATAAAATTTCAGAGCTATGGATGGTGGAATGGTGAAATAAACAGTGAATGATGCTGAGATATGAGAATGACCATATGAGTGTGGCAGATGTGCGGCAATAGTATGGAATTATAGACCATAGAGGGCGAGAAGACATTATCCACCTGTCTCCAGGTCATTCTTCCTGCCCAGAGGAGCTCAAGGGCTGCCTTGCCATCTTTCTCTCCATCTCAACTCCTGCCCTTGTAATCATGAACTTTAACTTCTCAGATAATGTTCCCTTAAATACCATTAACTTTCCAATTCATTAACCTTCTCACCCTCTATGGAATCAACACAATTTGTTACTAGTTGGATATGGAAGCTGAGAGAGAGTAAAGTCAAAGAATGCTGCCTGGCTTGAGAAACTGGGTAACTCACAGGTTGTGGATAAGGTGATATATTTGGATAGAGGAAAGCTAGGCAGCATGTGTCACATGCCTTCTACACTCCCCTCCTCTGGCTTGGGGTCCACAGAGAACGGCTGACTACTGTGACTCTGGATTCTAGTAGTAACTCTGAGAGTTGGGGTTTCTAGTATGTCAGCACATGAATCCCTACTGATATACTCCCCATTAACCATCAGCCATTTGACTCCATTAGCTTTCAGAAAAAGATTTAATGAAACAACATGGTACAAAGCATCTCTCCCTCTCCCCAATCTGGGAGCACAATTTCCCTTTACAAACACAAGGTCCCAGGGGATAGTGGGTTCAAGGAACAATTGTGGTGAAGCATGGATATAGAAAACCCATAAGGTACCTCATGGTTCCTGGTCCCAGAATTCCTTTTCCCTTTGTGGAGTCCTCATGACAATAACGTATATGAAAAACAAAATGAAGCCAGACTTTCAGTGGTTATGATGAGCAATCCTAGCCCTGGAGAAAAGATGATAAAACCCACGTTCCTCCTTTCAGTAAAGAGAGGAAGGAGACTGTGAATTCCCAACGTTTCATTGTTGCTTGGTATCTGTAAGACACAGTTAAAGCTTCAGTTTTATGCAATGGGTTTTATTTGTCATAAGAGAAGGTACTCAGTAGGTATGTGGATGTGTGTGTGTGAGGGGGGGTATTGCTATTGTTTAGTCATGCTCAATTCTCTGTGACCCTGTATGGGGTTTTCTTGGCAAAGATGATGGAGTAGTATCCATTTCCCTCTCCAGTAGATTAAGGCAAGCAGAGGTTAAGTGATTTGTCCGGGATCACACAGCTAGGAAGCATCTGAGGCTAGAAGTGAACTCAGGTCTTCCTGACTCCAGGCCCAGTGCTCTATCTACTGAGCCATCTGTGTGTGCAGGGTGGGAGATGGGGGGAGGGCACAGTGGGAGGAGACTGGAAGATAAATTCAGAAATGACTATGATGGAAAAGCAAGAGGTACCAACAAAGTTTATTTTTAAAAATACATGTACTTACTCCTTTGTTTATATATAACATAAATTCTAGGGGTGGTACTATAGCTAGGTGGTACAGCAGATAGAATGCCAGGCCTTTAGTCAGAAGACTCCTCTTCCTGAGTTCAAATCTGGCCTCAGATACTTATTATCTGTGTGACTCTGGACAAATCCTTTTAGTCTGTTTGCCTCTGTTTCCCCACCTGTAAAATGAGCTAGAGAAAGAAATGGGAAACACTCTAGTATCTTTGCCCAAAAAACCCCAAATGGGGTCATGCAGAGTGAGATGTGACTGAAACAACTTAACAGTACCAATGTAAATTTTAAAATTAATTTAATTTAACATATATCTTTTAAAAATATTCTTTCAAATTATATAGGCAATGTAATATAGTGGATAGAAACTGGCCTCAGAGTCAGCAAGACCTCAGTTCAAATCCTGCTTATGACATCTACTAGCTGTGTGTTTCTGGGCAACCTTTTAATGCTGTAGGCAACTCTCCAAATGTATAAATTTCAGAGAAGGTTCTGAACCACCTTGGTCAATGTGTCCTCATTCGGGAGTTCCCTCCATCAATGAAATCACAAGTCAGCTTCCTATCTCTATTTACTGAATATCATTACAGTCTACTCCCAGCAGGCATTACTGCATGCTGTATGAGGTGTGACTCAACCTTTAAAAAGTTCCCTCCAGCTTTAAGTCTTTGATTCTTGAGGGCAAGGAGGGTTTTTTTTTTCTATGCATGACTAGCAATTTTACATGCAAATAAATAAATGCATGAGAAACCTTATCAGTGCTGATGAGGATGTCCATGATAGCAATTATGATATTTTGCTGTCAGGTTTCCTCCAGTTAGCTTCATGCCACCTTGGCCTCACCACTTTTCCAAACTCAGTTCTCCCTACTTGGTTTGTTTCATTCCTCTCTCTCGTTTTCTATCCAAATGGAGCTTCACTTTCTTGTCAATTTCCTGCCCAGGCTTGTCCTCTTCCTTCTTCCTTTTTGACCCCCTTGGTCCAAGCCCTCCTCCAACGAGCTCTTTCATCTATAGAGGCTTCTCTCCCTTCCCCTCCTCAGTCATCCACTCCTTTATCCATCGGCCCTCCCTTCACCCCTGCCCAGCTTCCAAATGACACTGTGTTTATTACAGTGTGGTGTTCAGAGAGGCTACTCAATAAATGTTGTTGACCTCCACCTCCTTCTTCCAACCCCCTCTCTCACTCTCCCGCCTACACTTGCTCTCTAGGCGCCCATCATTCATCTCATCTCTGCTCCTCTATCTCACCTGCTAAATCAAAGCTGCTCTGGTCCTTCCCCACCCCCATGGCAGCCAGGGCCAGTCCAACAACCAGCAGAAAACACACTGTAACTCCCTCTTGATCTGTTGTCTCGCTCCCTTGGAGAGAGATAAACCAGAAGGAGAGCAATCATAAATGGTGATACATCAGTCAAGGAGGCTGAATGCTGAGGGGCTCCCTCAGGATCCCGGGCTGGGGCTGCTACCATAAAATATGTTTAGCCCTGATCTAGAGGATGGGATGGAAAATACATTGATCAAACTTTGTAGATAACATAAAACTGGCAGAACAGCTCATAATTTAGAATATATTAAAACTATCCAACTTCGTCTGGATAAATTAGAGGAATAAAATGAGATTTATTAAGGGCAAATTCAGAGCAATCCAATAGAAAAGAAAAATCAAAAACAGAAAGGAAGAAATGTGAAACAATGACAATTTAGAAAAGATGGGGAGGTAATAGCTGATGAGAAATTAAATATTAATCACTGTAATAAGGACTTGAGTTTTATCCAGAGAGCTCAAAGCACCTTGGAGGCAGTACCTGACTCATCCTTACAAAATCCCAGACAGCTGAAGTGCAATTTTTTTTATCCTCTTTTTACAGGTGAGACGAAAGCCCAGGGAGGCCATCTGGCTGATCTAAGGCAGCATTGGACTGAGGGAAATGGGTTCTAATCTCCTCTGTGATGCTTACTACTTCTGTGACTTGGGCAAATCACGTAACTTCCTCAGAGCTCACCTAAAAACCTAAGGGGATTAAACTAGATGGCATTTGAAGTCCCTTCCGATTTTGATTCTTTGACCCCATAACAAATCCATGTCAGGGAGGTTTAGACCTCTGGACACCCTTTGTTGATGTCACTACCCGAGTGACTAACATAGTCTCAGCTCTTCCAAAGAAGGTACCCTTTTAAGGACCAGAATACCCAGAAATTTTCTCAAATTAGAATCCAGTGTAGCAGCTGTTCCAGTTAGAGGACTCCCCAAAGTTCTGTGCTTGGTACTTCGTGACCACTACAGAGAAAGCAAAACAATTTGCAAAGAAAAAACTCAGGTGCTGAAGTTTTTGTTTTTGTTTTTGGGTTTTTTTGGAAGAAAGTGACTATGGGGAAAGATTAAAGGCATTCAAGTACACCCAGTCTGTAAGAAAAAAAGAAATTGGAGACAGCCATAGGGATGGGATTTGGATATAAAGGGATGCTGGGGAGAAGAGGGGGAGAAATTGTTCTTGTTAATTGGCAGCGATAAAATGGAAGATAATGGATTTAGATTGCAATAAGGGGGGAAAATCTATTTAACTAGCAGGAAGGGAACCCAAAGCACGACATCTCTATTTAATAACACACACTAGGCTCACCCCCGCCTTTTCACTTATGCTCATGCTGTTCCCCCTGCCTGAAATGCAGGCCCCCTCCTTCCCTTTGCCAAAAAAGAATCCTACCCATCCTTTAAGGCTCATCTGCTCCAAGAAGCCTTCCCCTTTAAACTTCAATCAATGACGACATTCTCTGCCCTCACAGACAGCCCAAATACACCTATTATCTGTACTACATGTCTTGGTACCTAATTATATTCAATTTATCACCTTATTATATGCTGCCCTACGTTCTTTATGGTCTCTAATTGTTTTATGGGTGTATGTTTTCTCCCTTAGCTAAGATCATACACTCCTTAAACAGGGGCCTTATCTTCTATTTCTTCTATCTTCCTCTGTGTCTAACACAGCCCTGGGCACAAAGACACAACCTTAATAAATACTTAGTGAATTGATTTTTTTGGGTACAGACTGTGATTTCATTAGTATGGGGTGACCCCATGAAGAAACTCTCTCTGGGGGATATAGCACTGGCATTAGGGTCAGAGTAATTGACACTTACTATCTATGAGACATGGGATAAGTCACAAAGCCCCTTTGTACCTTAGTTTCCTCCTTGTATAATATGAAAGGTTGGGTTAGATGGCCTCTTAGGTTCTTTCCCGGTCTGGATCTATCCTTCTTTGATCAATACAGACAAACAGCGAGTCTTGAGAGTTGCCTTGGGGCAGGGGAAGGTTAAGCGATGTCCAGACTCTCCTAGCCAGTTTTTGCCAGAGATGAGATTTAAACGCAGGTCATCATGACTCTTAGGCTATCTCTCTCTATTGATTTTGCCAGCCCATTCTCCTTGAATCAAATAGAAGCAGTAAATGGATCAGATTAGACAAACCTTCCTCCATGCTTTCTTTGTACAAAGGGGTAAGGTACAAGATGCGCACAATGTAGCTCTTGACTGCTCTCTTTACTATATTGTTTTAAACAAGGTGCTTCCCTCACAACACCCAGCTGAAGTAGGTGGTACAGTGTGAGGGGCACAGGGCTGCCCATTTTACAGATGAGCAGACTGAGGCACACAGATATGAAGCAATTTGTCCAGTCACACAGGTTGGTGGAACCAGGATTTGAGCCCAGATCTCATTTAATGACACTATGATGCTATAAAGCTAGCAGAACTTCTAATCAAGAAGAGGAAATGAGATAAGCCCAGAAATAACTAATACGGAATCGGGTATGAGCCCATAGAAGTGCAAAGAAATCAATGATGAGAGCCCTTATGAGGGAGAGGTCACTTCTCTCTGTAGGATCAGGAAAGGCTTTGTGTAAGAGGGGGCACATCACCTGAGCCTTGATAGCTGGATAGGATAGGGATAAGTAAAGGCAGGACTAGGAAGGAAGCAGGCATTTTGTTGTTCTTCAGTCGTTTCTCAGTTGTATCTGACTCTTTGTGACCCCGTTTAGGATTCTCTTTGCAAAGATACTAGAGTGATTTGCCATTTCCTTCTCCAGCTCATTTTTACAGATGAGGAAACTGAGGCAAACAGGGTTAAGTGACTTGCCCAGGGTCACACAGCTAGTAACTGTCTGAGGTCAGATTTGAACTCAGAAAGAGAAGTCTTCTTGACTTCAGGCCCAGAGCTCTAACAAAGTGCCAGGCACTGTGCTGAGTGCTTTACAAATATTTTCTCTTTTGATCCCCTCAACAATCCTGAGATGTAGGTGCTATTATTATCCCCATTTTTACAGTTGAGTAAACTGAAGCAGACAGAAATTAAGTGACTTGCCTGGGATCACATAGTAAGTGTCTGAGGCTGAATTTCAATTCAGGTCTTCCCCAGGCCACTGGACCACTTAACTGCCTCTATGGGGTTCTAAAAGGAGAGAATGTCCAAAGGTGGTCATAGGTGAGTCCGGTTTGACCAGAGTACAGAGAGTCAAAGGATAATAGAGCTAGAAAGGACCTGAGGTCATCTAGCACAATTGCCACATTTTATAGATCAAGAAGCTGAAGCTCAGAGTTCTCTCTGACTTCCAGGTCACAGAGAAAATGCCAGGCTTAAAATTTGAACTCTGAATCTTTGATGCCAACTCCAATACTCTTTCTACTATATTATGCTGCCTTCCTCTTATGGTATAGATTGATATAAAGAAAGGAAGGAAGGAAGGAAGAAGGAAGGAAGGAAGGAAGGAAGGAAGGAAGGAAGGAAGGAAGGAAGGAAGGAAGAAAAAGAAAGAAAGGAAGAAACAGGAAGAAAGATAAAGCATTTATTAAGTGCTTACTGTGTGCCATTTTAAGAGCTGATGATAAAAAAAAAAAAAAACAAGAAAACAAGACAGTTTTTACTCTCAAAGAGCTTACAGTCTATGAGGGGAACAGCTGGAAAGAATGGTACCTGGGAGAATAGGTTGGAGGAGAGGGTGAGAGGAGTGTGTCTGGGCCTTCTCCTAATATGGAGGGTCCAGGAAGGGACTCACCAGTCTCAGGGTGAGTTCATCCCTAAGGGGCCAGGCAGCTGGTATGGAGGTGGTCCCTTCTAGCTCTCTCCTTTGATCCTCTGTATTCTGGCCCAACTGGAAGACTCAGCATCCCCAGACCTGACCCACCTATTAACAACTTTAAGTGTTTTCACTCTGGTTCAAGTTAAGCCAGAAGGAGAGAGTGAGGCATAAATACATCTTGGAGTTAGGGGGATGTCTACTCCAAGCATGTGAAGATTGCCCCTGCTGGAATGGGCAGATGAGAACAATTTGTTCCAATGGCCATGGAGGTGTTCTTAGAGCTTGGTCAAACATGGAAGACCTCAGGGTCATCCACTGCATCCTGGGCTATCCCCAGTCATCCTGACTTTTTTCTTACCACTGGACTTCAATGACTCTGGAAGAGAAAGTGAGGCCGATGACTTTGCAGAACTCTGCCTCACTTAAATCCAATTCGTGTGCAAGTCAAGACATTGCCCATGACATCATTGGTCCTCTTGAAAAATGAAGAACTTAAACAAATTAATAATGACCAAAATATTTCTTTAAAAAGAGAAAAAAGGAAAAAAATTTAAAAAACGAAGAACTAACAACAACAAAGGGCCTCTCATCTAAGAGGCTGGCATTTTAGAGACAAGTTTAAGAATAGTCCTTTGGAGAAGGTTAAAAATAAATTGCTAATGAGGATGGGTGGGTCATCTCTGGATCGCCACGTGCTTTTTAAGCCACAGAAGAAATAGAGTTCTACCCAGCTCTGAAATGCTGCCAGCTCTCTGTGGGGATACTTTCCCAGATGCATCATGCCCAGTAGCCCCTTGGGCAGGAGAGAAGAAAATCCCAGATACTCCTTGAATGACAAAAGGTTCTCTGAGAGGTGAAGTATAATTACCCAGATTGGAATATAGCCAAGTTGACAGAGAGAGATGGGGCTGCTAGAACTTGGCGGTGTGGGGGGGTTCTGGATAGGTGGGGCACCATCTTCATTTCACAGAGCAGTAATGCCAGGGGAGCTCTAATGACCGCCAGATGTCAGAGCCCAGGCACTGTCTCAGACACCTCTAGCAGCATAGTGCCAATTAGAGATAAGTTCAGAGTATTGTTATTTTTTCCCCAAATCTTCAGGAATCCAATTAGGTATGTCTTAGATCCGAATGAGCAGTTCTCCAAAACATCCGAGCTAGAGAAATTAGGAGGAGGCAGGAAAGTAAATGTTCATTGAAGAGACATAATGTACTGATCCTAGGCAGTCATACAGTTAGAGTCTTATTGGCACTAGAAGGAGACAAGTAGAAAACAGCATAAGTCACTGATTGGTGAAGAAGTATAGTACAGGAGAATGAGCACTAAAATTGGAGTGCTGAATGTGAAGTCATGGAAACAAAATTGAATCCCAACTATGCCACTAATTATATGTGTTATCTTGGACAAGTCACTTAACTCTCCTCATCTATAAAATGAGAGGATTGGACTAGATGACTTGTAAGGTACATTATAGCTCCAGATCTAAAACCCTGAGGTCTTTCAGACTACCACAAAGCTCATAATCAAAGCAATGGCTTTAGGTTTCGAAGCTGCAACTGGGCACAAGACAGTCGCAATTATAGAGCTCTGAGCCTCTCTGCTTCCAACTTGAAACCATTAATTAGCAAGTCCAAGAAATCTCGGAGTTGTTGGGCTGGATGAACCTAAAGTCAGGAGACCTAGCAATGAGGAAGATCAAAAACTGAGTATCTTGGTGGATTGGAGAGGAAGACAGATGGGGTAGGTATTTGTCTCACTATTCCAAGACTCTGAGATTTTGCTCTAAGTACAAGATTTCAAGTTATGAGGGTCATAAATGGCTGAACAAGCATTTATTAAACCCTCACTGTGTACCAAGCACATTTGCTGAGGATACAAATCCCAAAGTGAGAAAGTCCCTGCTGCAAGGAACTTCGATTTTAATAGTGGGAAGGAGTGTATGTAGGGCAGTGGTGGAAATGAAACAGTGCTTCCGTCTGGGAAATCACAGGGATGATGAGTTGAGCAATAGAACAATTGATCAGCACACTCCAGAAGCAATGGTAGTATGGATTTTATTAATGATCTCAGCATAAGAGATTGGTGATGGTGACTGGGGATGGGGCTAAGGGAAGGCATATATTTGGTGGCAAAATAGATAGCAGGGTGACTAGAATGAAGCTTGCTCAAATGCAGGGATGGCTAGATACAAGGAACTCCCACCAAGCAAGATAGCATGGCCCCAGGACAACAAATCACTTAACTCCTCCAGGGTCTTTGGGGCTTCAGATTCACAACCAATCAGAATGTTTCTAGCTGCTCTCTGGCTCTCAGTGATACTTGCCCTCTATACCTGATGGGGAAACAGAGAGACTTTGTTGGAAATCTTTAGGGAGATGGAGTTACTGGAAACCACAGGCTAAATGGATGGCCACAATCAGGCATCACAGCAGATCTGTCAGGCAAGAAAGCAGCCAATAACCTCTAAGAGGGCATCAGTATGTCTGCCCCTCTGAGGTTTCCTATAGACAATAGACAAAAACAGGCAAAGGCTAAACCATTAAAATGTCTTTCCTATCATGACTGTGTAGTTCAGTGTTTTAGAAGGGAGAAATCAAATGAGTTCTTTGAAGCTAATGAAGGTCACACTGGAAAGTTTTGGTGACTTCCCCCACTTTTTATCTTTTGCAATCCCTTATGTTGTGTGAATTTCTTGGTAGAGGGGGAGAGGGAAGTCTTATGCAGTAGACTAAGCTATAAACTGCCTGAGGTTTAAGGCACAGCATACACCAAGGGGCTGAGAAGCGATAGTGTTGTATCACAAGATTAATGCCATCTATACACTTGAAAATATCTGAGTCCTTCCCTATTCTCTTGGGTTTGCTTGTGTTGGAAGCTGTGGGACCCCAGCAATCAAAAAGACATGAAACCCTGTTTCTAAATTACCCAGTAAGTTGCTACCTGAATTTTGTCCTGTGATGTTTTCGTGATTATATTTTAACCTCTTTTCCCAAAAGAAGATTGACACACAAATCTGTCTCCCTGACAAATGTTTTACAAACAGTAGCGACACTTTGGGAATTTCTAATTGAATCCAACAATTCAGGCATATTACAAGAATGTCCAGCAACTGGTAACACTTTCATCCAGAAGTTCTTGCAGTGACTTCTTGGGAAAAATGACTATGGGAGGTCATTTGTGCTATGAAGCCAACTCAAACATTTCCTAGAGTACTTGCTTGGTAAAAATTCACTTACTGTCTTTTGTTAATTTAGGATGGAACTTTTTGTTACAGAGTTCAGTGTATTTGTCCCTTGCCTCAAAGGGTAAATTGTAATTTTTGGTTTTTCCTAAGAGTTGAAGAGAAGGAAGAAAGCAGCAGTGACTTGACCCCCAGAAGCCTTCTGCCTGTTGATCTGGCACCATAGAAATTTATTCTGCAAGCTTTGGATTGGGTCTCACTTGCCAATATCATGATACTCTTTTCTGAGAGAGTATCATGATATCATAAGCATAGAAAACTTCAATCAAATACTAAGTACTTACCAGTCATTCCACATTGTGTTATACTCTTCAGAAGAGAGAAATAGAAGAGAATTGTGCCATCCCTCATAGAAATTACACTCTAACTTAAGAAACATTAAGAGACATATTTTATTTTATATACATAGAACAAATTCTGAGAAACCTGGGAAGACTAATTGCAGAGTAAAGTGATCAGAATCAGGAGAATAATTTAGGCAACAATAACATTTGAAAGACTTAGGAACTCTAATCAATCCAATGACCAGTCATGGTTCCTGAGGACTAAGGTAAAGCATGCCTAAGCCTCTATTAGGTGACAAGACTCAGGGTACAGAGTGAGAAGTTTTTTGGACATAGCCAATGTGGAAATTTGCTTTGCTTGACTATGGATGTTTGTTACAAGGATGTTGATTTTTCTTTTTTCTTTTCTTATGGGATGGGGAGAGAGTAAGAGGGAAAGAAAATAGTTTTTTCCCATTAAAAATTAAAATTTAATTTAAAAGAACAATTAGTGGACAAGATACTATGATACACTGTGTGTATGGTGACACTGTATGCTGATACAATAAAGAACTAAAGGAAATCAGAGATGAGGATTTTTATGTTAGAGGTTGGCAACCCTTAGAAAGAGGTGTGCCAAGGTTCCAGCCCTTTCCCTTCTGAAGTGTATGTATCTTAGGGGGAGTTGGGAGAACAGGATACAGAATGAGGAGGTGGGAAGAACACATACTGATTCTTGTGGGGAGCAGATGATTCTTGAAAGTGGGCAGGTGGTGGCAGCTTTCATAAGTCTCAGGGAAAGGAGCCTGGTAGTAGCACCTGGGCTGTGTGCCACCAAGAAATCATCCATATATGCCATCTCTGGTGGGAATACCATAGATTGCCAACCTCTGGTATATAATAAGGTGCTAATTGTGTGGTACGGAAAATAACTGCAAAATAATGAGAGAAAAGAGAGAGCTCGTTGTGTGGATGGAGGCATCAAAGACTTCCCAAGACTTAACCATAAGAATAACATAATACATTTCAATGTCACCCTTCAAAGAGTGCACAGGGTCATAGACTTACAATGGGAAGGAACTCCCTTATTTATAGAGGAGGTCAAAGGATCATAACAGTGAAGTGACTTGTCCAAGGTCATATAGGTAGTCAGTAGCAGAGTCAGGATTTGAACGCAGATTCAGAATTTTTTCCATTTACAGCACATTGTTTTTATATCTGTTGCTTCATCTCATCCTCAAAAAAATCAAATTTTAAAATATTTACCAAGTGCATATGGTACAGTGGATAGAATGCCAGGCCTGGAGTCAGGAAGATTCCTTTTAGTGAGTTCAAATATGACCTCAGATGCTTACTAGTCGTGTGACTTTGGGCAAGTCTTTTAACCCTCTTTGCCTCAGTTTACTCATCTGTAAAATGAGTTGGAGAAGGAACTGGCAAACCACTCCAGTATCCTTGCCAAGAAAACCCCAACTGGGGTTGTGAAGTGTTGGTTATGACTGAAAACAACTCAACAACATACTATGTATAAGACATTATACAAAATGGGGGCAGACTTGTTCATTCACTTAAAAAAATTAGCAAACACCTACTGTTTGTGGAAGTGTGCATGGTCTCTGCCTTCACAGAGATTATAATCTAGTAGGTAGAATAAGGCACAAACACAGATAAACATGATACATAATAATACATGATAGGTGCTTTAGAAAAGAGGAAAACAAAATGCTGATGACAACTGAGGGGACAGGTCATGATCCATGGGAGATTAGGGAAAACTTCACAGAGGAATCTGCATTGAGTAAGGCCTTTAAGGATGGGCAGAAATTCAACAGGCAAAGAAAGGGAAGGAAGACATTCTAGACCTTCAGGACAAACTGAGCAAAGGCAGAAAGGTGGGCCTTTAAGGATGGGCAGAAATTCAACAGGCAAAGAAAGGGAAGGAAGACATTCTAGACCTTCAGGACAAACTGAGCAAAGGCAGAGAGGTGGGAAAGCACAGGTCATATGCAAAGCCAGAGAGTAATCCAATTTCCTTGAAGCATAAAGTATGTAAAGGAGAGTGAAATGAAATAAAGACCCACCAGATGCGGAGGACCTTGAAGGCAACATAGACACTAAATATTTATGAGCAGAGGAGTGACACGATCATATTTAGGGTTAGAAAGATTATCATGATAGCACAAGGAAGGATGGATTGGAGGAAAGAAAGGGGGAGTGAATACCTTTTAGGAGATGATTGGAATAGTCCAGGTGGGTGGCAATGAAGGTTTGAATCAGTGTAGCAATAGAGAAGAGAGGGATAGAAGCAGACTGTGTTATGGGGATGGATTCAGCTTGGTAAGTAATAACCTATGAGATGGGGAAAAGTGAAAAAAAAATTCCAAGATTTTGAAAGCAGGGTAGATGGTAGTGCCACAGATAAAAATAGTTTAGAAGACAGAAGGAGAAGCATAATTAGGGGGAAAGATAATCTCAGTTTGGGACATATTGAATTTGAGGTATCTGTGGGAACTCCAGGTAGATATATCCTGTTGTAGGCATTTGGAGAGCATGGCATCACAGATGTCGTCAGAAGAGATTTTAGAGGCCACCGTGACACCCGAGATTCCTGGTTGGCAAGAATCGACTTTATTTTTTATGTGTCCTCAGCACATAGCACAATGCCTGGCATATAGTAAGCACTTAATAAATGCTTGCCTGCTTCATTGATAAAGCTCAGACCCAGCCCTACCCAACCACTTCTTGACCATCTCTATGCCAGGTTGTTGTACATATATCCTGGCACCTTCCCTACCTTTTCCCTACCACTCTATCTCTGAAAAGAGAAGTCAAATCAACATTGCTATTCCTGGAAAGAATGAATAAATCAATCAGCCTATGATGTTGATCCATCAAGAAGCATTTATTAAGTCCCTACTATG
Organism: Gymnobelideus leadbeateri; assembly: GCA_011680675.1. Classification (NCBI taxonomy): domain Eukaryota; kingdom Metazoa; phylum Chordata; class Mammalia; order Diprotodontia; family Petauridae; genus Gymnobelideus; species Gymnobelideus leadbeateri. The sequence goes on along the minus strand of WOXC01007869.1, from coordinate 314,049 downwards.
TACCAGGCACTGTTCTAGGTGCTGGGGATATAAGTGAAATGATCTCTCTTTGAAAGAAGTTAATGGGGGCGGTGAGGTGATGCAGTAAATAGAGCATTGGCCCTGGAGTCAGGAGGACCTGAGTTCAAATCTGACCCCAGATACTTTAACACACACACACACACACACACACACACACACACACACACACACACACACAAAACTAGTCAGGTGACCTTGGGCAAGTCACTTAACTCCAATTGCCCTCCAAAAAGAAAAAAAAAGAAAGTTTCAATTGTGAGTTAGATGGAAAAGTCCCATGGTCCTTAGGGTATAAAAGCCAACGAGATGGTGATACCTTTTCGTTAATGCCATTCCCATTGATAGAATCATATCCATTTCTGATGTTGAACCATTTGACATTGCCAAGCACTTCAATACCAAGAACTTTTCTTCTTCTGTGTCTTCCATAGAGGTGGCAGCTGTCATACCTCTCTAAAGCACCTGTCCTATATTGTTGTATATCTGTTTCTCCACATAATGGCTTCCTTCAAGGGCTCAAAGCACTTCGGTTCCCAAGGCTCTTTCCTCCCAGCTCCTGAGTTCTCTCCACTGTAATCCAAGTGGAGGCAGTAGCTGAGGTGTTGATGGTGATTTGACTTGCCCGGCATAAGCTGTCTCTGATATTTCCCTTGGGAGCCTTGCTGATTCAGTTAGGATGGCTTGCCTGCCTTGTAGGTGGCAATCGGGTGGCAATTGGTGGCAGTGTTTGGCCCCTTCTCTGCAAGGATTGCTTCCTAGGACTACAGCTGTGAGGGCTGGGTTGCAAGAAAGATCGATGGTCTTGGGGTAGGGCACTATGATTCCCATGACTCTTGGGTTTAGAGTACTAGGCTATTTTCATCAGGGTCTTGAGGGGAGGTGGTGGCCAACATGGAGATAGTGTTTTGACTTGCCTGCACATGCTGCTTCTTGTCTCTCCCTCAGAAAGAATGAAAACAAATAAATATGAAGGAGTTAAATACAAGTTGGAGAGGGGAGAACAACTGAGAGGGGGGAAGGGGAGAGGAATCAGGAAAAGCTGTATAAAAATGTGGTGTTTGAGCTGCATCATTTTCTTTGAGCTGCACCTTGAACAAAGAGGTGAGGAGGGAATGAATGATATGAGGCAGAGGTGATGAGGGAATGCATTTCAAGCATGGGGAATAGCCAATACTGACCACCATTCCCCTTTCTATATAGGCTTTCCCTATTAAAAGGCAGACTCCTTAAGGGCAGGAATCTTCTTGTTTATATTTTCCTCCTGGTGTTTAGGACAGTGCCTGATATACACTTAATAAGTAGTTTCCTTCCTTTTTTCCCTTCTTTCTTTCTTTCCTTCCCTCCTTACTTCCTTTCCTCCCTCCTTCCTTTTTCCTTCCTTCCTTCCTTCCTTCCTTCCTTCCTTCCTTCCTTCTTTCCTTCCTTCCTTTCTTCCCTCTCCCTTCCTTCCTTTTCCTGTTATTCAATCTAGTTCAACCCTCATTTTAAATCATGAAACTGGGTCCTATAGAAGTTAAATATTTGCCTAAGGTCACATAAGTAATATCACAGCCAGAATTCAGATCCTGGTTTATATGTGTATCTGGAACCCAGAAAATTCATGTCAATGGCTTCAACTATAACCTCTATGCCATGGGAGTTATTAGCATAGAGGTTATAGCTGAAGCCATTGACATGAATGGGATTGACCAGAAAGAGCATGGAAACAGCAGAAAAGAGCTCCAAGGTTAGACTCTTATGGAATCTCTGAAAAGAGAGGATGAGAAAAGGACAGGAGCCATTGAAAGAGACAAGAAGGGATGCTTTTATAAAGGTAGGAAATGGATCAGGGTAATTAATGTCCCCTAATACCAGAAAAAAATCTCAAGCAGTATGGTATTCCTCTTTATCAAAAACTTAGAAGGATCAAGAATCGGGAGGACTGCAAAAAGGGCTGTTGAGCCTGATTAGGACCACTGAGAGAATGTTGTCAGCATCAGAAGTTCAACAGTGAGAGATTGAGGAAAAAAGCAAAGCAGAGACACCAGATATAGATTGACTTGTGGGATGTTTAGTAGTGGAGAAGAGAAAGAAAGATGGGATGGCAATTGGATGGGACGGAATCATGAAACATAGGTTTGGAGCTGGTGGAGCCCTCAGAGGTAATCTAGTTCAACCATCTCATTTTCCAGGTGAAGAAAATGAGGCCCAGGGAAGTTAAGTGGACAATTAAGGGCCTTGCCCAAGGTCACAAAGACAGGGTTTAAACCCAGGCTCTCTGACCACTGCCTCTCTCTCTTGACAGCCCTTGTCAGGGGTGACTCCTGTCACTACTATCTGACTGCTGTCGACTACACCACTATCCAGCAACAGTCAATGTATATGGAACATCTCAGCAGTTCTCTCCTAGTCTTAAGGTCATGACCCTTTGTTACCTAAGCTGGTACCCCACTATGATCATCCTCTATGTAACAACAGTCCCTGTGCGAGGAAGGACAGGTGATAATCTTATCTGACAGGTGAGGGAACTGTCCGAATGGACAGGGGAAGTTGTTGCCCATCGAGGTACCTTGGAACCCTTAGCTAGCACCACAACCAGGACTCACTTCTTGTTTGGTGGTGTCTGATTCTTCGTGACTCCACTGGGTTTTGTTTGTTTTTTGCAGAGATACTGGAGAGGTTTAGCATTTCCTTCTCCCCAGTTCATTTTACAGATGAGGAAACTAAGGCAAACTGGGGCAAGTATCTGAGGTCGGATTGAAACTCGGGTCTTTCGGCCCAGCGCTCCAGTCCCTGAGCCACTGACTGCTCCTTAGGACTCCCTATTCTTCTTCCCAATAGAAGAAGCCTGTCTTGGGAATCGCTATAGCCCTGCACCAGAAACGTTTACTTACTCCTTCTCCCCCCAGTGCTGAATTACACCCTCCAGAGCTTTCCTGTTAATTTACCAGAAAGGGGCGGGGGGATTCTCCTCTAATCAAATAAAATAAGTGCCATAAAACACAATAAGTAAAAGTGCCATCCATCTAAAGTGTGACTCCAGGCTAGCCATAAAAACCAAAGCACCGGCTGGGCCCCCACCGCAGCTCTCCACAGGTTCCCATGGTCCTGGCAGAATGCTCTTTCTCTGCTGCTGTAATTGGATCTTCAACACCTGCAAGCAATCCAGTCTCGGAAGAATGAAGAGTGCGAAGGAGGGCATCAGGGGGTAATCGGCTTGGCGAAATATGAAGGTGCGCGATGGCTTAAAGCCTTGTAAATGGGACCGGGAGAGAAAAATCCCTCAAAACCCATCATCCCCAGACCAGAAGCCAATAGAGATAGCAGAGCTGGAGGGGCGCGTGGGGTGACCTCCGTTCAGCTTGAGAAGTCTGGCCCAGGGTGGATACTGGGAAACTGCTGTCAAATTAATAGCAGCTTTTGTATCCGGCCCACCTTTCCCCCAAGAAGGAGATTCTTTTCTCTTCAACCTTCTTCTTTTCATTCGTTTCAATGTATCCATGAGGTCTGAACAATTAGCCCCATAGGTTTTCAGTGGCTCTTGCTGGCTCGCTTAGCTTTGGTAACTCTGTCAATCAGTCTGCCTTCTTATCCCTCCGGATTAAGTGAAACGGGTTGAGAGCTGCCTATTGGCTGCTCTTCCATAAAGGCTATCTGAACACTGGAACAGCCCAGGGCTGAGTGAATTGGGTTCCCTGTCGTCTAATCTTGGGGAGGAGAGAGTGTGGAGGAGTTTGTAGCTTCTAAGTATAAGGTAGGGGGAATGTGGGTTAAAGGAACTACTCGGAGATTGGTTTTACTTCTTAGGGTATTATGGAAATAACACAGGACTGGAGATCAGAAAACCTGGGTTCTAACTTCCAATTTTGCCATCACTTTGCTATGTGGCCTTGGACTTACCTTCTCTGGACCAGTTTCCTCATCTGCAAAATGAAACACTTGGATCAGATGATGTCTCAGTCCCTTCCTTGTCCAACATTTTGTGGTCCTGTATATCTCTGAACTATCTTTGCTTATTTATAGAAGAAGTGTGGCGTTGTGTATAGGAGAGTTGGCCTTGGAATTTAGAAGACCTTGGTTCAAGGTCTGATTTGGCCACATACTGGCTGGGTTGTTGTGGTTGTTCATTTTTCAGTCATGTTGGACTCTCCATGACCCCATGTGGGGGTCATGGCAGATTCTGGAGTGGTTTGCCATTTCCTTCTCCAGCTAATTTTACAGATGAGGAAACTGAGGTAAACAGGGTTAAGTGGATCCCAGGTCACCCAGCTAGTAAGTGTCTGAGGACAGATTTGAACTCAGGAGGATGTGTCTTCCTGACTCTGGGCACTCTATCCACTGTATCACCTAACTGACTCATACTGGCTGGTGAGCCAGATCACTTGATCTCCATGCTCTAGACCAGAGGCTCCAGACACAGGGCCTCCTGGCCCCATAGCAGTGCATGTATCCTGAGTCAGATTAAAATGTAATGGGAGGGATGAAACATTTAACAAAATAAATAAAAATACAATTGTTGTTCAGTGGTGTCCAACTCTCCATGACCCCATTTATGGTTTTCTTGACAAAGATACTGGAGTGGGTTGCTATTTCCTTCTCCAGCTCATTTTACAGAGGCAAAAAAGTTAAGGAGCTTGCCCATGATTGCACAGATAGTAAGTGTCTGAGGCCAGATTTAAACTCAGATCTTCATGACTCCATTGTGCCAACTAGCTGCCCATAAAAATTACACTAGAACATAGATAATGTTAATATATGATTTTAAAAGTCAATATATCACCAGCAGGGATCTTATGTATGGTTTAATGGTTCCAGTTCCATTTTGTTTGACACCAATGCTCTAGGTAACCCTCTAAGATTAAAAGTTGCAGAGAAGGTAGTGACCTACATTGGTAGAGGAAGTTCTCTATATCAGTGAAATCATAGATCTAGCAGCTGTCCAATTCCTATTAGGGCAGGAGGTAGCATACTTGGAAAGGAATAAGTCCTCAGTTCCATATTAATGAACACCTCACCCTATTCCAAGCCTTTAGAAGCTGCCTTAACTCTCTTGAGGCAGAGAAACCACAGACTCTTCAATTTAGCTACCCTTAAGAGGGCAGATCCAGAGGACATGGCAAGGAGGAGAGTCATTGATTTGAAGCTGAAGGACAAGAAACTCTTCTCTTGTTTCCTCACAATTTCTTTATTTTTAACATTTAAATTTTTTAAATTCCAAATTCTTCCCCTCCCCCGCTTCCTTCCTAACCACCGAGAAAGCAAACAATATGTTATTAGTTATACATATGAAGTCATGTAAAACATATTCCCACATTAGCTTTGTTGCCAAATAAAAAACAAGAAACATAAAGTCCTTTTTTTTTTTTTAAAGTAGGCTTCAATCTGCCCTCGGACTTCATCAATTATCTCTCTCTGGAGATGGATAGCATTTTTCATCATGAGTGTTTTGGGATTGCCTTAGACTACATTGTATCATGGTAGCTAAGTCTTTCACAGTTGAAAATTGTTATAATATTGCTCTTGCTGTATTCAGTTCTTCTGGTTCTCTTCAATTCACTTTGTATCAGTTCAAATAAGTCTTCCCAGTTTTTTTCTGAAACTATCCTTCTCATCATTTCTCAGAGCACAATAGTATCCCATTACAACCATATGCCATAACTGCTTGGGATTATAGAAGCATAGATTTTTGAGCTTGAAGATGCCGGAGGAGTCACTTAGTCCAATTCCCTCATGTGATGGAAGAAGGAATGAAGGAAGTTAAGTATTCTGTTCAAGATTAAACTAGTTATCTATAGCAGAGTGGGAATTTGAGCCCAGATCCTTTGACTACAAAGCCAATGCTCTCTCTGCTACCCTGGACCTTTGTGATAGGGGTTATCACATTTGTGCTACTAACAGAGCTGAGTGCCTGCATTCTGTATTAAGGGAGCATAGAAAAACGTTGGAAGAGAAAACCATACCCTTTTTTTTTCACCATTATTGTTGGCTATTTGAGCTGCCAATCAATATCAAGTCAGCTAGTGTGAGCATTAATTTGTCATTATGCCATGCTAGTTGGCCTATGCTGATTGACAACTCAGTCAGTTTTAAGGAGAGAGGTGAAAATTGCATTTTATTGTCTTTGTGCTCTGACCTTGTAAGCGCACATTGTCTTCACTGTGTGGTCCTTTGGTATGTGTCTTAAGCCTTCCAGGAGCTTGCAGTACAACGCTCTGCATCAGACTCTCCTCAAGAATGTGTGTATGTGTGTGTGTGTGTGTGTGTGTGTGTGTGTGTGTGTGCAACACAAATTGAACACACACACATCATTTAGCCATTTCCCAATTGATTTATGGGCATCTCCTCAATGTCTAATTCTTTTGCCACCACAAACAATAGAAACATATTATTATTTTTGTTTTATGTTATAATTACTTTATATTATATCATATTACATATATTTTTTGTGCAAATAGGTCCTTTTCCCTTTTCTTTGATCTCTTTGGGAAATAGACCTAATCGTGGTATTGCTGGGTCATACATGCACATAGAGCGAACCAGGTCCCCAGAGTCCCCAGAGATTCTTTGCCTTTCTACAAGGAGGTCTGAGCTCCTTTCTTGCTATTCCTTCTGTTCACACAGTTAGCTTGGCAGTTTAAGGACCAATTTTAGGAACACCAGCCCAGAAACCTAGGATAGCTATGTTTTTGTAACCTAGATTTGACAGCCTAGGAAGTAGAAAGGAGCTGGTGCCCTCATCTGTGTTGTTGGTTACAAATACTGCCTTTTTGTCCCATGGATTAATTGCTCTGCCTTCCTGGGGCAGCACTGTCCATAACCTTGCATGAATTCTCCACAGATGGTCTGTCCCATGTACCAGAGAATTCCTAGAATTTTATGAATATTTGGGGATACCAATGAACCATTGGAACACTCTGTCTGACTAATCCATGCCTTGTGACCAGCCCTTCTCCCTCTGTGGTTATTCACATCCTCAGTGAAGTCTTTCACATCATTTTCTCCTGCACAAGTCATCATTGCTAATTTATTTTTGCCCACTTACTCCCACAATGTATCTTTAATTTGTTCTTTGGGTCACCGATAACTTTAATTCCTCTGAGACTGTGGCATCTCATGATTCACAACCGTGTAGCATTACTGGGGCAATTGCTATTACAAAGGTTACTGGGGAATGGCTAAACAGATTGTGGTATATGAATGTAATTTCTTACACTAATGTAAGAAATGTTGAATATGAAAAATTTAAGAAATATGGAAAGCTTTATATTAACTATAGGCAGAATGAAGCAAGCAGAACCAGGAAAGCAATATCTGCAGTGACTACAACAGTGGAAATGATTAAACAACCAAAAAGAAATGTATACTAATCAAAATGACCAAGTTCTGCCCTGGAGGGGAGGGGAGGGGAGGAAACCTACGCCTCTCCCTTCTTTGCAGAGGTGGAGAGGGTCTATGGGTATGGAACATTAAAGATACTGTCAGACTGGATTGATATGTTGGTTCATTTTGCTGAGTTTAAATTTTTTTTTATCCTTTGTTACAAGGGAGGGCTTAATGAATAGGGGAGAGGGAGGAGCATAATTCACAAATGAAGGTAACATAAAAAAATAAAAGATAGCAATGTTTAAAATAGAATGGGCTTTGGTGGCAGAAAGCAACTTGGGTTATACATCTTCCCTCCAATTCAGTCCATCCTATTTCATTCCTTCAGTTCAATTCTGAGCCTGCAATCAGGACTCTGTCACTTGTCAGTCATTTCTGGTTCATGGTGCCATGAATGCCCCTTTCGAGCTCCTGTTCACGTGCCTTCTTTCCCCATTAGAATGGGTGACCCTAGGCAAGTTGGCTACACCTTATCTGCCTTTGTCTCTTTATTTCTAAATGGGAAGAAAAATAGCACCTATTTCCTAGGGTTGTTATGAGAATATACTGAGCTAATATTTTAAAATTTCTTTCTAAACCTTCAAGCACTTTATAAATGCTACCTATTATTATTAGAATGTAATTTATTTGATGGCAGGGACTGTCTTGCTCACTTGTACTTATATCTCCAGTGCTTAGCAGGGTACCTGGAACATATTAAGTGCTTAATAAATGGTTTTTCATGTGCTCATTCATTCATTTATTCATTCATGTTGAAAATCAGAGGATTGTCAGAGAAACAGACTTTCTGTCTTATAGGGGGCTCCCTAGTACATCTCTAGGATGTCTTTTTTCCCCTAAAATATGGGTGGGTAAATGCTCAAGGAATACAAATTAGCTTTGATATTATCATATGGTTTCCTCAGGACTAGACCTGCTCCCCAAAAAATCAATAAATAAAATACACACCAAAGCCCAGTAGAAATTATTTTCATATTATCAGTTAGTTTTAGACTTTTCATATCGCCACTCCATCATTCCAGGAGCACAGATGGTGGAGAGATGTTTCCCCATCATTCCAGGAGCACAGATGGTGGAGAGATGTTTCCCCGAAGGCTCAGTCTTAGAGTGAGTCCAGGAAAATCTATGGAGAGGTATATCATGGGGCAACTAGGAGGCACAGGACATAAAGCTCTCTGGGGCCAGAGTTCAGGAAGACCTGAGTTCAAATTTATCTTCAGTTCCTTACTAATTGGGTGACTATGGGCAAGTCACTTAAATTCTTTTTGCCTCAGTTTCCTTATCTATAAAATGGGGATAATAATAGCACCAACCTCACGAGGTTGTTTTAGGATTAAATGAGATGATAACTGTAAAGCACTTAGAACAGTGCCTGGCACATAGTAAGTGCTATTTAAATGTTAGCAATTATTATTATAGGTGGTGCAATGAATAAGAGCACAGGGCCTGGAGTCAAGAAGACCTGAGTTCAAATCTGGCCTTCAGACACATACTAGCTGTGTGACCCTGGGCAAGTCACTTAACCCTATTTCCTTAGTTTCCTCATCTATAAAATGAGCCAGAGAAGGAAATGGCACAAACCACTCCAGTATCTCTGGCAAGAAAACCCCAAATGAAGTCACAAAGATTTGGACACAATTGAAACTGATCGACAACAAAACCTTGGATATAGTTTTTTTTTTTTTTTGGAAGCAATCAAAGTTAAGTGACTTAGCCCAGGGTCACACAGCTAATAAGTGAATGAAGAGAGGATTTGAAATCAGGTCCTCTTGACTCCAAGAGGTTGCTCTACCCATTGCACCACCTAGTTGTTCCTTCTATACTTTCTATACTATATCTTCTATAAGTTTTATTTGGTCAATGAGTTGGTAATGGACAGTATGGCATAGGAGCCACTCTTGCCAAAAAAAAAAAAAAAAAAAAGAAAGAAAGAAAGAAAGTAGTGTTATTTAGGTGGAGACCAGACCAATGATTTCATTGTTATAGGAAACTCCCAGGTGAGTAAATCCCTCTACCAATGCAGAGACACTTTCTTTGCAACTTAGGATCTTGGAGTACCAAGAAATTAAGACACACCGCCAAAGTAGGTCAAAGGTCGGGTTTAAACTGAGATCTTTGGGGCTCCAAGGCCAGCCCTAACACCCTCCTTATGGCCTCATTGGATACGTGCTATTTCTATAAGGTCATAAGACACTTTATATGATTTTGTTATCCCCATTTTAGAGATGAGGAAATTGTGACCCATAGCAGCTAAGTGACTTGTTCTATTTATTTATTTATTTGTTTGTTTATTTATTTATTTATCTATTTATTTATTTATTCGTTCATTCATTCATTTATTTATTATCACTCAGTTGTCAATTGTCACCCAATAAATGGCAGGGCTAGGGTCAATTCCAGGCCCTCCGATCCTAATTCCCTGCTGCACCATGCCTGATGTCACTGCACACTCCACATGACATTGGCTATGTGTTTAGGGATAGGAAAAATCCTTCATAATTCTTTCCTTTCCCCCATTTCCCTTGGGCTATGCTGTCCTACAGCACAAACCTCTGACTTGAAGGCCTCATGGGAAACAAAGCAGCAAATTCCTGCTAGATTTTGGTGAAGGAGAGGTTGACAAGCCCTGATTCATGTTCAGAGGAAAACTGCAGCAGCTGCCCTCCAGCGTGGGCGTCATCCTACTTCCCCAACCTTGTCCTCTCCTCCCTCCCCACCACATCCCTGGGCCAGCTGTTTGTCCTGCGACATTTGAAATACATGAATACATTTCTCCTGCTCACTCATCGTTTCCCTCTTCCCTCCCTTCGTCTCTTTTGTCTCCCTGAAAGGGCCCCAGCATCTCATCTGGAAGTCCCTAGGCAGCTAGCCAACCCTGTTTGCCCATCTCAAGTTTGGTCTTTGGGGAGTGGCTCAGAAGTCTCTGGGGAGAAAGCTGTCTCTTGTTATGATATGCTAGAGGGAAAATGGAAGGTGGTACCGGCCAGCGGTCTGTAAAGTCTGTTAAACCATAAGGATTACAGTGTCCAGCCTCCTCTACCTCCCACCCCATACACACATTCCATCATTATGCATGAGGGGGGGATGATGTTGGAGGGATGGCCAGAAGCTAGGAAGCTGCCTTGTGCCTGAGGTGGGGTTACTCACTGTGGACGAGGGGGAGAAGGAAGATGTACAAAGTGGAAGCAGCTAGATGGCACAGTGGATAGAGCAGTCCCTGGAGTCAGGAGGACTGGAGTTCAAAATTGGACTCAGATACTTTTTGCTTACTAGCTGTGTGACCCTGAATTAGTCACTTAGCCTAAGGGAAAAAAATTTGCAAAGTGTTTTCATGTACAGATCCTGCCATACCTGGTTAGCTCTTATACCTTTCTGGTCGCTTCCTTGATGGTACCTCTCTGTTCACCTGCTGTGACCCTGGTCGCCTCCACAACCCTTTGGAAAGCTCCTGCTCCTCAGGAATAGACAAAGGAGTCCTGCACCAAGGTGTAGTATATAGCTCATCGTTTATTCTTCATATCCTCCTCTCTTCCCCTTCTCCCATCCCCTGTTCACCTCACCTCCCTCCTTTATCCCCTTTCCCCAACTCTGCTCCTTCAGGTGCCTCAGCAACAGGCTCCTCACGGGAGGGGAGTGCCCCCCTGTCAGCGGCATGTGCTCAATACCCCTCAATCCTTGAACCTGTGTAACAGTATGTGATTCATGGAGGTAGAACATATGCTCAGGTGCCTCTTGGACCCAGCCTGAGTTGCCCTGTCATTTGCCTGAGTTCTCAGAGTTTGGGTAAAGTCTTAAAGGGCCCTTACATTTTCAATTCAAAGTTTTAATTCTTCCATCAACCCCATGAGGGAAAGTGCTATCATTTATCCCCATTTACGGATGAGGAAACAGAGACTGATAAAAGTTAAGTGACTTGCTGAGGGTTACATGGGTAGTATGTACTGAGACATTTGAACTTGGGTCTCCATGACACTAAATTTAGCACTCTATCCAGTATACCAAAGAGGTCATAGAGTACAGCATCCTCAGAGAGGGTAAGAGTCTTGCTTAAGGTCACACAGCAAAAAGTGACAAAGGTAGGATTTATAGAGTTCTTCTGACTCCAAATCCAGTGTTCTTCCCATGGCCTTGCAGATTCTAGAGACCTGACATTTCCCTGCGTTAGTTATTAGCCATGGCAAGGGATTTCATAATATTTCATTGCCTAGTATCTCCCCCTTCCTATCTTATCTGAGAGGGAATGAAAATCTCTTCCTCTGGAAATCTCTTCTTCCATTCCAGAAAACTTCCTTTATCTGCTCTTCTTTCTTCTGGAGGCTTTCTCTAGCTGTGTTACCACTTGCCTTGGTCTAATTAATCAATTAAAATTACTCATTAATTAATGTGTGATATTAATTTCAATCTACCTTTGAGAGACAGATGTTCTGTCTGCAAATGTTTATCTCTGAGAAGTGGACAATGCCCCAGATTCTCCTTTGCCCCCCAATCCCTTCCCCACCAAATCCTGTTTCAGAAGTCAGGATACCTAACTTCTAGTCATGGTCCTGCCCTTAATGAGATGTGACACCTTGTCCAAGTCACATAGTTGTAGCCTAGGAACCAGTTTTCTCATCTATGGTAAGTATTTCCATAAATTAATTGTATATCTGTATCCTAAAGGCCAGCCTTGCTAAGTTTGAAGATGTTAATCAGCAGGTTGGTCACCAAGTGATCAATTTTTTTCCCCCAATTTATTTATTTATTTTGAGTTTTCAACATTCATTTCCACAAGATTTTGAGTTACAAATTTTTCTCCCTGTTTTTCCCCTACCCCACCACCCCAAAATACCAAGTCTACTGAATACCCCTTCCCCCAATCTGTTCTCTCTTATATCCTTCCCCATCTCCCCCTAACTTTCTAGTAGGTCAAGATGGATTCTGTACCCCTGTATATCTTATTTCCCAGTTGCATGTAAAAAAACCAAACAATTTTTTTTCAAACATTTTTTTTTAATTTTGAGTCCCAGATAAAGTAATCAATTTTTTGACTCCAACAATTCTTGAATACCATCTACTAAGGCATGAGGGTTGTAATTTGGGTCATTTCAAGGATTTCCCACACTAATGAAAGCACAAATCCTTTGAAACATTTGTTTCAATTAATAAGCATTTATTTTCTTCCATCCCTTCCCCCCTTAAAAAAAAATCAAACCTTGGAATAAATATAAATGGAAAGGAAAACAAATTTCCACATTGACCATGTCTGAATGTGTATCTTACTCTCTACAGGAGGTGGGCAAACTGCTTCATAACTGGAATCATGGGTGGTCGTTGCTTTGACCGAAGTTCTTAAGTCTTTCAAAATCATTTTTTTTTTTGGTGTTATTTTTGTATGAATTGTTCTGGTTCTGTTCACTTCACTCTGCATCAGTTCATATAAATCTTATCAGGTTTCTCTGAAACTATCCCCTTTGTCATTTCTTACAGCACAACAGTAAAATCACAGGAAGAAGCACTAAGGCAAGGTCAGGCACATTTAAAACAGTGGACAAAAATAACATAAATTCAGCAAAGTAAATGTTCAGAGCATAGGTACAGGGTACCCCTAAGGCCTTTAGTGACCTTGTCCTACCTATCACATGGATGTTCCTAAACCCAGAAGACCAACATGTGAATCCCAACTCAATTGCTTACTAGGACAGAGTTTAAAATTCTCTGACATTGGCTGAGTGACCATGGTCAAGTCACTTAATTTCTCTGAAACTCAGTTTCTTCATCTGTAAAGTGGAGATAATACTGTATATTATAGTATTATAATATAGTATTATAATACTGTATAATATATTAATATACCAGATATTAATTGGTATATTAATATATTACTACTCACACATTATAAAATAGAGACATACAATTAATACATTGCGAATATTGGATAAAATTATTGAGTGGGAGAGGTGGAAACTTCTCAGGCTATAGCCTAAAATCTAGTAAAGTTGCTTGTGGGAACAGGCCTGAGTTTTGGTGTCACCTTTCCCCCTTCTTTACTACTGTCAATCAGCATTAAGCCCTTTAGGAGTCTTTCCACCTCTACCCTTGCTTTTGACCTTTTCCCCTCCTTTGCTTTAGTGTTTGCCAAATAAGGACATGAAAAATACTCTGTTTCCCAGTTCTTGGCCTTTTTCCCAGCCGAGGCTGTGAACCCACCTCCCAGCCAATAGGGGATAGTGGTGGGCTTCTTTGCTCTTTTGTCATTGGGAAGAATTTTGTGCTTAGATTGTAAGCCCACCTCCCAGCCAATGGGAACAAGGGCTAGTGGTGGGAGGTGGCTTGACTGCATTAGGGTATAAAACCTAGCTTTGTCCTCTGTAACATGTTCTCATTCCACTGGCCCCATGATGGTGGAAGGGATGCCCTCTTCTCTGGAGAACTGAATAAAACTTCCTGTTCCTTTCTCAAGACGGCTCTCACTTTTAATTTTTGGGTAGGGGATTTTGGGGTCCCTGTACGCGTTACAGTTTCAATTAAAATTAACATGTTAACACATGGGGGGCAACTAGATGGCTCAGTGGATAGAGTGCCAGCAGGAAGTGGCCAGCCCAGTTTTAGCCTCAGTGCAGGCCTGACCAGCTGCTGGCTGGAGGAACTTCAGATCACCAGCAGCTGTAGCTGTTTCCAGAATTATTAACCCATAGAGCCAAGGACAAAGTGAAAGGTCAGTGTGAACTTTGCGAACAGGGAGTCTGGGAGTTTGGTCCAGCCTCTGCCCCCAGAAGGAGAAGTAGCTGAGGTGCCGCAGCCATGCAGCCGCCGCCATGCGGCTGCTTCAGAGCTCCTGACCTGCAGATTGTAGGGGGACCAAGCAACCAGTCTGAGGGGTAATTGCTCTTGCTTTAACCTGCTTGGATCTGGATTGCTGTCTAGGGTGGAGGTCCTAGGGTACGTGACCAGGTGCCAGAGTCTGTGGAGGTTCCAGAGAGGGAAGCCAACCAATAGCTCTAGCAGCTGTGAAAACCCCAGCAATTTGGGACAAAACTCTCCTCTCTGGAAGCAAAGTTCTACTGTGGCAAAAAATTCAAAAATCAAGTAATTGAGTGGCAACATGAGCAAACAAAGGAAGCAAAGCAAACACAGCAATCCGACTTTGGATTCCTTTTTGGGGGACAAAAAAATATCAAAACATAGAACAGGAGGAAGACAACAAAGTCAGAACTTCTGCAGCAAAAGCTTCCAAGAAAAATATGGACTGCTTACAGGCCATAGAGGAGCTTAAGAAGGATTTTGAAAACCAAGTAAGAGAAGTGGAGCAAAAATTGGGAAGAGAAATGAGAATGATGCAAAAAAATCATGAAAAGAGAGTCAACAACCTGACTGAAGAAAATAACACATTAAAAAATAGACTAACTCAAATGGCAAAAGAGGCTCAAAAAGGCAATGAGGAGAAGAATGCCTTAAAGAGCCAAATTTGCCAGTTGGAAAAAGAATCTCAAAAGCTCACTGAAGAGAATAATTTCTTCAGAATTAGATTGGAACAAATGGAAGCTAGTGACTTTATGAGAAATCAAGATACTATGAAACAGATCCAAACAAATGAAAAAATAGAAGGCAATGTGAAATATCTCATTGGAAAAACCACTGACCTGGAAAATAGATCCAGAAGAGATAATTTAAAAATTATTGGACTACCTGAAAGCTGTGATCAAAAAAGAACCTAGAAATCATCCCTCAAGAAGTTCTCAAGGAAAATTGCCCTGATGTTTTAGAACCAGAGGGCAAAAGAGAGGTTGAAAGAATCCACCGCTCATCTCTTGAAAAAGATCCCCAAAAGAAAATCTTAGGAATATTATAGCCAGGTTCCAGAATTCCCAGATCAAGGAGAAAATATTTTAAGCAGCCAGGAAGAAACAATTTGAATACTGTGAAAACACAATCAGGATAACACAGGATCTGGCAGCTTCTACACTGAGGGATTGAAGGGCTTAGACTATGATTTTCCAGAGGTCAAAGGAGCTGGGATTACAACCAAGAATCACCTACCCAGCAAAATTGAGTATCATGTCTCAGGGGAAAAAATGGTTATTCAATGGAATAGAGGACTTTCAAGCATTCATGATGAAAAAACCAGAGTTGAATAGAAAATTTGACATTCAGATACAAGAAGCAAGAGAAGCATGAGAAGGTAAACAGGAAAAGAAATCATAAGGAACTTATCAAAATTGAACTATTTACATTCCTACATGGAAAAATGATAATTGTAACTTGTAAAACTTTTCTTAGTATGAGAATAGTTGAAGGAAATATAAATGTGTGTGTGTGTGTATATATATATATATATATACACACACACATATACATATATGTATACATATACATATATGTCTATATAGGAGGGTATATGGGCATATGAATACATATGTGAGGGTGTGTATATATGTGTACAGGTATATATAGACAGAGGGCACAGGACCAATTGAATAGGAAGGGAGAATACTTAAAAGGTGAAATTGAAAGGTGAGAGAGGAATATAATGAGAGGAGATGGGGAGAGACAGAATGGGGTAAATTATCTCATATAGAAGAGGCAAGGGAAAACTGTTACAATGGAGGGGAAGAACAGGAAGGCAAAAGGGAATGAGTCGACCTTACTCTCATTAAATTTGGCTCAGGGAGGGAATGACATACACACTAAATAGGGTATCTCACCCTACAGGAGAGTAGGGAGGAAAGGGATGAGAGGAGGGCTGATGTGGGGGGAGGGAAATTAGAAGCATACACTTTTGAAAAGGGACAGGGTCAAAGTAAAGAATAGAACTAGTGGGAGGGAAATATAGTAAGTCTTTCACAATACATCCACTATGGAAATGTTTTGCATAGCTTCACATGTACAATCTATATTGAATTGCTTATCTTCCCAGTAAGGGTGGGTGATGAGGGAGGAAAGGAAACAATCTGGAATTCAATGTTTTAAAATAAAATGTTTAAAATAATATATTATTATTTTTACATACAACTGGGAAATAAGATATACAGGCACTGGGACATAGAGATCCATCTTGCCCTACTGGGAAGTCAGAGGGGGTATGGGGGAAGATATAGGAGAGAGCAGATTGGGGGAAGGGTATTCAGTGGGATTGCTGTTTTTGGGTGGTGGGTAGCAGAAAAATGGGGAGCAAATTTGTAACTCAAAATCTTGTGGAAATGAATGATATAAACTTAAAATAAACATAAGATTTAATTTAAAAAAAGAGTTGGACATGAAAGTACAAGTACAAAAATAGGGAAATAATACATAGGGTTGTTGTGAATATTAAATGAAATAATGTAGGTAAAATACTAAGCAAACTTTAAATTGCTGTATCAGATTAAATTTTTATTATTAGTTCTTCCCTCTAGGCTTCAGTTTCCTCATCTATAAAATGAGGGAGTTGTACTAGATGACTTCTAAATTTTACCCCTCTCTGGGCCTTAGGTTCCTTATCAATAAAAGGAATGAATTGCCACTAGATGATCCCTAAGGGTCTTCCCCAATCTGAGCCTGTTTTGTCATCTGCATAATGGGGGGATTGAATTAGATAAACTTGCTGCACCACAATGGCCAAGCCCAATGTTCTTTCCATTTGAACATGCTTTTGAATGGAATCATTATCATTCAGGCACTCCCAGCATCCGGGCGGTACCATGCCTTCTCCTTCCTTTGCCCTTTCTTCCATGGCAGCCCCACCTTGGAAAGTTTCCCCCACAGGAAAGATAGCTCTAGGAAAGATGTCCAAGGGAATTCATAGGGAAGACACTCTTGAGAACAAGTCCTTAGCTAATAACAAAGAGGAAGCTCTATGTTAAGCCCAACTAGGCTGTGCATCACCTCAAAATAAGCAATAAGTCCCAGACTATCCTGGGTAAGCACATACCAGGGATTATAGTAACCATCCTGCATGTCACCTTTAAATGAGAAAGGAGGACCAGAATGGGTCTCTAGGGAGAGCCATGAGGCATTTGTTCCTGAAGGAAGGCTTGTTTTTCTGAATAGCATTGCTGTTCCTCAACTCCCTCTTTTCTTTATGTCACTGGCAACGGAGTAAATACTACTTCTTAAATCTCCCCAAACAGGGGAGTGAGTGTTCAAAGCAGCCCAGCTTCAGGAGCCCCTGGCTCTTCCTCCTCTCAGCCCTTGGATCTTCCTTCCTTCTCTCTGTCTCTTCTCTCTCTCTCTCTCTCTCTCTCTCTCTCTCTCTCTCTCTCTCTCTCTTTCTATTTCCAATGGGTCTTAGGACAAGAAGTTTTTCTCTCCCTTTCCCTGGTCATGTCTTAGCTGCTGAATGCAAGACACAGATAAAGACCCTTCACCTGGAACAGACCCGTACAACTTGGCAGTAGATAGGGGCTAAAATTAGAACAGGCTAAACTTCTTGGGGACATAGACTGGTTTTTAGTGGCTCACTTTCCAAGTAAAGTTATAATTAAGGATTAAACTATTTTGCAAATAAACCACATTTTTAAAAGGGAAATTTCAATTATGGAAATTTCAATGAATATCAATTAATTACACCTATTAAGATTTTTATTTATCATGAAATCACATTAATGTTAAAAAAATTACTTTGCTAAGTGGTACAAGTTTTAATGCATTTTTCTGGTTTTCTTACTGTTTATATTTAGTTAAGATGTATCACTCTTCTTGTCAGCAATCAGTTTATAATATTCTGGAATCATGTTTGAAACTGATTTCTTTAGAGATTTGAAAACTAACCGTAGTAACCCATGGTCACACAACAAGTGTCAGAAGCAGGATTTGACTTCAAGTCTGAGGCTCTTTCCCAAAGGGTCTAGCCTCTAGTCTCTAGGTCAGGTCTGAAAAACCTTTTGTGAAAAACCATTATTCACCACTGAGATTTTTCAGCAATTTGGATGCTTTAATTTGTTTTTCATTGGTGTCTAATTTACTTAAGTCAGGATATTTTGATTCAAAATGGCAACGAAGGTTGTTTTCCTGTGGAATGACTATTACTTCTTGACAAACAAGGCACAATATTTTGTCTCTCATGTAAGTAAACAAGTATCTATTTGTCTACACTGAATTAAACACTCTATGTTCTCATTTGATCTTCCGTTTCTTTTTATCCCCCACTTTACAAAGTCACCCCCAAAAACTTTAATGTTAAAAAAACCAAAAAATCTCCATAGCAACTGCTCACAAAGAAATACTGAACTGAGTGTCTGACTTTGGAGAGAGCGCCAGATACTCATGTAACATGGAGGGTGGCTAAGCAGTGGGCTGGGGTGGGAGGAAGCCCTAATTACATAGCTGTGTTGGTGCATGGCTGCACTCACTTTCAATGGCAGTTAATGACTGAAAACACAGGAAAAGATATAACTCTCCTTCTTCTCAGACTAGAGACAGACTGACAATGGCTGGTTGTAGTGGGTCACATGACAAACAGGAGAGAGTGTCTAGTAGCAACCCACCAGCCAAGCTACATGCCCAGCACAGTGGTGACTAGTGGAAGGCTGGTTTAGCAGGCACGGACAAAGTCCTTGTTACATCTTTATATTCTTTTACATCCTCTACATTTTTCATGGGCTGCCTGAAGTCCTTTGGCAAGCCACAAGTGGCCCATGGGCTATATGTTGTGCAGGCCTGAGCTAGAAGCTAGAGGCTAGACCTTTCAGGATAGAGCCTCAAACTTGAGGTTAAATCCTGCCTCTGACACTTACTGGTTGTATGACCATGGGCAAGTCACTTACATTCTCTCAAACCTCAATTTTCTCACCTATAAAAATGACAAAAACCCAGCCCCTACCTAATAGAGTTGTGAGATGGAAATGCTGTGTATGAGAAAGCCTGGATGGGTGGCAATCTACATTAGTGATAACAGTGTTCCTTATTGGTAAGATAAATAGCAAATTATAGAGGGAAATAATACTACTCCTTAAGGTCAGTTGTACACTTTAACTGAGTTAAGGTATAATATTATCTAGAAGGGTAAAATATTTGCTAGCTGTGGGTTTTAATATACAGAGAAACCAACTTCATAGGGTAGCTCTACCTTGGAGGGTTCCTGTGGGTGGAACCTCTCTCTGTAGACTTGTGGATTCAGAAATTTGATTTTTAACAGTTCACTGCAAACTGATCAAGCTCTGGAGAATTGATTTGTACCAAGTGAACTCACAAGAGATTAATTTCTTTTTTAAAAATTAATTTATTGGGGCGGCTAGGTAGCGCAGTGAGTAGAGCACCGGCCCTGGAGTCAGAAGGACCTGAGTTTGGATCCGGCCTCAGACACTTAACGCACACACACACACACACACACACATAAAAAACCAAAACCTAGCTGTGTGACCTTGAGCAAGTTACTTAGCCCCACTTGCCCTCCAAAAAAAAAAAATTTATTTATTTTTAGTTTTCTACATTCACTTCTATAAGATTTTGAGTTTTAAATTTTCTCCTCCTCCCTTTCCTTCCCCCTCCCCAAGAAAGTGTGCAATCTGATATAGGCTCTATATATATACATTCATATTAAACATGTTTTCACATTAGTCATGATGTAAAGAAGAGTTAGAATTAATGGGAGGAACCACGAGAAAGAAGAAACAAAACAAAACAAAAAAAGAGAGAGAGCCAATAGTCTGCTTCCATCTGCATTCAGACTCCAAAGTTCTTTCTCTGGATGTGGATAGCATTTTCCATCACGAGTCTTTTGCAGTTGTCTTAGATCCTTGCATTGCTGAGAAGAGCTAAGTCTATCAAAATTAATCATTGCACAACATGGCTGTTACTGTGTACAATGTTTTCCTGGTTCTGCCCATTTGATTTAGTATCAGTTCATATAAATCTTTCCAGGTTTTTCTGAAGTCCATCATTTCTTACAGCACAATAGTATTCCATTACATTCACGTACCATAACTTATTCAGTCATTCTCCAACTGATACACATTCCCTCAATTTCTAATTCTTTGCTACCACAAAAAGAGCTGCTATAAATATTTTATACATGTGGGTCCTTTTCTCATTTGTTTGATCTCTTTGGGAAACGGACCTAGAAGTGGCATTGCTAGGTCAAAGGGGATGCACAGTTTTATAGAAGAGATTAATTTCTAATCCTGAATCCCAATGTATTATTCTTCAGTAGGGGATGTTTCCAATGACCTGAATACACATATCTGCTATATATGGCTCTCCTCTCCTCTAAACAAAATACCTATAGGTGATAAGAAATCATCTAGCTTAACCTTTTTATTTTATGGATAAGGAAACAGAGGGAAGCTATATGGCATAGTGGATAGAATACTGACCCTGGAGTCAGAAGGACCTGAGTTCAAATTTGGCCTCAAGCACTTACTACCTATGTGACCCTGGGCGAGTCACTTAACTCTGTTTGCCTCAGTTTCCTCATCTATAGAATGAGCTAGAGAAGGAAATAGCAAATCACCCCAATATCTTTGCAAAAAACCCCAACAACCCCCCAAAACAAACAAAAAAAACCCAAACAACCCAAATGTGATCATGAAGAGTTGTATACAACTGAAATAATTGAACAACAACAAAAAGGAAGCCAAGGCCCAGAAAAATTGTGACTTGCCCAAGGTTACACAGTTAATATGATAGTCCAAGACCCATAAGACTCAGGATCAGACTCAGAGCTGGAAGAGACCTTGGACTAACCCCCTCATTTCATAGATAAGGAAACTGAGGCCCAGTGATGTGATTTACCTAAAGTGACACAATTACTATGATGGGCCAAGACCCATAAGGCTCCCTTCAGATCATAATTTCAGAGCTGGGGGGAACATGTCCCCTGTCTGATCCAACTCCCTCATTTTATAGATGGAGTGATGGGAAACCAGCCACCTCCCTAGAAAAGCCGTGGCCCTGACCCACCTCAGCCAGCTGCCCTGAGGAGGATGGGCCCCGGTGCCCTGGGCACTAAGTAGTAAGAGAACTTGGCAGAACCTGGCGGTACCAGGTCTGGAGGCTGCCTGTCCAGAAGAGCATTGGTAACCCCATCCTCCTTCCTTTGGAGGTTTAAAGACCTCTATACTCAAGGTCTATTGACTTCCTTTCTTGCATCCTTCCCTTAACACCCCTGCTTTCGCTGCTCCCACCCCATACTTTTGGCCTTGTACCTTCCCCTGTGAGAGTTAAAACATACCATAATAAAGACTTTTGTTGTCCTGTTCAATTCAGTCATGTTTGACCCTTCATGGTCCCATTTGGGGTTTTCTTGGCAAAGATACTGGGGTGATTTGCCATTTCCTTCTCTAGTTCATTTTATAGATGAGGAAAATGAGGCAAACAAGGTTAAGTGACCTACCTAGGGTCACACAACTACTAAGTGTCTGAGGTCAGATTTTAACTTGAGAAAATGAGTCTTCCTGACTCTAGGTTTGGCATTCTATCTCCTGCTCTACCTACCTATAGTTCTTATTATATTCATTATTGGACTGTGATTACTTTATGAAAATATGCTATAAATCCCTAAAACTGGGACTGACTTGTAGAACAAAAAGGTTACTTGAAGAGCCAAGTGAATTGGGCAGTCAATAAACCTTTATCAGTTGTCAATTATGTTCCAGGCACTGCTAATCTGCTAATCTTTGGGGTCTGAAGAAAGGCAGAAGATAGTCCCTTCCCTCAAGGAACTCACAATCTAATGGGAATCAGGATTGGGCTCAAATCCCTCTTCTGACACTCACTATGTGATGTAGGGCAAGTCTTGTAGCCTCCTGGTCCTCAGTTTCTCAATCTGTAAAATTAGAGGACTGGACTAGCTTCAGAGTTTATGATCCTAAAAACAGAGGGACGTGTCTGAGGCTGTGCCGTATTTAATCCAGGCTTTCTTAGAGCCACGAGCATTCTCCCTGTTCCGTATTTGTATCTGCCACATACAGGGTCTCTCTCCCTTAGATAGTCCTGGGATTACTAACCATCTAACTCTTTTTTCAGCATTCCTTATCAGTCACAAAATGCTTTTGTCATTACAACACAACCTCATGACAGACAAGGTACAATTAATTAGATCAAGGCTTGTCTTGCATTAGTTACATTTATAAATGAGATTTGGGAGACACTGTAGTTACACCTTCCCTAAGGACAGGGCAGGGGAGAGGACCTGCCATATTTGCTGGTGTGAAGCATCCCACTCACTCTGTCTCCCGCTATTATCTGTGTCCTGCCTCCCCAACCCCCAAGCTTTTGGGGCTAGGGTGTGAGGAAAGTAACCTGACTCAGCTGTGGAAGCTGAGAGGTGCTGTGCTCAGGGTGGAGAAAATGAGGCCCAATGAACAAGATGGCAGTATGACTCTGTGGCAGGGGCAGTTGCTGAGTCTGCTCACCCTATTCCACTGTGGGCTAGCTGTGACGGGAAGGGATTGGAGATCCTTGTCAGTGACCAGACAGATGAGACCCAGCAACCCTCACTTGTTTCAGTTCTGGCCAGATTCCAAGTCTGGAGATTCAGCATTTTCATTTGATGGTCATGCCCTGCTGGACATAAGTCAAACGTTCTGTGGAAAGCAAGTAGCTCATGTTCCTTTGTCCCCTTGTAGGGGGTCTAGCCAAAGGAAACCAAACATATTCTAGCTTTGCATTTCCAAAACACTGTGGGTATAGAGCAATCCCGTGTCTTGGGGAATTCTGTCTAGAAGAGCTATGAACTTGCACCTACTTGGTGACTGTTCTATTATTACACATTGTTTTCTTGTTATTATGTGCAATTTATTTGCTTATTGGTTTTTTCCTTAGAGTGAAAGCTGCATATTATATCCAATTATTATATTATAGCCAATCTTTCTTCAGAGAATTACCCCTTTTATTTCAAGGTCTATGGATAGATCTCACTGAAGAAATAAAGCAAATCCAAGAAGGAGTTGGTTTCACCAATGTAGGGGTGAGAGTGTGGTAGGGATGGGAGACTTAAGAGCTTGTTTCTGATTAGGTAAATCTATGAAAACGTTGACCAGCCCCTGGGCAATAAATTGGCACTTCCACGTAAAGAGAGGTGAAACTAAGGGGTGGAGTTCTGGTCAGTAACTCTAATAATAGCAGAAAATCATCTTGTTCAGTTCTTCCACCAAGCAGGATATATACAAACCTCTAAGGTAAACATGGGATGCTTTAGGACTGGGATCCTCAGAGCAGAACAAGCAGAGTTAGGTTAGTGGCTAGTTATGCCACCTGGTGGTTAAATGTAGTACAGGACAGAATCTTCCAAGTCTGTGACATATTTAAATGAGGAAAGCCCATAGACAGAAACTTATCATTCAAGGAAGGGTCAGAAGCATCAAACTGTGCAAGGTCAAAGTTTTCAGCTGATGACATAAGGTGCTGACCTGGGGAGTCAGAGATGGAAAATGATGTTTATAATAAAAGTAGGAGATAGCACCAGAATAATAATAACCCACATTCCTTATTTATTTTTTAATTTTCAAGTAATACTTAATCAACAAATAATTTAATAATTCATTTTTATCAGCTTCTCCTCTCATTGAACAAATTAAAATTAATTTTAAAATGAAAATCAAATGTAGAAATTTTTAAAATTTCAATTAGATTTTTAAAATTAAGTTTAAATAAAATTTTCTCACCTGAGTGAACAGTTTTTTTTTTTTAAGCAAGACCTTCAATACATAACTGCATAGCTTGTGAAAATAAATTCCCAAATTATCCATGTCTGGAAATTTTTATCACCTTTTGCATTTTTAAGTTCATTACCTTTCCTTCAGGAGGTGAGTGGAGTTCCATTTCCATTCTTTGGTACTTGAGATACATCAGTCACCCATATTTAGGTACTTTCATCACACCACCCTTTTGAGGTAGGTAGGATGAGTATTATCTTCCTCTCTGCAGATGGGAAAACTGAGGCTCATAGGTTAACTGGCCGGCCAAGAATCAAAGGAGAATTTAAAGATCAAACATGGGGGTCCTTGGTTTCACAAAGAGCTCATGCAATTTGCTGCACTCAGATTTTATGCCCAGCCATGTGAATGTTGAGCCTCCCCTGAATCAGTCACCACTGTTAGCTAGCAGAAGCATCACTCTTCAAAAAGATGGATGTGTCTAAGCAGTGGCTACAGTGGTTATTTACAATGCATATTTATAGATTGCTCCAGGTGACTAATCACAGGGTAGGGGGGATGGAGGCAGGAGGTACTGGGTTCAAGTTCTGAGCCTTCCATTTACTAGTTCTGTGACCATGGTCAAGATTCTTCACCTCTCTAAGACTCAATTTCCTCATTTGTAAAATGAATGTTGTGAATCACAGATTAGATACTTGTTTTGCAAACCTTAAAGCATGATACAAATGTTGTTGTTCAGTTGTTTTTTCAGTCACGTCTGACTCTCCATGTCCCCATTTTGGGTTTTCTTGGCAAAGATACTGGGTTGGTTTGCCATTTCCTTCTCCAGCTCATGTTACAAATGAGGAAACTGAGGCAAACAGGGTGAAGTGACTTACCCAGGGTCACACAGCTAGAGAGTGTCTGAGACCAGATTTGAACTCAGGAAGATGAATCTTTGTGGGTCCAAGCCCATGGCTCTATCACTGTGCCACTTAACTGCCCTGATGTGAATGTTAGTTATTATTATTTTAATGCTGGCTCTAACAGGCCATTTCATAGTATGACATTTTCTGACTTTGTCCACTGATTTTAGGGTATATCTTACTGCACCTCTATACATTGATTTTACTTGTCACAACAGGAACTGAGGAGCCATGTGGGTCAGAACAGGAATGAGTGGGACACAAAGATAAACCTCCCCAAATATAAATGACAATGAGGGGAGTCTCATATAGCAAGCAATAGGAGGAGGTCCAGGGTCAGAGAGCTGGTGTAGTAGATAGAGTGCCCGGCTTAGAGTCAGGAAGACTTATCTTCCTGAGTTCAAATCTGGCCTCAGACACTTACTAATTGTGTGACCCTGGGCAAGTCACTTAACCCTGTTTGCCTCAGTTTCCTCATCTGTAACATGAGCTGGAGAAGGAAAAGGGAAACCATTCTAGTATCTCTAGTATCTCATGACCTAAATGGGGTCATGAAGAGTTGAACATGACTAGCTGACAAAACTACAGTAATAAAGAGGAGGTCTGGGCAGGTGAGTGGTCAGCCTCAAATTGATTTATCAGGAGCAGTCCTCTGACCTTTTGGACAAAGTAGGATCCCAGTTCCAGAGTGGCAGGAATCAGGGGTATTCTAGTGCCCTGATTACCCTTCAGTTTGAGAGTGGGGATATAGGAATGGGATGGCTGTTCATATAAGCAGCAAGAGCCAGGCATAGGGGACATCTTGGGCTAATCTTAGGTAATTTTGTGGGGGAGGATGCTGGTTATAGACTCATGGCACTATAGATTCAAAGCTGGCAATCAGCAATACTATGAAGCTGAATTTTCTTGTTAAGTGCTGGGAAAGCAGCCTACTGGGGAGCTATGAAATTCAGGACCCCAGGACCCCTTCAGTAGCATTGATCTGCTCTTGGAGTCCCCAGCTGTGAAACCATCTACATGGAATGCACAAATGATCTACAATTTCTTCGGTATAAGGAATTCCCAGCGTGGGAACTCCTAACGCAGGAAATAAGTCCTAGGAATTGTCTGAAGCATAGAGGCTAAGTGGTTTTCTCCAGGGTGATACAGCTAATAAATGTCAGAAAATCATAGATTTAGAAATGGAAGGAAATACAGTGGCCATCTAGTCTGACTACCTCCTTTCTTGGAGAGGAATATCAGGCCCAGAGAGGTGAATCATTTGCCCACAGTCACACAGCTGGTAGGAATCCAGTCCCTCTGATTCCATAGCTAATGTTCTTTTCATGAAACTAGAATATCTCTCCAAGGAGGAATTTAAACTCAGGTCTTCCTGGCTCTGATTGTAGCTATCTACTATGTCAGGCTATCTCTGCAGGCACAAGAGATTTGGAGAAGTAGGCAGGAATTCAGGTCCAGGGGAGTAAGAAGGGACCCCAGGACTGCGAGATCACTTGGCATTATAGAGGGAGCATGGGACTTAGTGTCAGGGGATCTAACCCTGGTAGCTACTAGCTATGGGCAAATCATTTAATTTCTCAGATTTTTTCCTCCAGTTTCTTCATATGTCAAATGAATATAAATACAGGTGTCCTATGTCTATAGGTGTGTGTGTATGTATATAACCCAAGCTTGTGGAGACTTCCCCCAATGGAATAGGAAGATGAGAACACTTTGTTCCAATGTCCATGAAGGGGGCTAAAGCAGGTGCTGTGGAGTGCTTAGAGCAGACCGTCACAACTTAGCTATAGCGAGGGACTAAAATTAATATAGGCTAAACTTCTTTGGGCTGCAGACAGGTAAGACTAGAGACAGACTGACTATGGTTGGTTGCCATGGATCACATGACAAACGGGAGAGAGTGCAGTGGCAACGCTGCATTTGTTGCGGGCCGCCCCAAATCCTTTGGCAGTCCAGAAGTGGCTCATGGGCCATACGTTGTGTAGATCTGGTTTAGAGTTTGGTCAGATATCAAAGGTGCCAAGGTCATTCATTGCATCCCAGGTCATCTCTAGTTGTCCTGAATTTTGTCTTGCCATAGGATTTCAATGATGAAGAGAGAGAGAGAGAGAGAGAGAGAGAGAGAGAGAGAGAGAGAGAGAGAGAGAGAGGAGAGAGAAGAAAGAGAGAAAGAAAGGGAGAGAGAGAGAGAGAAGAGAGAGGAGAGAGAGAAAGAGAGAGAGAAGAGAGAGAAGAGAGAGAAAGAGAGAGAGAGAAGAGAGAGAGAGGGAGAGAGAGAGAGAGAGAGAGAGAGAGAGAGGAGAGAGAGAGAGAGGAAGAGAAGAGGAGGAGAGAGAGAGAGAGAGAGAGAGGAGAGAGAGAGAGAGAGAGAGAGAGAGAGAGAGAGAGAGAGAGAGAGAAGAGAGAGGAGAGAGAGAGAGAGAGAGAGAGAGAGAGAGAGAGAGAGAGAGAGAAAGAGGAGAGAGAGAGAGAGAGAGGGAGGAAGTGGGAAAGAGAGAGGGAGGGGGAGGGGGAAAGAGGGTGGGGAAAGAGAGAGGGAGGCTGATGTCTTTGTGCAACTCTGCTTCGCTTAAATCCAGTTCACAAATGAATGATGTCATTGGTTCTCTTCGAAAATGAGGGAGAAAAAAACAACATATCAAATGGATAATGATGTTAGCATATACCTTACATGGTTATTGTGAAGAAAGTGATTTTCAAGTCTTCAAGCACTATAGGAATATGAGTTATTTTTACTGGGCTGTGGTATAGGGCAGAATTCCAAGGAAGAGGACAAGGGCCTAGTTCTTATTTTTCTTCTTTTGGGGGCAAATGGGGTTAAGTGACTTACCTAGGTTCGCACAGCTAGTAAGTGTCTGAAGCTAGATCTGAATTCGGGAAGATGAATTTTTCTGACCCCAGGCCTGACATTGTGTCCTCCACACTGCCCAGCTCTTCTACTAGGGAATATAAAGAAAGGCAAAAGACAGTTTCTGCCTTTGAGGAGCTTACAATCTAGTGGGGGGAAACAACATGCAACTAGGTATGTAGAAACAAGCTTTAGACAGGATAAGTGAAAAGACAATCAAACAAGGGAAGGCCCTAGCATTCAGAGGGATCAGGAAAGGCTTCCTTGAGAAGGTGGGATTTTAGCTAGAACTTGAAGGGAAATAAGGGTGTTGGGCCCCTAAAGGTTTTTTCTAACACTAAAACCCATGGCCTCTGGGGAGGGACAGAAGGTGGAAGTGTAGGTGGTTCTAGCTGTGATGATGAGAAGTGAATCAGGCCATTTCTACAACAGCAACTTGTCTATCACCCCACAGAGAGCAGCTTCCAAGGGACAAGGGATGAGTGAATGATCAGGAGGGCAGAGTGTTGTCTGGGCCTGGTAAGTAAATGGCAGAGTGTGAGGTCCTTGGACAACTCAAGATTATATGAGTAGAACAAAAGCCCACTGAGGGCAGGGGTTGTTTCATTTTTGTGTTGTTATCCTTAGTGCCTAGCAGAGTTCTTGGTCTGTTTTGAGGGGAGGCAAGACCATTGATATCATTGGTATAGGGAACTTCCAATGAGAGGCAACATAATATAGTAGAAGGTGCATTGACTCCAGAGTCAGGGGCCTGGGTTTAGATCCTCGATATGTATTAGTTGTGTGGCCCTGGGTAAGTCACTAAACCTTCTTGGGCCTGCATGTCCTCAGCCACAAAGTAGAAGAGATTGGTTTGTGAGGTCTCTCCTAGATCTGTGATCCTATAAAGGAGAAATAAATTCCGTCTTTTGCTACATTCTCCAAGCAGATCTGCCCATGTTGTGCAGTTGTGTCCAACTCTTCATGACCCCATTTGGGGTTTTCTTGGCAAAGATACTGAAGTAATTTGCCATTTCCTTCTCCAACTCACTTTACAGATGAGGAAACTGAGGCAAGAAAGGTTAAGTGACTTGCTCAGGGTCACACAGATAGTGTCTGAGGCTGGATTTGAACTGAGGAAAATGAATATTTTTGACTTCAGGGACAGCACTCTAACTACTGCACTATCTGTTCCTAATACATTCTTAAAAGAGTTGCCTGGAGGCCCTTGAATCCATATCTTGTGTTTGTACCCCACCTCCCAACTCCTAGCATTGTGCCTGCCTCATAGAAAGAACTAGCTAGAGCACGGAATAGAAGCTGGCACTAGAGTCAAGAAGACCAGAGTTCACATCAAGCATCGGATACTGCTGAGTGACCTTAGCCAGGTCACTTAACCTCTGTCATTTTCCTCAATGATAAAATGGGGATAGTAATATCATTTGTTGTACAGAGTTGAAAAGTGCCTAGCACGCAGTAGGTGCTATATAAATGCTAGTTATTGTTATTAGTATTCACTCAATAAATGCTTGTTGATTAATTGACTCCTGATTCTGCAGCTAACTCTTGTTTTCTCATGTGGTATATGCTGGATAAATTCTCTTTGGATAATTGAATGAATATTGAACATGGGGGTTGGCAGTATGTGTGTGAGAAGATGGGGACAGGCATCAGAAAAGACGTCATCACTGAAAATATAGGTGTGTAAGCTCAGTTTCCTCATCTGTAAAATGGGCTAGAGAAGGAATGGCAACCCCCTCCAGTATCTTTGCCAAAAATATACCAGTTGGGGTCCCAAAGAGTCAGACTTGACTGAAATGACTGAACGATAACAAAAGCATCAAAGACAAACTCTAAGGACCTCAACCTTGTGTCTTGGGGTAAATCTAAACCTCTCTCCTTCCTCCTCATTCCTGACAACTAAATGTCCCCTCCCTTGAAGTTTGGAGGTATTTAAAAATACTTCTGATCTAGGAATCAAGGACTCTAAAAAAATCCTGTCTCGAGGACTAGTTTCCCCCATCCCCACCCTTCAATCTATGTACCTGATCCTGCTGACTACATTATTACCTATTTCAGTGTTTGCATAATTATTCCTCAACCAAAGTGTAGCCCAGCAGAGAATCAGCTCCACTGATAGCAGGCTTCCTACTATTGTCAGTTCAGAGAGGTTAAGGCTAATGATAAAGCATTGAGAGGCATCCACGTAGGGGTGAACATGAGCAGTTGAATTATTATATGGCAGACATGGAAGTGGATGAGATCACTAATGAAAACAGTGTAAAAAGAAAGGGTCAAGAACAGAGGCGTGGGTGTGGTGGAAGAGGTCAGGAACCAAGAGGAGTGAGAAGGAGAATTCCTAGAGACAAGGGAACCAGGGGAGAACAGCATCTCTAACAATGAATGAGGAAGGGGAGGATAAAGAAGAATGGGGTGGACAGCAGTGGCAAGTACTGGGAAAAGAATAAGGAGAATGAGGACTGGGGAAAGATTGCTGGGATTTCTTGATAAAGACGTCGTTGGCAACCTTGGAGAGAGCAGTTTTGGTAGAGGCTGGGTGGATGGGTGATAAAGAAGTGGAAACAGCTGGTGTAGATGACTTGGTCAGGAATTTTAATGGCAAAGCAGAGGAGAGAGATGGGGTGATAACTTAGGGCAGTGGTTCTTGAACTTTTTAGTCTCAGGACCTCTTTACGCTCTTGAAAATTTTCGAGGATTCCCTTCATTAAAAGAGCTTATGCTTATGTGTTTTATATTTATGATATTTATGATTTGTTTTATATTTATGATATAAATTTATGATATATTAAAACATTTCAGTACTATTATGAAAATAGTTTTACCTTGAAGACTCTCTGAGAAGGGATGGGGCCCAGGGGTCCCTGGAACACACTTTTAGAAATGCTGGCTAGGACAGCTAAATGGTGCTGTGGTGGAGTCAGGAGGACCTGGCTTCAAATCCAGCCTCAGATACTTACTAGCTCTGTGACCCTGGGGCAAGTCACTTGACTGCTGTTTGCCTCAGTTTTCTCAACTACAAAATGTGAATAATAATAGCACCACCCTGCCAGGGTTGTTGTGAGGCTCAAATAATAAGTGGAAAACACTTGGCACAATACTTGGCACATACTAGGTTCCATATAAATGTTAGCTATTATAATTATGATAATGCTTTGCAAATCTTAAAGTCCTATATAAATGTTAGCTTAATGGTAGTTAGCAGTAGTGGTGGTAGTGATAGTAATAGTAGTAGTCGTGGTCTTCCCACTATACTCTGGTGTCTGCTCTTTAAGGTCCAACTTTATCTTTGCGTCCCCTATGCTTAGCACAGCACCTTGCACTGAGTAGATACATAATAACTGCTTTTAAAACTGAATAAAATTAGTTCTTCCTAGAACTCTTTCCCCTCAAAGATGTTCCTGCATCCTAAACTTGTGCCTGGGCTCTGAGGGGGAGAGAGAACAGAAAGTCAATATGATGTCATAGAAAGAATGTGGGAACCAGGAGTGAAAAGCCTATCCTGCCTCTGTCCCTTATTGACTGTATAACCTTAGGCCAGTCACGTCTCTTCCCTGAGACTCTATTTGCTCTTTTGTAAAATGAGGCCGTTTACCTTGATGGTTTCCTAGGTCCCTTCCAGCTCTGACATTCTGCGATCCTAACAGTGAAAATATCAAACCATTTTGGCTGTGTTTTTCCCCAGGTCACTGTTCCTCTTTATTTGTTTATTTATGTTTTGATTTCTAAAATTGAGCCCTTCACTGAAACAGCTTCAGGGTAAGAGAACATTAAAGGAACATTAATTAAATTCTTGTACCGAGACCTCTGAAGCTGAGATCTGAACACATAAACCTTTCAGGTCTAGTCCTAGACAGGTCTGGTCTTAACCTCCCACGCTAGGCAGACTTGGGAGCCACTTTCTGGACCTGTTTCCTCATCTGTAAAATAAGGGGTTCAGGTGAGATTGTTAAGCTCCTGTGCATCTCTAAAGCCTATGACCTAGGCAGTGCTATTTGAGGTACCTACTGCCATGTATTTACTTAAGCTAAGCCTTGCCTGGTGGGCAGGATTTAGATAATTGGAAAAGAGGGCATTCCAGGCAAAAAGCCCAGCATGGCCATACTCACCCAGGCAAGGTTGGATTGGACAGGGCATATTTCAGGGGAGAGACTGGCCTGACTGGACTAGAGGATTCTCATAGGGAAGCACTGAGAGATTATTGTTGTTCAGTAGTTTTCAATCATGTTTGACTCTTCATGCCTCTATTTGGTGTTGTCTTTGGCAAAGATACTGATTCCTGATTTCAGCCCCAGTGCTCTGTCTATGGTACCACCTAGCTGCCTATTATTAAAATATTAATCACTAAAGGCTAAATTTTTCTACATATTTCTCATTTCCCTGTCATGTGTTATTTTTGACTGGGTCCCTTCTAGCCTCCTGGCTTTACCTCTTATTTGAGAATCCACACATACCCTAGTGGGAGGAACTCAGTGACCAACTATAAAGATGAAGAATCTTTCCTCCTATTATGTGACTTTGCCCTCAAAGGAGAACTTCTCTTTCTTATGAAAAGTCAAATGCAATTGACTCTGCAAAGTCATAGAGCTAGAGCTAGAAAGAACCTCAGTGGCCATTCAGTCCAACAACTTCATCTGACATCTGAGGAGACTGAGGATCAAGGAGATTAAGTCAAGTCAACAGCATTTATTAAGTATTACTCATTATGTATTATTACTGGGTTAAATAATTTGTCCAAGGTCACACAAATAGTAAGCTTCAAAGATAAGATTCAAACCCAGGTTCTGTGCCTCCAGATATGATTCTCTTTCCATGCTGTGGCCAATTTAATCCAACAAACATTTATTGAGTGCCTACTGTCGACAATGGACTATGCTAGACATTGATGATAAAAAGATAAAAATTATTACCTGCCTTTCCTGTTTCAGAAACCAGTGGAAAAAATATTTGCACCAAGTTTCTCTGATAAAAGTTTCACTTCTAATACATATATATATACATACACACATATACATATATATGGAACTGAATAAATTTTGTAAGAATAAGAGCCATCTTGTCATTGATAAATGGTCAAAGGATCTGAATAGGTAGTTTTCAGAGAAAGAAATACAAGCAATCAATAGCCATATGAAGAATCCTCTAAATCACATATAATTAGAGAAATGAAAATTACAAGTACCTCTGAAGTACCACCTCATAGTGATCAGATTGGCAAAGTTGATACTAATGGAAAATGACAAATACTGGAGAAGCTGTGGGAAAGTAAGTGCTTTAATGCACTATTGGTGGAGATGTGAACTGTTTCAACCATTATGGAAAGCAATTTGGACTTATCTCCAAAAAGTTATTAAATTGTGTGTACCCTTTGACCCTACCATATTACTACTAGCTCTACACCCCAAAGAGATCAAAGAAAGAGGAAAGGACTCATATATACAAAAATAATTATATATTTCTGTAGGGATGGAAACTGGGGATGCCATCAATTGGGGAATGGCCAAACAAGTCATGGTATATAAATGTATTAGAATGTTATTGTCCTTCCTTCTTCCCTTTTTTGGATATAACTAACGATAGAATTTGTTTTTCATGACTGTACATATTGGTAATGATTTGTTTTTCTTGCCTTCTCAATGAGTGTGTGTGTGTGTGTGTGTGTGTGTTGGGGAGCTAAATTTCAAACTGAAAACAAAAGAAATTTGAATAAAATTTTTAAAAAATTAAAAAGAAACTTCTCGTCTCAAAGGAGGCATATGAAACATGTACAAATAAGTATGATACCGGGTGAAAAGATACAGGGAAGAATATAAGAGATACAGGGACAGATATAAAGTCCTCTGGGGAATTTGAGGAGAGAGATGTTGCTTTCTTCAGAGAATATCTGCAAAGATTACAGGGAAGAAACAGACATATGTAAATTGGGCCTTATAGGAAGAGAAGGATTTCCATAGGCTAGATGAGTAAAGAGTATACAGTATATTCCAGGGAGGGGGGTTGATCTGTTCAAATGCAGGGAGGAAGGAAATAGCAGGAAGTGTGGAACAGCTGAGAACCTACTTAGACTGAAACCGAGAGAAGAGAACAGCATAAAATAAGGCTGGAAAGGTAGCTTGGAGTTAGAATATTTAAATGCCATGTTAAGAAGTTTGCCTAGAATCCTCTAAGCAACAGGGAACCATCTGAAGTTTTTGAGTGGGGAAACACCTTTAAGTGTTGTCTTGGTCCATGGAGAGGCGGTGTTTGAAAGAGGAAAGAACATTGGGGAGGAAGTTGGAAGACCTCAGTTTGAGTTCTGGCCTTGCCTCTTAATAATTATCCAACTTCTGAGTTTCCATTTTCCTATTCCTTAAATGAGGATGGTGATAATTCTTACATGATCTACCTTATATGGTTGTTGTAAAGAAAACATTTTGTAAACTGTAACTTTACAATAAATTTGTTGATATGTTTTGCTGTTTTATCAACTTCAATTCTAAATGTCCTTCCCTTTCCAAAGGACTGTACAACAGCCAAGAAAGATAGTATAGCATATGCATTGTTCCACACTCATAGACCCTCACTTCTCCGGAGAAGGAAGAAGGATACATTGAATATACCTATACTAAGCTTAGATCTCTAAAATTGCATAGGGTTCAAGTTTGTTTCTTTGTTCTCTCCATTTCGTTGCTTCACACCCTATGAATATTGTTTTCTTGGTTCTGCTTACCTTGCTTTGCCTTGGTTTATGTACATCTTTTGATGCTTCTCTGAATTCTTTTTAAACTGCAATCTAATGATAATAATGGTTCTATAAATGGGAGCTGTTATTATTATTCAACCACAATAGACATCAGAAACCCTGCTTCTCTCTTCCTCTTGAATTCCCTGCCTTTTTAAGGCAGCTATTAATTGAAAACAAGTGGTGGGGGTGGAGGAGTCATTGGAAAATGATAGTTATTTTAAAAAATGAACATTAGTAAAACTTGAAAAAAACTTGAAAAAGGTAAAGAATCTCTTTTAGTGGGAGAATTCAGGACCCAGATTTTCTGTGAGAAGGAGCACCTAGCATCTTCTCCTCACAAACTTAGAGTCATTGGGAGTCATTCTCCTTCCTTCTCCCACCCCCCCCACACCTGCACACGTGCACAGTACATACATGTATACATGCACACATGTGTGTATGTATATATTATACACATGTAAATGTACGTGTGTATATGTATATGTAAAATCCTACTTCCTCTAAGAGGAGGAAAAATATCACTGGTTCTGCAGTCTCTGAAGACTGGCTTCAAATCAAGTCACTGAGTCTCCATATTTCCAATTTCCTGCTTCTCTCTTCCATATCTCCAGTTTCCTCATCTGTAAAATGGGGAGGCTGCATTGGTTGGCTTCTGAGTTATCTCCCAGCTCTAGGTCTATGATCCTTCTCTGGTGATTCTCCTGGTTTTGATCTCTCTCCTTATTTTGACCATTTATTTAGCATTTCAGGTCACACCAATTAATCTTTTCTTCTAATTGCTCCATGTGGTTAGACTTGCTGCCCTAAAGAGAGACTGGAAGCTCCTCAGGGACCATGAGAACATCTTTCACTTCTGTCCAGAGGACAGACCTGGCTCCAGTGGATTCTAGGGTAATAAGATTTGGTTCAGTATGAGGAAAATCTTCCTATATTAAAGATGTCTGTGGATGGAATGAACTACCAGGGAAATTTGGTTCAAGGACTGACCTTGCTATCTACTTGCTACAGGAAGCGGGATGTTGTAGCTGAAAGAGGGCTAGATTTAGGGCCACAGGACCTGGCTTTAAATCCTATTTCATACTGCTTATATGACTTGGCACATTCCATCATTTTTCTGGACTTCACCTCCCTTATTTATAAAATGAAAGAGTACTGATTGATTTGAAGTCAGAGAACCTGGGATCTAACCCCCACCTCTGATACTTATTTGCTGGCTGGCATGACCTTGGGAAAGTCGCTTAACCTTATTAGGACTCAGTTTCCTCAACTATAATACAAGAGGTTTGGACCAGATGACCTCTAAGTTTCTTTCTATTCCCAAATTTATGACCCAATAATCCTTAGGGTCTCTTCCAACTCCCAGTCTGTGATCATAGTATCTTTTGAGCTATTTAAGTACTACCTCAATGCCCCCTTACTGTCTAATATTGCAAAAGGGATTCATGCTTGTTGTTCAGTCGTTTTTCAGTCATATCTGACTCTCCCAAAACCTCCTTTAGGGGTTTTCTTGGCAGAGATACTAGAACAGTTTGTCATTTCCTTCTCCATCTCATTTTACAGATGAGGAAACTGAGACAAATGGTTAAGTGACCTGCCCAAGGTCACACAGTCTCTGAGGCTGAGTTTGAGCTCACTTCCTGACTCCAGTTCTGGTACTCTTTCTGCTGAGTCTCCTCACTGCCTCATTCTTCTAGTACAATCATAGATTTAGAACTGGCAGGAACCTCAGAGGTCACCAAATCCAGTCTCCTCATTTTATGGCAAACTGAACCCCAGGGAGAGATTAAGTGGCTTGCCCAGGGTTACATAGCTAGTAAGTTTCTGAAGTGGGATTTGAACATAAGTCTTCCTGACTTCTAACTAAGTTTCTGAAGTGCGATTTGAACACAGATCTTCCTGACTTCAAGTCCAGTGCCTTACCCACTAAACTATACCACCCATGAGATGACCTCTGAGGTCTCTCTCTCTTCTTTTTTTTTCTAAATAAAAGTATAAGGTTTCATAACTTCATAAATGGGGAGCCTGAATCCCAGAGAGAAGGTTGTGCTTAAGGTCATACAAGTGATAAATAGTATGCACACAAAAGTTTCTGTAGTATTTTCTTTTCACAGCACAGGGTTCAGAACTTCGTGCCTCAGTTTACCTTAATTTTAATCACAATAGCACATGATAAGTAATTATTGGGTTGAATTGGTTTGTTGCTAGATCTCCAACACCTATGGTCTCTTTTTCTTTCCTCTCCTCTGCCTTAGTAGAGCGGCCTGAGGCCTGAAAATCCTGGCCTGAGGTCTCAGCAATTAAGTGACATAGTGGAAATAGTGTTGGATTTGGAGTTAGAAAGACTGGAGTTCCAATCCTACCTATTATATAATATTTACTAGTTGTGTGACCCTGGACAAGTCACTTTCCCCATCAATAAAAATAAATAATAATATCTACCTTCCAGAGATGTTGTGAGAATCAGATGACATCATAAATGCAAAGCATTTTACAAACCTTCAAGCACTACACAAATGTTAGCTATTATTATTCCCTCAAATGTTATCTGTCTGCTGTCGAGGGCCAAAAAGCTGACTTAAGGCTTTATTCACTGCAATGATTCTGAGTATTAAGTTCCAGCCCACTCCCCAAGTGCTTTGTTAATGAGCTGGACATTAAAGCTAGCAAGAACTGCCCCTTCCTTTCCTCCTTTCCCCCTCCCAAAGAGCATTTGCTGGTTGGGACTAAATTAAACTTAAAAAAAAAAATGTTATCCCAAGGATCGGGCACACCTCTGCCATTTGGCAAAGATATGTGACAGGGAGAGCCCAAAGAGCAACAGCTTCTAAAAGTTCAGCCTATTTCTATCTCGGAAGCAGAGCATGGCACTCCTGCCCACACAGGTCTCCTGCTGCCAATAAGGATGCTTTTGTGAAGAGGACATGGGGGTGGCCAATTTTAGACTGGAGCATGTGACAGCGCAGGCCCGCCTTGTCATAGTGGGATGCCTCCTCATCGCTTGGGGCTCTTATGGCCAAGAGGGATGTACATGGAATTGTCAAATGAGGATTTGCCAAGATAAGAAGCTCCTTTAGAGCCAGGAGGGATCTGAGGAGAGATGCGATTAAGTCAATAAGTCCCTCATCTTTTCAGAAGAAGAAAACAAGACCCAGAGAGTTGTAATGATTTGATCATGGTCATAAAGGGAATAAATAACAGGCCTGGGGATCCAGAAGCAGTGTTGTGATCTGAGTTTAGAATCAGAGTGTCTGGGTTTATTTCCTGATTCTGTCCCTATCTGTGTGACTTGGTGCAAGTCAATTAACCTCTTTGGGTCTCAGTTTCCTTAACTATAAAATGAGGGATTTGGACTAGTTGGCCTCCAAATTCTCTTTCATTTCTTAAATGTATAAGCCTGTGATTCAAGCCAAGGTCTGGCTTTTAAGATCATAGATTTAATTTATAAGGCTTCTCAGAGGCCATCTAGTCCATCCCTTTCATTTTATAGATGATGAAACTGGGGGGTCGAGAGATGTTGAGGTGCTTGACTAAGGAACAGAGCTAGGATTCAAACCCACATCCCTTGAGTCCAAAGTCAGTACCCTTTCCAGCAGGGCCATCACCATCATCTTAACTTTTGTCTTGCCATTGGACTTTGATGACTCTGGAGGACACAGTGAGGCTGACAACTTTCTGAAACTCTGTCTCACTTAAATACAATTTGCTATCTATGCAAAACATCACCCTGTGACATCAGTGATCCTCTTTTTTTTGCCTTTTTTTGGGGGAGGGCAGTTGGAGTAAAGTGACTTGCCCAAGGTCACATGGCAAGTTTTTGTGTTAAGTTTCTGAGGCCGATTTGAACTCAGGTCCTCTTGACTCCAGGGCCCGTGCTCTATTCACTGTGCCACCTAGCCTCCCTTTCAGTGATCCCCTTTGAAAATGAAGGATCAGTGATTCTTTTCCCCATACTATGCTGCCTCCCCTTTTTCCCCTTACATTTTTTTGTTTGTTTTTTGGAGGGCAATTGGGGTTAAGTAACTTGCCCAAGGTCACATGGCTAGGTTTTTGTTTGTGTGTGCATTAAGTGTCTGAGGCCTGATCTGAACTCAGGTCCTTCTAACTCCAGGGCCGGTGCTCTACTCACTGCGCCACCTAGCCGCCCCTCCCTTACATTTTTTTAAAAAATATTTTTATTTATTTCTAAACATTTATTTAAAAAATGTTGAGTTCCAAATTCTCCCCCTTCCACTCCCTCCCCCACTCATTGAGAAGGCAAGTAATGTGATACCCATTATACGTATGAAGTCACAACACAACGTGTCCATATTTGCCATGTTTTTGCCATTATTATCCATCCTCAGCACAGCACATACACCCACATAAGGTGCGTCTATAAAGTAGAGAAGGGGATTTGAACCTCAGTTTCTTCATCCATTCAATGGGCATCTTAGATTAGATGACCTCTAAGACCCCTTCAGGGCCTAACATTCTATGATACTATGATTCCATAGGACACACACGAAATCATTTGTGTTGTTTTGTAGTCATGGCTTAGTAGATAGATCTAATATGTAAAAACACATTTGAATTCCAGGGGCTTGGTTTTTGCCTTTCTTTGTATCCCTAGCACATAGCACAGTATCTTGGAGCATAGTAACCATTTAAATGGATGAGTCCTTTTTTTTTTTTTTTTTTGCTTTTTGGAGGGCAATTGGGGTTAAGTAACTTGTCCAAGATCCCATAGCTGTTTTTGTGTGTGTGTGTTAAGTGTCTGAGGCCAGATCCAAAGCCAGGTCTTCCTGACTCCAGGACTGGTGCTCTATTCACTGCGCCACCTAGACGCCCCAAATGGATGAGTTCTTAATCTGTTTGAATCAATGGAGGGAGTTTCCATACCAGGAGTTCCTCACAGATGAAACCCCATGTTTAAATCAATTGATAGAAAGCTCTTGAAGGATTTTTAGTAAGGAAGTGACATAATAAAACCAGTGTTTTATGAACCGTCAGTGATAAAAGTGAGCTGTACAAAATAGAGACCTATAATTTTATGTATAATCTTCTCTTGTCATAATTTGTACATGGAAATTCCTATTTCCTTTGGTGTTTATCAAATTTAGAATTAAAAAATGAAAAAAATTTATGTAAGTAAAGAAAAATCACAGCTCCATCAATAACATATTAGTGTACCTGTCTTCCCACAGTCCTTCAAACATTGACTATTTCCATCTATTGTCATCATTATTAATTTTCTGGGTGTGAGGTGAAACCTCAGAGTTGTTTTGATCTATATTTCTGTTATTAATAGTGATCTGAAATCAAGAATAGAGAAATAATTTAAAGGATTAGCTGGAATAATAACAATATACCAGCATAATTAAAACAAAAGAAATAGATGATTATTTTGGAATATAAAATACCAAAATGAAGAAAGCAAATCATAAACCCAAGTGTCAAATTCACAGAGCCCCAACCATCAGCAAGACTCTGTAGTGAGGCTGACACCAGATTAAAATGCATTAGGAAATTTTTTAATAAAAAATAAATTAAAATGCAATACAACATAGATCATGTTAATTTGTAGTTTTCTAAATCAGATGCAGCCAGCATGGATCCAATTTTCATATGAGTTTGACACCACAATCTTAAACAATTCAGTTTTGGAGAAGGAAATTTAACTAATTATAAAGATATTAACATAGAAAAAATCCAGACCAGATGGATTTATAGGAGAATTCAATGAAACTTTTAATGAACAATAAATATCTATTCTCAAAAACCAAAAAACACAGTATGGAACTCTTTAAAAATGTCATTCCCTCAAATTCCCCTTATACCAGTACCCTCTTTCTATGTGTATTCTTTCTATCTGTACCATTAGTGATACAATTTTTAAGAGTTACAAGTATCATTTTTCCACGTAGGGATGTAAATGGTTTAGCTCTGTTGAATTCCTAGTGTTTTCTTTCCCCTTTTTACCTGTTTATGCTTCTCTTGGATCTTGATATTGGAAGTCAAATTTTTGGTTTAGCTTTATGAAGTCTTGAAATCCTTATATATCATTGAATGACCATTTTTTCCCTTGATGTACTGTGCTTGAATTTGCCAGGTAAGTGATTCCCAGTTGTAGTCCTAACTCCTTTGACCTCTGGAATATTACGTTCCATGTCCTCTGATCCTTAAAGGTTGCAGCTGCCAAGTCCTGTGTGATCCTGATTGTGACTCCTGATATTGTTTCTTTCTGGTTCACTTATAGACACCACATGACATCACATGTCATCACCTATGATGACACATGATACCACAGGACACCGTGAGGTTTGCCAAATGATACCATGCGTGACATCATATGTCATTGCATGTCATTGCCCATGGCGACACATGACACTGTGATATCACATGACATCACCCATGCAGACACATGACATCACATGGTGCTGTGGTGTGTGCCAAATTGTACCATGTGACACCACACATATCATCACACCACATTGTGTGACGTCACATGTCATCACACTGTGTCATATGACATACATCACACAACATCACCTACCATATGTCATCACACATGACATCACTTGTCATCACACTTGACATCAAATGTGGCCACACATGACGTTGCACACATGACAGCACACACAACCTTGCGTGTCAACACATATGACATAGTACACATCACATGTCAACACACAGCATCATACACCATCACATGATATAGCATGCCATCACATGTGACACCATGTGCCACCACACATCCCATCACGTCACCACACATGACATCCTATGTCATTGCATGATATTGCATGTCACCACACATAACTGGATTCGAACTCATGAGGGCTAGTTTTCCTGATTCCAAGCCCAGTGTTCTCTCTAGTGTGCCACCTAACTTGGAGGTGCTTAAAAATATTTGTTGACTTTGCTGACCCACCTTTGGCTTTGGTTGTGATGATGGCGCTGCACCCAATAGGAAGGTTCAGGCCCCTGGGATTTCTGGTTTTTCTTGCTATTTTCTGTTTCTTCTATTCCCATGGTTATATCCCGTGTGTCCCTCCCTGTCCCACTCCCAGAAAGCCATTCCATATGACAAACAGTATTTCTTAGAGAAAAAAAATCCCCATGGCTGATGGACTCATGCCGGGGGCCTTATCTACGGCACCGGCGGTGGGTTGATCTGTAACTATTATATCCCCGTCCTCTCTACTCACCTATCCCCATGGCGAGTCTTCGATCGTCATCGGCCTCCGAAGAGGAATTAACCCAGACAGAGCACCCGAGGTTTCAGGGGTTGTTTATTCACAGCTGGTCACATCCCGAGAGAGAGATGCTTCCGCATACAGCATCTTATATACATTAAACCACGCCCTCATATGGAAATTAGCACAGTAAAGGCAAAGCCTATCCCCGCCCCCAACATCTCCCCCTTTGTGTTTTATCAGGGCTGTGGTGCCCGGTGCAGCCTTGCTAAACATTACGCATCATCTAAGCTTATAGCTTCGCCGGGAGCGGGGTGCCCTGGCTTGGGTCATCTCCTCAATCCCTGAAACCTTACCCGTCCTAGGGACCCAACACCTTCGGGCCCTGTCTTAGGTGGCTGGGTGGGAGAAGTTGCCCGTCGTGGGGCTTGCCCCGTCTTACCCCAAGGTGTTACATGTCTTCCATGGCGGCGAGCCAAACTGAAGGATCTTGTCCTTCTCTTATAGCAAAGATGGCTTGTTGGGTAAGTGACATATAGCCCTTATGCCGGGTGGATGCACGGCATATGCACCAAAATAAAAGCCCAATAAGTAATAAGAGGAGACACAGAGAGGCACCCAACCCGCCCCAAAAGGCCCCCATCGAGGCGTCGCGAGTCCGGGGGTGGGGTGTTCTATCGCCGTTCCACACATCAGGATTCCCAGGATGGTGGGCCATGTCCCTGCAAAGGAAAAGAGAGGGAACTCCTCATCCCGATAATCGGGTTGGGTTCATTCAAGATCTCTAGCTCTCTGTACAGGTATCCATTTTTCGGGGAGACTAGAATTCTCATTTGGATAAAAGGATAAATGGCCTGGTCTCCTTGCAACCACTGTGACCGGCCCATGCCACTTTCCTTCTTCATCCCTCCACATTATCTTAGTTCCTGGTAGGGCCCTTGTGGGGGGTGGCAACTCTATGTGTTTGGTCGCAGTTTTTCCAAAAAATCTCTGTGCGGCCAAGGTGCCATCATCTCTAAATTGGAGAAAGTTCATGGTAAAAACGGCTTGTGCCAATTCCTTTTGGGTTATTCCCCTGCATACTCCCCCTTTTTGTTTATAGAGGGTTGTTTTCAGGTTGCGATTTGCTTGCTCCACCATGGCTTGGCCTGTGGGGTTATAGGGGATACCCGTAGTATGATTGATAGAAAATTCTAGGCAGAATTCTGTAAAGGCCCTAGAGGTATATGTCGGCCCATTATCAGTCTTTAGGGCTTCTGGCACACCTAAGGTGGCCATTTGAGTGTACAAATGTGATATTACATGTCTTACAGTCTCGCCGGGTTGCAATGTGGCAAAGGTAAAGGAAGAAAAGGTATCTACTGATACATGTATATGTTTCTGTCCTAAATGTGTGATATCCATTTGCCAGAGGGCATTAGGCAAATTGCCCCTGGGATTGATGCCTTCTGGCTGGGGGTGCGGCCGGAAGGGTGCACAAGCGGTGCATGAGCGTACAATGGAGCGTGCTTCTATCTTAGGAATGCCATAGAGGCGTCTGAGGGATCTAGCTGAAATATGATACTTACCGTGTGCCTGCTGGGCCGGATCAGGATCTTGGTGGGCTATATATAGGGCACTATCGGCTTCATCATTGCCTTGAAAAATAGGTCCCGAGATAGATATATGGGACCGCACATGTAGGACATAAATGGAATGTCTCCTACCCTTTATTCTCTGTTGAAGTTGTAATAAAAGATCGGCTATGGTGGATCCTGGAGACACATAGGCATGTTCCAAGCGGGGAAGCAATAGTGCACAATACATACTATCTGTAATTAAATTTATGGGTATAGTATCGAACAACTCTACAGCTTTAATAATGGCAAATAACTCATTCTTCTGGGTGGAGGTATATGGGGTATCAAATACCCACGTGGCTGGTTGTGACGGGTTGTGAACTACAGCACGGCCATTCTTAGTGGCATCTGTAAATATCTTTGGTCCGGCCACTGGATCGGATACCACTACAGGCGTGTGGCGTTTGAGAATGAATTCACTATACATCCGGACCACTGGGGGAGGTGTGACTTTCGCAATATTCATACTAGTCAACACCATGGCCCACAGCCGGGAATTTTCTGCAAGTGTATGACTGAGCTCTCCTGATAGATCTAAATTAAGAAAAGGTTTGCGCCCAAATGCGCGTTGACAGCGCTCAGAGGCTTGCAAACAAAACCAAGCTAGGGTCTCCCATTTATCTTGTATAATCTTTTTTGGAATTTTTGGATATAACAATTCTAAACATCCATGTCTTTGAAAGAGGCATCCCCAAAATCGCCCTGTATCTCTTAATATTTGAAAATATATAGGTTCATCTGGGGCTTGGCGACTCAAAACAGAGGCTTTTTGCAAAATCTGTTCCAATGCCTGTTCTGCCTTGGGGGTCCATGTCCTATGGGAGGTCAACTGTGACGCCCCTTTTAGAATCTCATATAATGGCTGCATAAGTGACTGTGGTATAGGGATTGCAGAGCGAATCCACTGAATTGCTCCCACCAACCTTTGAAAATCATTCAACGTCCTATATTGGGACTTATCAATGCCAGGAATATCTTTAACAACCTGTTCAGGAAGAACCTTTTGACCTAAATATTCATAAGGATATGACTTTTGCACCTTCTCAGGGGCTAGCAGCAATCCTTTACCTTGCAACAACTCGGTTATTAGGGCCAAACAACTCTCTGCCAGCTGCAGCTGTGGTGCAGCGATCAATATATCATCCATATAATGTATAATCATAAGACTGTTATATTTTTCCCTAGCTGGCCTTAACAACTCTGCCACATATAACTGACACAAGGTTGGGCTATTTGCCATTCCCTGGGGCAAAACCCTAAACTGATATCTCTCGGAAGGTGCCTGGAAGTTAACGCTGGGACCAGAAAAGGCAAACTTCTCTTTATCATTTGGGTGAAGAGGGATACTGTAAAAACAATCCTTAATATCAATCACTATTATCTCCCAATTCCTTGGGATGGCTGCCTGCGTGGGTAGTCCAGGTTGGAGGGCTCCCATTGGTAACATGGCAGCGTTAACTGCTCTGAGGTCAACTAGCATCCTCCATTTTCCACTTTTCTTTTTGATGACAAATACTGGGGAATTATAAGGGCTAAGAGATCTCTCTATTTTCCCCTCTAATAATAAAGTATCCACAATCATCCTAATCGCTGTGAGCTTCTC
The DNA here is from genome assembly GCA_011680675.1 of Gymnobelideus leadbeateri. NCBI lineage: Eukaryota > Metazoa > Chordata > Mammalia > Diprotodontia > Petauridae > Gymnobelideus > Gymnobelideus leadbeateri. The sequence goes on along the minus strand of WOXC01007869.1, from coordinate 269,245 downwards.
TTGGGACAGGGGCCACTGTTCTACCCATATTGGTTTCTTATCAATCCAAGTGATCTGCGGGGAGAAGCTCTCTTCGGCAGTGGCCCCCACTAATTTCCCAGCAGACTGTCTGGAGTGGCCAAAGAAAGATTCAATTGGGAGAGGAGATCATGCCCCCAGAGGGCGTATGGGAGCCCTGGTAGGAAGAGAGGTTTAAACAGTCCTGTCTTGCCTTTCACGGCCCACTTCAGGGCCCTTGCTGCCTTAGGGGCAGTCTGTCTCCCTCCTACCCCCGTTACTGGCTGCCCTCCCGCCGACAGTGGCCATTCAGGCTTCCACTGGCCTCCATTTATCACGGAGCAATCCGCCCCAGTATCCATAAATGGCACTGGGGTGTACTGCCGCTGCCCCGTAAGGGGGTCGGCGATCAGCGGATATATCCCCCAGTCATCCCAATCTACCATCTCTCCTTGCTCAAGGGCCTGGGCGGCGCTGGCCGCGAGTAGGCTTGGGGGCCCTGGCCCTGTTCTTCCTTCCTCTTTTTTGAGGGTTGCTAAACTGCCTGGGGGCGGCGCGGCAGGCGTGGTCTCTTCTGGGGGAATGGCTAGCCACACCTCCGGACCGCGAGGAGGAGCCCCGTCCCACTTCCTTTTCTCTTCTTGTCTGGGCCACTCCCATTCTTCTATTTCTTCCTGCCTAGGCTCACTCAGAGGAGCTCCACCCCGTTCCTCTTCCTCTTCCTGCCTGAACTTACTCGACACCTCAGGTGCGTCTGCACCACCATCCTTCCGGTCTGTGTCCCATGAAGAACGCGGAAGTGTCGTGTCTCCGCCATCTTTTTCGCGGCTTTCCCCTCTAGCCCTCCTTAACTCTTCCCAGGGGTACACGGGAGGGGGGCCCTCATCCTCCCCCCCATCCTCCCCTTCATCCTCCTCTTGTGGCCCCACACCGTGACTTTCCTCCTCTTCACCCAACCCTTCTATGAATGCTTGGCAGGTTTTTAGGGGGATTTTATACCCCCTCTTAGCGCACAGCTTATACAGCTGGGCGGCTACAACCCCTTTCTCCTCGGGTCGAAATTCAGGTATGCTATTCAATCCTCCCATCTCGTCCTTCTTATGAGATGAGGCTGTCTGGGGGGAGTCCGTCCAGCAGACTCAGACGGTTCCTACAGATCTCAATCCCTGTTCAGGCGCCACTTGCCGGGGGCCTTATCTACGGCACCGGCGGTGGGTTGATCTGTAACTATTATATCCCCGTCCTCTCTACTCACCTATCCCCATGGCGAGTCTTCGATCGTCACCGGCCTCCGAAGAGGAATTAACCCAGCCAGAGCACCCGAGGTTTCAGGGGTTGTTTATTCACGGCTGGTCACATCCCGAGAGAGAGATGCTTCCGCATACAGCATCTTATATACATTAAACCACGCCCTCATATGGAAATTAGCACAGTAAAGGCAAAGCCTATCCCCGCCCCCAACAGACTCACATTGGAAAAAATCTGAAAACACGCCAGTGGATTTCCCACCTCCAGGAAAGGGTAGGCTGGGGGTATCTCCTGTCTCTTCAGGAGAGTCTCCTTGGAACTTTATAATTTTGCTACATTATTTTGGTTTGTGTAGCTGTTCTTTCTATTTGCATTATTGTAGTCACAGTGTATATCATTTTCCTGGCTCTCTTTACTTCATTCACTCTGTATCAATTCATGCACATCTTTCCATGCTCTGTATTTATCACACACATTATTTCTCATACCGCAGTAATATTCCACTATATTTATGTATGACAATTGGTATAGCCATTCCTTAATTGATGGGCATCTACTTTATTTTCCATGCTTGTTGATTTACTGATCACATATGTGATTTATTGTGTGTACACATACATGTGTACATATATGTGTGTGTGATGCATACACCATACATGTTCAGTCACATGCACATGCATGGTGCATACACCATGTATGTTCACCCACCTGCTTGATAGGCATTCTATACATGCCCCCCCCAAATCCTTCCAATCTCCCCTAGAGATGGTTTGATCTCCATTGTAGGGTTCAACCTTTTAAACATGTTAGAATAGAACCCAGGACTGGAATTTCTAAAAGAAATGGCTATTTTCACTTGTGCTTAATTCAGTTCAACAAGCCTTTAAGCACCTACTCTGTGTTCTATGCTCTGAGAAACACCAAGACAAAGATGAAAATGTTCCTGTCCTCAAGTAACTTACATTCTATTGATAGTAGGAGGGAAGAAGGCAGGGTGGTGAGATACAACATGGACACAGAGAAGTGATTTGATGTATTTACAAAATGATTTCATGAGGGAAGGAACTCTAGTTCCTTGGGAAATTGGGAAAGACTTTGTGAAGAAAGTAGCCCTAGCCCTGAGTCTGGAAGGGAGTTTGGGATTCCAGAAAAATGGAGGTAAAGAGAGAAAGTCTATCCTAAGTTAAGATGGTGGAAGATAGAAAGTTTGCTGATTGCTTTCCTCTCAATAACCCTATGGACTAGAAAATGCAATTAATAGCTAGGTAGTAAAGTGGACTAGGAGTCGGGAAAACCTGAGTTCAAATTCCACCTCAGACACTTAATAGCTGGCTGGGACGCCGGGACGCCGTCCTGCATTCGGGGCGGCGCAGGTCTGGGTCCCCCGCCTAACCTCCTTGACACAACGTTGTGTGACCCTGGACAAGTCACTTAACCCTGTTTGTCTCAGTTCCTCATCTGTAACATGAGCATAGTAATGCCTACCTCCCAGGTTTGTTGTGAGTATCTTTGCCAGTGCCTGACACAAAATACATAATGTTAAGTACTTTATAAAACTACATAAATGTTAGCTATTATTATTATTATTATTACAGGTAGGCAAAACAGGGCATGGGGAGTTTAAATTACTTACCTATGGCCATACAGCTAGTAAATGTTAGAAAAGAGACTCAAACTCTGGTCTTTACTTTCTCTTTTGCTGTGCTGCCTCTCAATCTAGTTTGTTTTGATTATATGAAGTAATTAGAGAACAATTTAAAACAGTATCACAAAGACTGAAATTAAATCAATCAATAAACATTTATTAAGCACTTACTATGGGCCAGACACTGTGCTAATTGCTGGGGACACAAAAAGAAGCAAAAGATAGGCCCTGCCCTCAAGGAGCTTAGAATCTAATGGGGAGACAACAAACAAATACTATATGTACAAACAAGCTTTATCCAGGATAAATAGGAAATAATTAACAGAGGGGAAAGCCCTGGAGTGAAGAGGGGTTGGGAAAGGTTTCCAGTAAAAAAAAAAAAAGATTTTAGTTGAGACTTAAGCTGAGAATCATAAGACCTGAGTTCAGATCCCACCCTTTTGATATTCCTCACCTTTTGTTCCTCCAGATGAATTTTGTTATTATTTTTTCTAGATCCATAAAAATAAGCCTTTGGTAGCATGATTGGTATGGTACTGAACAAGTAAATTAATTTAGGTAGCATTGTCATTTTTATTTTGTTGGTTTTATTTTTTGTTATGTTTTATTTTGTTGAGCAATTTAATATTTTTCCAATTATGTAGACCTATTTTTTATTTCTGTAGATAATGTTTTACAATTGTCTTCACAAATTTTCTCTGTGCCTTAACAGGTAGACACCAAGATATTTGTGCACATTCTGAAGTCATTTTGAATGAAATTTCTCTTTTTATCTCTTCCTATTGTATTTTGTTGGTGGTACATGAAATGCTGATGATTTATGTGGGTTTATTTTATATCCTGCAACTTTGCTGAAGTTATTAATTATTTCAATTACTTTTAGTTGACTCCTTTGGCTTCTCTTGATAGGCCGTCATATCATCTATAAAAAGTAATAGGTTTGTTTTCTCTGTTCTGAATATTCCTTTGATTTCTCTTTCCTGTCTCATTGCTATTATTTGTAGCACTGTGTAAAATAATAACTGGGGTAATGGACATCCTTGCTTTACTCCTGATCTTATTGGAGTGATCCTTTTCCATTCCAAAGAGTGTCACCTCTTGGTTTCAGATAGACACTATTTGAGGAGAAAGGTCTATTGACTTATTCCTTTCTGGTGTTTTTATTTTATTCATTCCCTTCTAGTACTTTAAAAAACAAAACAAAACAAGAAACAGGTGTTGGGTTTTGCCAAAAGTTTTTTTCTGTATCTGTTGAGGTGTGTTTTATTATTTTTGTTATTAATATTATTAATTTATTATATCCCTAGTTCTTTTCACCATCTGTCATATACGACATTTTCAGGCCCTTCAACATCCTGGACCCACTCTTCTGGACATACTACCACTTTTACAATGGGTCCAGATCTTAAAATGATATCTCATCATAATATGATTAAGTTAAGAGTAGAATTATCACCATCAGACATTAACATTTATCAGTTGGTACTCCAAAGCTGATCTGGTTTTATGTGTAAATGAAATAGGCAGCCACCTACTTGATGGGATATTCAGGAACATCAGAAAGAACCCTTTTATGTGCCCCCAAATTCATTCTACCTCCCATCAGTACCTAAAATTTCTTTTTATTTTCTTGAAAACAAAGCCTCACATTTCACTGTTAAGAAAGAAGAGTTAAATAAAATCCCCCTGGGAGATGGAACATAAAGACTTAGATCCACACTGAGGTGCAAATGACAGATACCAGATTCTCTCCTGAGAGTAAGATTTGATTGGGGAAATGAAAAGGAAGAAACTGGAGACTTAAAGTAGAGGAAGGGCCCAGAATGGGGGCTGGAGCTTAATAATCATAGCTAACAATTATATAAATATATGTATGATACACACACACACACACATACATTTATGCATGTGTATTTGCACAGTGCTTTACCAATATTATCTCATTTGTTCATCACAACAACCCTGTGAGGTAGGTATTACTTTTATCCCCATTTTATAGGCTTGGAAATTAAAACTGAGAGAGGTTAAGTGACTTGCCTAGGGTCATTCAACTATTAAGTGTTTGAAATAGGATTTGAACCCAGGTCTCCCAGATTCCAAGTCTAGTTATTTACCTAGCATCTCAAATGAATTAATAATAATAATAATAATAATTTTGGGACTTGAGATTTTAGGGATTGGGGGAATTTTTTTTTGGAGGAGGGGAAGGTAAGGCAATTGGGGTTAAGTGACTTGATCAAGGTCACATGGCTACTAAGTGTCAAGTATCATATTTGAACTTAGGTCCTCCTGACTCCAGGGCTGGTGCTCTATTCACTGTCTCAACTAGCTGCCCTAGGAATTAAAAAAAAATTTTTTTATATAAAGCATCCTATGCAAACAACCCTATCATAATTCTGGATAATGTGATATGCATAAGTACATATGCATATATAGAGACATGTACATATATAGATACACATCTGGTTCTGGTCTCAGACACAACGCACACACAAACAAAAACCTAGTCGTGTGACCTTGGGCAAGTTACTTAACCCCAATTGCCCTCCAAAAAAGCAAAAAAAAAAATAGATACACATCTGTATATATAAATACATATGTACAGATGCATTGTATATGCATGCATATGCATATATGTATGTATAGACAGTCTTTATGTAAGAGGGCTTATAAGGGAGGTTCCCTATCAATTTGAGCATTTCTCTCCATTATAGAGTACAGAAATGTTCATTGGTCCCTTGTTAAGAGGATACAGACAAGCCCTGACAGGTTTTCAGTGGCTAGAACTGACATGAAAGGAATTAGTCTTCTTTGTCCTCTATAAAATTAAGCTGACAAACTAGTTTCCCACTTTTTAAAAAAAATTAATTTAATTTTTTATTATATTTTAAGTTCTGAACTATCTCCCTTCTTCCCTTCCCACCCCACACTAAAGAAGCCACCATTTGATATACGTACACACACTCACACATATGTGTATGTATTGATAGACATAGACCCACACTTGTGTATATTATTAAAGGGGCTACCCCTGGACTCACTTCTTAAAGAGGCCTATTCACTGAATGGGCATTACCTTACTCAAAGTGAGTACCTGAAGAGGCCTTAGCCTAAAAGGGCCAGGGTCTCCCATTGCATTCTGGGCCATCTCCAGCCATCCTGATGAATATCTGGTCACTGGACCCAGTTGGCTCTGGAGGAGAAAGTGAGGCTGGTGACCTTGCACAGCCCTCCCTCACTCAAATCCAAGTCAACTCCAAGTCATGTCTCATTTCCCTGGTGCCATGGTCCTCTTTGAGTTGAAGGATAAACATACACAACAACAGTGATACATGTGTTTACACACATGTATACATACACATATGTATATATATATATATGTTTGTAAAACCGTACTATACATACTTCTATTTATCAGTTCTTTCTTTGCAGGTGACTATCACTTGCCTTCATCAGTCCTTTGTAGTTGATTTTACTATTTATAATACTAAGAATAGCTTAGTTGTTCACAGTTATTCTTCGAACAATGTTGCTGTTACTATATATAATGTTTTCTTGGTTATAGTCATTTCACTCTTCATTATTACATGCAAGTCTTTCCATATTTTTTCTAAAATCAACCTGTTCATCATTTCTTACAGCTAGCTCCCCATTTAGGAACTTCTTTTTTGGTCCTTCCCTGTTCAGAGGACCAACCAGCCTGCTGCAGAATAGTTTGGTGCTTGGAAGGTCAAATGGGTCAGAGGAGAAACCTTGTGTACATTTAGGTTAAGGGAGATGTTATAGTCACTGCCTCCTAGGCACTGGTGATAACTGACTTGGGTAGCAGTAGCAGAGAGTTTTATGAGCTTGTCTACAAGAGATAGCCTTGTCTACAAGGCCTAGGAGGAGAGATTCTGAGAGTGTCTATTTGTAGCCCAAGTAATAACAGATGGGACATGGATAGAGTTCCTGCAGAAGCAGATGACAGAAGCAGATGTGTGCTTGCCAATTCCTTATGGGTAGTAAGTTTGTGGACAATGCACCTGAATAGCATCCATTTTGGAGAAAAAAGAATTACCCTACGGGGCTTCTGAAGCTGGAGAACAAAACCATGATGTGAGTGGAGAAAGAAAACTTGTCATTCCTACACTATTAGAATGAATTATTAAGGGGCAGCTAGGTATTGTCGTGAATAAGCACCGGCCCTGGAGTCAGGAGGACCTGAGTTCAAACCCGGCCTCAAACACTTAACACTTACTAGCCGTGTGACTTTGGGCAAGTCACTTGACCCCAATTTCTCTGCCTTCCCCCCTCCAACAAGCAAAAAAAAAAAAAAGGAATGAGTTATTCAATAGTTCAGGTCCTATGTTACCATTTAGCAACTACAAAACTGTGATTACTGTCTGGGGAGAAGTTATGAGCTATTTGTATTATTTTATGTGTGTGTATACATATACATACATACATACATACATACATATATATATATCCAATTCCACGAACATCTATGTATAGTGCACTGTGTTTGGTTCTAGGGGAGATAAGGAATTTTAAAAAGATACTGTCCTTGTCTTGATGGAGCTCACAGTCTAGAAGAGAGATGATATAATGGATAATGGGGCAGCTAGGTGGTACAGCAGATAGTTGTGGTCCTGGAGTCAGGAAGACTTGTAATCCTGAGTTCAAATCTGTCCTCAGACATTTACCAACTGTGTGACCCTGGGCAAGTCACTTAACCCTGTTTGCCTCAGTTTCCTCATCTGTAAAATGAGCTGGAGAAGGAAATGGCAAACATTCCAGCCAAGAAAACCCCAAATGGGGTCAAAGAGAGTCAGACGTGACTAAAAATGAGCTAACAGCAAAAATAGTGAATAATATTCACAATAGCCAGTGTTCATACAATGCCTACTATGTGCCCGACACTGTGCTAAGCCCCTTATGACTATTATCTCATTTGATCCTCACAACAGCCCTGAGAGGCAGGTGCTATCATCCCCATTTCATAGATGAGGAAACAGACAAACAAAAGTTAAATGACTTGCACACAACCAGTAAGTGTCTGAGGCTGGATTAGAAAAACTCAGGTCAATTTAACCTTGGGCAAGTCACTTAACCCCAATTGCCCTGTCCTTCCCGCATCCCCCCCCACCAAAAAAAAAGCAAAAAAAAAGAAAGAAAAACTCAGGTCTTTCTGACTCCAAGTCTGGTACTCTATCTACCAGCTATACTGAACTTGTCACCAATAAGACCTGAGTTCAAATCCTGACATACACCTTGGACCAGTCACATATCTTCTCTGGGCCTTAAGTTTCCTCGACTATAAAATGAAGGAACTGAACACAATGACCTCTAAGGTCCCTTCGAGGCCTAGGTCTAAGATCCCATGACAGAAGTATGGATAACTATAATACACAATAACTGCATCAGAAAGGCAAAAAACAAAATGTGGTGTGATATCTGAGAAGGAAAAGATGCTACTTATAGCAGTCAGGTGTTTGACAGATGTTGAATGAATGAATACATAGATTTCACAATCCCACAGTGGGCCAGTTGTCATTCAGTCATTTTTCAGTCATTTCCAACTCTTTGTGACCCCATTTGCATTTTCTTGACAAAGAGTGGTTTGCCATTTCTTTCTTCAACTTGTTTTACAGATGAGGAAACTGAGGTAAACAGGGTTAAGTGACTTGCCCAGGGTCACACAGCTAATAAGCATCTGAGGCCAGATTTGAACTCAAGAAGATGAGTCTTCCTGACTCCAGGCATAGAGCTGTATTCATGGTGCCATCTAGCTGCCCCAGTAGGCCAGCCCTATCCCTAAGTTGAGAGCGGAGCAGGACTTACTGACTTATAGACCAGAAGAGACTAACCTAATCCTGAAGCAATACTCCCCAGTATAGCCCAACTGAGATGAAAATGTAGTTCCTATCTGACTCTGATGTGTTGATGTGTTAATAATAATAAAAAAGAAATATATAAGCATATAGAATTTCTAAGTCAGTATGTAGTCCACAGATACAACTTGAGCTTGGTGCTACTGGTATTGGCCACCAAGATAATCAGAGGGCAGCCTGTGCAAGAGAAGCAGGAGTGTGCTCTGAGATGCTTGAGGGTCCCTGGTTTTCCATTTCAGTGAACCCTCAAGCCCTAACCAGTTGGCATGACTGATGCTTCTTCCTCCACATCATCCCCCCCCCTTTTCTCCCCCCCCTAAAAATCCCTCTTTAAGTTAACAAGTTCAGGCACTGATGATTAACAATATTCACAAAGTTGATGAAAAAATTGGGATATAAATAAATATTCCTGGAGATATTCCACCCCCTGCAGTCATGAACTTTGAATAATTGGAGAGAATTATGCTGAGTACTAATCAAAACTTTTTTTTATTTGCTAATTACCTCTGGGTTTCATCAGTGTCAGAGTCTAATCATCTCGAGACATCTTAATTGACCCTAGGGAATTGTTTATCGGATGGTGAAAGTTTTAGACAGGGTCACACAGTCACATAAGGAAAAGGGAGGTGGGGGGGGGGAGTAGGAAAGAGGTGGGGAGTATGTATGGGGGACTAAAGTCCAGAACATTGTAGAACACCACACTGAATATTCCTGGTGTCTGTAGAAGAGTCAGGAGCACTATGTCCCATGCCTTAGCCCACGCCTCCACCTTTCATTATGATTAATGTAATGCTTTCCCCCCTCTAGTCGGGTCATTTTTCCTCTCTTGGTTTTCTGTCCCCTTCCTACTCCATTTTCATCATCCCTGTGTCAGGGGTTTTATTTGGTTAAATCGATCTATTGGAGGATTCTGTCTGGCATTCCAGCTGCCCACACAAATGACAGATTGAAGCCCAAAAGGAGGGAGGTGAGGAGGGATGATGCCACCCTGTGGTGGTGGACTGAAAGAGAACCCAGGGCCTTAGCCCCTTTTTTTTCAGTGGCATCTATCTTCATGTCCCCATCTGAGGTTTTTGTGGCAGAGATATTGGAGTGGTTTGCCATTTCCTTTTCCAACTTTTTATAGATGAGGAATTGAAACAAATGGTGTTAGTGACTTTCCCAGGGTCACACAGCTAGTCAGTGTCTGAAGCTAGATTTGAACTCAGGAAGATGAGTCTTCCTGATTTCAGGTATAGTACTCTGTGCATTATGGTGCCACCTAGCTGTCCCTCTTAGTAGCTAAGGAACTGATTTTAAAATGATAGTAGAATGACACACAGAAATGGGTAAAAGGTAGCACTTTGATATGCTCTGTGCTGTCTTCAGAAGAATATAACACTTGTGTCAGAGGTTTCCTCCTGATGTGAAGGGTCTGATTACACTGTGGGTGTGGGGGAATTTAAGTTATCTGCCTTCATCCATGAAATGCACAGAACCCCACCCCTCCAACAAAGGGTGGCATCTGTTCCCTTTACAAGCACTCAGGTTCACAAAGCATCAACAAGAACATTAAAAGGTCTTATACAAGCCTATACCCAGTGCAAAACCAAAACAACAACAAAACCAAAAAGAATTTTCTCTTTTTGATGGTCACTTTGCCCAGAGACCTATGTAGTGCTTGACATTTATGGGTGGGGCCCCCAGTAAAAAGAAAAATTGTAAGGTCCGCGAAAGAACCAAGCATGTCTTCTCTTCCTTCCAGGGATATATGCAATGTTCCTCATTTAGAATATTAACTTCAAGTGGAAGCCTTGCAAGGGGGAAAGAACTCAGGATCTGAGAGTCAAAAGACCTCCTCCCTTTTGTTGGACCAACCCTTCTCAGGACCCTGCACAATTTTTGTGACTATCCTGGATGAGGCCCCAGTGAGAGGGTGAAGTCAAGGTTTTCACTTCTATATTCATCACTGATGTTGTTGTACTTTTGCTTGCTGTCTCATTGGGGCTCCACTGATTTTCTGATATAATCCTGGGCTCACCTTTGCTGCTCCTACTACATTGGCAATCCACTCCTTTCAGAAAAAACTAGGAATTTTTGTGGCTAGGTCAAAAGATCTAAAAAATCCCTTCTGTCAGTGAGGTAGGAGGAAATGTGGGAGAAGACAGAAATCCAGGGACATTGGCATGCACCTGAGGAGACCATGGTGGTTGAGGATGGGATCAGGTCAAGGGGCCATGGGGAAGCCAGGCATACATGAGGTCTGTTGCTCTTTTCCCCTTTCCTCCTACATCCTATATCTCCTTAAACCTCTTCCAGCTGATTGTGAGTGAGAGCTGGGAAAAGTTAGGTGTTTCCATAGAGCCAGGATCTTCCCTGGAGGTTTAAAGACCTTGGTAGGTCAAGGCTCCTTTCAGACTTGAATCAGAAGCATCTCTGTATGAAGGGACTCAGAATGGGAGACAATAACCTCACCCCCTTGGTTTATTTTACCACTGTACTTTTTTCTGTCCTTCTATCTAAATGGGATAACTGGAGAGACTTGGCATTTAAAAAACTAGGGACCTCAATACTGTCTAGTAATTATTAGGAAAATAAATATTGCTTAACTTTACAATTCAGGATTAGAGATGAAAGTTTGTGAAGTACATTGGACAATTGCCTTAAGCAGAGTGAGGTTTCTAATACTGAGGGGCCAAGAATAGGGGCTTCCCAAGAACAGGAGCCTAAGAAAAAACCAAGACTTTAACTAGATGGGACAGAGATGGGAGGTCTGAGGGCTCAAACTCTGTGGCAATAAAGCCAAGTTAGTTTCTGTTTCTGCTCAACCTCATGAAAGGGCTTTACTGCTTTAAAAAAGGAAAAGCCACATGCTAGTCAACAATTTCAATTTTTTTTGCCTTTTTTTGGAGGGCAATTGGGATTAAGTGACTTGCCCAAGGTCACACAGCTAGTTTTTGGATTAAGTGTGTGAGGCCGGATTTGAACTCAGGTCCTCCTGACTCCAGGGCCAGTGCTCTATTCACTGAGCCACCTAGCTGCCCCTAGTCAACAATTTCAGATGGACCAGAAGAAACTAGAAAAGCTGGAGAGGATATTGAAACCAAACAGTGTCTTATAGAAACTCCAAAACAATGATGTCTAGAAGACACTATGAGGCCAGTAGGGAGGAGAACCATTCATCCAGCAGAGACTAGGAGATCAGGGCTGTGGAAGCAACCTAATGCCATTTACCAGAAGGTAAAAGTGATGATCTGACCCTTCTCATGTATACCTTGGTCACAATCGTTTTCTAATGTAGACCTTGCCACATGAATTCCCTACTCAAATGCCTCTTCTCTTGTGTTCTTCCTGTATATCTACTTTTCCCATTGGCACCCACTATATTTATGCCCCAGGCTGAGGGGGTACGGGGTAGATGTTCTGTTGCTACTTTTTTCATTTCATTAAATGCCTTTGCTTTGAACTAATTGTATCACACAGCTAAATATTAAAAGTAAACACATTGATGGGGGCTCATGAGCTATAATTTTAGAGGTATGGACACAGAAAATGTCTTAAAACTGGAGTAGCTATCCACTGGAGGACTTGCCCTCTGGGTTGGGGAGGTTGCCCCCAAGGACTTTGTTGTTGTTGTTCAGTTGCTTCAGTTGTGTCCAACTTTTTGTGACCCTCTTTGGGGTTTTCTTGGCAAAGATATTGGAGTAGTTTGCCATTTCCTTCTCCAGCTTATTTTACAGATGAAGAAACTGAGGCAAACAGGAGTAAATGACTTGCCTAGGGTCACATAGCTAGTAAGTGTCCGAGGCTGGATCTGAACTCAGGAAGATGAGTCTTCCTGACTCTAAGCCCAGAACTCTGTCTACTGTGTCACCAGCTGCCCTAGGCACCACAGTCACATTTAATGGGGAGGGGTGTTAGAAGGGAAGGGGTCATGGAAGGTTTGTATTAAATGTGTGTGGGAAATGGACCCTCACCTGCCATCATCACACTCTCCATGTCTTTACTTGCCCTGAGCACCCACCTCCTGCTCCCACTGTTTGGGGGTGGGGGAGAGGGTCCTGGAACAGGGCCCAGACCTTCCTGAGGAAGGAGGAAGCAGGAAGAAGGAATTTATCTTCTATTTGGCATCCAAAGTCCCTCACAACTTGATCTCCCTGCATTTCCAACCTTCTCACAATTTACACCAAGTCCCCCTTCACTATGTAATCCAATGACACAGGCCATCTTGCTCTTCCTCAAGCAAGACACTCCCTCTCCTGACAGCATTTTCAGTGGCTATCCCCATACCTAACCCCTATATCTCAATCTCGTAAGTGGGGGTGAGAAATTAGCATTAATATAGTGCCTACTGTGTGCCAAGCACTGTGCTAGGCACTTTTTACAAGTATCATCTCATTTGATCATCACAACAACCCTGGGAGGTAGGTGTAATTATTATTTTCATTTTATAGTTGAGGAAACTGAGGCAAACAGAGCTTAAGTGACTTGACCAGGGTCACACAGCATTCCATTTCTGAGGCTGAATTTGAACTCAGGTTTCCTATTATTCTAACCTCAGAGGAGAAGAAAGGTGGAGGGGATAGAAAGAGAATGAGATATTCAGAGGAGCAAAGAAAATTGAAAAGATGCTCATCCCTACCCCTATCCCCCACCAAATCTTCAGCATCTTTGAACTGAAAAAGGGAGGGGAGAAAAGAAAGCCAAAAGTAAGAATATCGAGGGCCTCTAGGTGGCACAGTGAGTAGAGCACTGGCCCTGGATTCAGGAGCACCTGAGTTCAAATGCAGCCTCAGACACTTAACACTTACTAGCCATGTGACTTTGGGCAAGTCACTTAACCCCAATCGCCCTCCAAAAAAAGAAAAAAAATAAGAATAGCAGAGGGAGGAGGGGAAAATAGGAGGGACTGCATTACTTCAAAGCAGATGAAATTAATTCAAAGCTCATGCATCCATTAGCCCTACACACAAGCCCCCTAACCTTGATTATGAGTACATATCCCCTGATCCTAGCCAGATCCCCAGCTCTATCTACACATATCACCTCTAATCATAGTTCCCTTTCCCCAACCAACCACCTCCTAATCCTGACCCTGTATGCCTTCTAACTCTGCTTATGCCCCTCCTTGAACACTGACCACACAGCCTCTCCTAGGACCTACAGGATCTGACCGTGACCAAGGTCCCTGCCCTGATAGTATCCCCACATTCTGACCAACCACCTCTTCTCCTTGCTGTGCTTCCTCCATACTCCAGCCGACTTTCCATTACTTTAGCCTTTGGGTAAATAACCCAAGCCCCAAAGTCCACTGGTATGGGACTGTTTTGTGGTCGATGGTGAGAGAACCATTTGTTGTTGCTGTTGAGTCATTTTCAGTCGTGTCTTACTCTCCGTGACCCCTTTTGGGGTTTTCTTGGCAAAGATACTAAGGTAGTTTGTCATTTCCCTCTCCGGCTCATTTTATAGATGAGGAAACTGAGGCAAGCAGGGTTAAGTAACTTGCCTAGGGTCACACAGCTAGTAAGGGCCTGAGGCCGGATTAGAACTCAGGGCTTCCTGACTTTAGGCCTGGCACTCTATCCATTGTGTCATCTAGCTGGAATGTGAAAGACATAGAAAACAAATATGAGAAAGGCTGGAGGAAAGCTCCTATATAGAATCTGCTCTTTCAGAAGGCAGGGTCGGGGAGGGAAACCAGAGTGACCAGCTCAAAGGGAACACATGGCTTCACCTTTACTTCCCCCACCCCATAGCCCTGTCCATGGTGTTGACAACACATCTCCCTCGGGCAGTCTTCTCTGGAGGTACCCCTCTTGCTAAAGAAAATGAGATTCTGGGCCCTCAGTATTCGCTGGAAGACATTTTCCAGGTTTTCTCTCCACTTAGCATTATGATTTCCAAACCATTTCCAATGGGATTCCTTTCGGATCTGAGGCGGATGTGTGAAGTTGGAAGGTTTCCTTCTGGGCCACTACGGAATTATCGAAGCACAAAAAAAAAAGCATCTGAACAGTTTCCTTCAAGTATGAAAAACACCCTTTTCCCCCCATGCTCTGATCAGTCAGAAGTGATTCAAAAGAGGTTTGAGTTGGGTTTTTTTTCTTCTCCTTTCAAACTTTCTGAAAGGAAAGAAGGGGGTTGGAGAGAATTGTTCCCCAGGTTGAGTGTTTAATTAGGGATGGAGGAAAGTAGGAAGCAGAAATCACCCAGGAAATAAAAAATGGGCTTAGAATGAAAGCATTTCTCCAGGCAAGAGCAGGTACTACTGAGAAGTTGAAGCATTGGCAAGGACATCACAGGTTTCATCAAATCCAGTCTAGGTTCAAAAGGAGACAGGGACGGAAGGTGTCAGGACCTGAGCCGATCGATGCCTTTGTGCTGGCAGCTTTGTAGAGTCTTAGACCTGCAAGGGACCTTAGAGAACTCTCTGGCACAGCCCTTTCATTTTATAGATGAGAAAACTGAAGCCCAGAGGGAAAGGAAGGGACTTGCCCAAGGTCACAAAGATATTGTGTGCAGAGTCAGTGCATAAACCCAGATTTTCTGACTCCCTAATCTAATGCTTCTCTGCTACATTGTTCACCCCCTTACCCTTCCCATGCAGAACCACATATTGCCTCTCCCATTCCTGTCTCCCTTTATGCCCTCTGATTCCTTTCTCTGGCTCTTTTCTTGGTGCATAGATCACTGGGTGTAGAGTCAGGAAGGCCTGAGTTTACATCCAGCCTTAAACACTTATTAGCTGTGTGACCCTGGGCAAGTCATTTAATCTCTGTCTTCCTCAGTTTCCTCAACTATAAAATGGGGATAATAAATGCACCAACCTCCCATGGGTGTTTTGAGGATCAAATGAGACATTATTTATAAAATGCTTAGCACAGTGTCTGGCATGTAGTAGGTACATAATAAATGCCCGTTCCCTTCCGTTTCCCCTGTTGACAGTGACACAAACTCTGTGGTCTTGGGCAATAACGGGAGAAACTCTAACGCCTCAGGTCTCTCTAGTACTTTGTAGTTTGCTAAATCCTTTTGCAAGTCCTTTTTCAGTTGACTCTCACAGCAACCTTTTGAAGTAGGCCGGGCATGAATTAATAACCTTTTGTTATTATTTTATTTTTATTTTGTATTTTATTAATTTATTATGTTGTTGTTTCATTGTTATCATTATTATTGACAGAAAGCTTGGTCTAATGGATGGCAAGGAAGATGTGGCATCAGATATTGTTTTGGAGCCATTGATAGTCATGTGACCCTAGCCAAGCCTTAGGATCATAGATTTAGCATTAGGTCATAGATTTCCAGCTAAAAGGGACTTTTTGTTCTTGTTCAGTCATTTCAGTCGTGTCTGGCTCTCCACAATCCCATTTGGGATTTTCTTGGCAAAGATACTGGACAGGTTTGCTATTCCCCTCTCCAGCTCAATTCTACAGGTGAGGAAACTGAGACAAATAGGGTCAGTGACTTGCCCATGGTCACACAGCTATTAAGTGTCTGAAGCTGGATTTGAACTTAGGTCTTCTAGGCCTGGTGCACCACCTAGCTGCCCATAGAAGGGATTTTAGATGTCAGCCTCCTCGCCTTGCTGAACTTTAGAATTAAGGAACTGGAGCTGAGGCCCTTCTCTGCTGAGGCCCTTTACTTCTCTGAGACTCTCCTTATCTGTAAACTGGGAATAAAAATATCCCCATCTTCATCTATAAAATGAAGAGGTTAATTTAGAGCAATTCTAAAGTTCTTTCCAGCCCTAAATCTGTAATACCTATCATCCCCAGTAGAAATTTTTAATAGACTTTTTTTGTTTTTTCTATCACCTATATTCCCCACTACATCCCCCTTGCCCTTATGGAAGGAGCCATCCTCCGTAGCAAAGAATAGAAAAGAATAGGGGGAAAAGTTCAGCAAAACATATTGAAAAAGTCTAGCATTACATGCAGTGTTCTCCACCCATAATCCCCCACCTTTGCAAAGGAGAAGGGGCATACGACTCTTCTGCCAAAGATCAGGACAGCTCTTTGCAGCTCTCTCCCTATTAGTGGTCAGTTCGATATCAATAAACTTTGGGATGTGAAAGGCAAGAGAAAATAAAAGTGAAGAAGGCAGGAGAGAAGTTATATGTGTGGTTGTTGTTCAATCGTGTCTGACTTTTCATGACCTCAGTGGGATTTTCTTGGCAAAGACACTGGACTGGTTTGCTACTTCCTTCTCCAGTTCATTTTACAGATGAGGAAACCGAGGAAAGAGGGTGAAGTGATTTGCCTAGGGTCACACAGCTAGGAAGTGTCTGAAGCTAGATTTGAACTCAGGAACATCTTTCTGACTCCAGACCTGGTGCTCTATCCACGACACCAGCTAGAACAGGGCTTAGAACACAATTCTAACTCGCAGGGTAGTGTTCTTCTCCCCCTTCTCACCTTGCAGTGGATTTCTCACTAAAGCCTTGCTGAACATTTCAGGACCTGGGCTGGGGGCCAATCTTCCCTGCTGGCCAGCTGTGTTTTCTGCCCCATTGATCTGGTGGGTCCACAGGGAGATAGGAGGGGAACAGGTTCCAGCAGGAGAAATGCTACTGGGAGGCTGTAAAACATGGCCAGGGAGCCTTGGTCAGGGGTGAGAGCTGGTGCAGGTGTTCATTTTAAAGAGATGCTAATTGGGAAATGGGTGACTATTGGCAGGCTTCCCCAGAGGGTGGGGATTCCAGAAGGAATGTTAACAGCAGGAAGCAGAGAGGGGGCTGCTATAAGGAGATGTTGGCCTTCTCTGTGATCCGCCTGCAAATCTATTTGTTTTCAGGAAGAAGCAGGAAGGGACATAAAGAAATAAGGGCAGGGGGCGGCTAGGTGGCGCAGTGAGTAGAGAGTCAGCCCTGGAGTCAGGACATGAGTTCGGATCTGGCCTCAGACACTTAATGCACACACAAATAAAAACCTAGCCATGTGACCTTGGGCAAGTTACTTACCCCCAATTGCCCTCCAAAAAAAAAAAGAAAGAAAGAAGGGCAGATTTGTATGAAGTAAAGAAGGCAGAACCAACCAGGACAATGTACACCATGATGCTAACACTTAATTAGTACTCATTGAGACTCACTCCAATCCTGTGGGGGGTAGACCCAAAATTACCCCTATACATTATATGTTTAAGGGACATCTAGATGGGGAAGTTGATAGAGTGCCAGACTTGGAATCCAGAAGGCTTGTCTTCCTGAATTCAAATCTGGCTTCAGATTTTAGTACCTTGTGACCCTGGGCAAGTCACTTTACCCTGTTTGCCTCAGTTTCCTCATCTGTAAAATGAGCTGGAGAAGGAAAAGGCAAAGCACTCTAGTATCTTTGCCAAGAAAACCTCAAAATGGGGTTACAAAGAGTCAGATGTGATCAAAAAAACTGAACAACATCAACATTATATATTATATTGCCCCTATTTTGCAGATGTGGAAAATTAGATTTAAGGACAGAAAGGGACTTGCCAATGTCAAAGAGCTGATAGCCAGTGTCAAAATCTGAACCCAAGTCTTCTGACTCTAAATCCAGGGCTATTTGTATCTCCTAAGGAAATTACAAATAGGGGAAGGGGGCAGGGAATAAGCATTTATTAAGCACCTTCTATATACCAGTCACAGTGCTAAGTGCTTTTCAAATATTGTTTCATTTGAACTGACAGTAAACTAACAGCAGTACTTTATGTAATAAATGGTGAATCGATAAAAGGAGTGAGCAGTGCTAGAGGAATTCTGGAGGAGGGAAGCAATGAAATACAGCCTTCCATGGCACCAATTTCTACTCTAGTAAGATGAGTCAGAAGACCTGAACTGACCAGTGGCCAGGAGGCCAATCCTTTTGACCCCTGGTTTTTCCACGGGGGGTGGGGGAAAGGGATAACCAGCTACTGAGTGTGGGGTAACACACTTGTAATTCCAGTTACCAGGGAGGCTGAGACTGGTGGATCACTTGAGTTCTGGAGTTCTGAGCTGCAGTAGGCAAAGCCCATTGGATGACTGAACTAAGTCTAGCACCAAAATGGTGAATTCCTGGGAGCAGATGGGTGGGGAGTGAGGGAGAATCAGGCCCTCTAAGGAAGGGCTAATTGGCTCAGATTGGAAAAGTGGAGCAGATCAAAACTCCCATGCTGATCACAATGGGGCAGAGCCAATGAATGACCCCTGTACTTTATGCCTGGATGAGACTGGGAGATCCAGTCTTTGAAAAATAAAAATAAAAGCTGTGTGATGGAGCTATCAATGCCTGAATTTCTTCCCTCCTAGGATGGCTGTGAGGAGAGTGTTTTGTAGTCCTTAAATTTTGTGGAAATTTACACAGGTACTAATTTACAGCGGTAGAGAAAGTTGGGGCCAGTTGGGCAACTGCATATTATTTGAAGTGAAACAGTCTGGTCTGTGGTTGGAAAGATAAAATGAGCTCCCTGAGTTTGTACTTAATTACTCACCAATCATAGGATCATTGACTTAACTTCATAAGGGACCTTAGGAACCATTAACCATACAACATGAGAAATTATTTTTACAGAACCAGGTCTATGACCTTTACTCAACGTCAATGGAAGAGAATGTCACAAAAGCTCAAGCCTAACTCTAATCCTTCCCCACCAATAGTATAAGCTCCTTCAGGGAATCATGCCTTGTTTTCTTTCTATGTTCCCAGAATAGGGCTGAACATAAATGAATGTATGTACAATTAGCACAGTGTCTAGTTCTTAGAAGGGGCTTAATAAATGCTTGTTGGTTGATTGAATGAAAGAATTTAGCAAGCCCTTATTATGTGTAGTGCATCGTGCTAAGGATGGGAATACAAATACAAAAGCAAAATCGTTCCTTCTCTCAAAGAGTTTACATTCTAATAGGGGAGATGACACATCCAGAGGAGGGGTGGCCAAGGATGGGAAGTTTTATTTGGAGAGTCACAGGGATGATGAGTTGACCCACAGGTCAGCCAATTGATACGTTCTTTCCAGAATCAGTAGTAGTATTGATTTAATTACTGGGCCTAGAGCAAGGGGTAGGAAAGGGAGGAATGAGCAGTAGGTAGAAAGAAGGGAACATTTGGGTAAGGGGTAGAGTAGATGGTAAAATGGGGCCAGTTGGACAACTGCGTATTATTTGAAGTGAAACATGGTTTGGTCTGTGGTTGGAAAGATAAAATGAGCTCCCTGAGTTTGTGCTTAATTACTCACCAATCATAGGATCATTGACTTAACTCTACAAGGGACCTTGGGAACCGTTAAGTCCAACCCTCAGGAAACTGAGGCACAGAGAAATTAAGTGACTTGGTCAGGGTCACACAGCTAGTGAGTGTCTGAAGCAGGATCTGGACCCAAGTTTTCCTGCCTCTAAGTCTGGTATCCTATCCACTAGGCCAAGCTTGGAGCCAGGGTGAGAGTTCCAAAGCTGAATGGACTAACTTAACCAAAGAAGCAATAATAATATGACGGCAACTCACATTTCTATAGTATTTTATAGTTTTAAAAATTCTTTCCTCACAGTAAACCCATGATCTAAGTAGCACAGGGCAGTGCGGTAGCACAGTGGATAGTGTACTGGGCTTGGAATCAGAAAGACTCATCTATATGAGCTCAAATCCAGCCTCAGACACTTACTAGCTGTGTGACCCTGGGAAAGTCACTTAACCCTGTTTGCCTCAGTTTCCTTATCTGTAAGGAGAAGGAAATGGCAAACCACTCCAGTATCCCTGCCAAGAAAACCCCAAACTGGGTCACAAAGAGTCATACACAACTGAACAATAACAACAAAATAGTGCATGAAGCATTATTTTCATTTTGTAGATTAGGAGAATGAAACTCAAATTGTGAAAGTAGTTTATTCCAAGTAATCGTTTTTTAGATACTCTTTGGTCTGAATCTTCTAACTTCTGTTATCTGATCTTGACCTGATCCAGTGACAGATCTTACTCCGAACTGTAGTTTTCCTAGAAAGGATTGTAGCAGACTGAAAAAGGAATTGATGGCAAGACATTGTTTAATTGCTTCAATTGTGTCCGGTTGGGGGTTTTCTTGGCAAAGATACTGAAGTGGTTTTCGTTTCGTTCTCCATTAAGAAGACAGTTAGGGGCAACAGTGTGTAAATGGGAATTTTGAGTAACATGTTCCACAATATTGAGGTTCTTGACTGAAGGTGCAGCTATTGTTCTGGTCCGTACCTCAGGGAAGTGGAGGGAGTACTAGATCCCAAGTCAGATGATCTGGGTTCGGAATCCCAGCTCTGCTACCTGTGTGGCCTTAGACAATCTCTTCCCCTGTCTGGGCCTCTGTACAATGGGAGAATTGGTCTAATTGATCTCTGAAGTCCCTTCCAACTTTAAATTTTAGGTCACCTACAATCTCCTCCATCAGGACAAGTCCTGGGCAAAATTGGGAAGGGGGTAAAATTTGTCTATGGAACCCTCTCCCCATTTGTGTCACCTGGGGCCTATTTCCCCTAGCCTAGCACCCTCACAGTCTCCTCTACTGCCCAAGACCCACAAAACCAAAAAGTCTCAGATGGGAAAGATCATATAATACTCTCATTTCACTAGATTGGTGCTGAATTCTTGGAGAAAGAAGGATGATCTGGATGCCAGTAGATAACTGTTACCAGGCCCTGGATGGGGTAATAAATCTAGTTAGAGTAGGCCTTGAAGTAGGCACCAAGGCAGGGCATCATAAAGGATGGGGCTGGAGATGCTGATGTCTTTTTACAAAGACCTTCTGGGAATAGCATCCCTACCTTTGGTGTTGAAGTCAGAAGAAGGGTTACAATGGTACAAATTTCAGGCCATAGATGGGGGGGAAGGTTAATGGAAGGAAAACCAGAGAGAGGAACACAGTTGGATGTCTCCTCTAGTCAGACCTTGTGGGTGTCCTCCTATTCCATCCAAGAAAAGTCTGGAATTCAGCTGATGTCTGTGTTTCTACTTGCTTTCAGTTCTTGTTTCCAAAGATTTACAGTTGCCTGTAGGAACTGTAACTTCTTGGAATGTGCTATTGTGACCTAGCAAGCTGATGGTCACTCTTCCAGTTTAGAAACCCACAAGTTCAATGGTAGGTGATCTCTCTGGTCAAGCTCTAACATTCTATGTAGCACAAAGGGAGCTGGGAGGTTTTCCCCATGGGAGCTGGGGTGGAGAGGTGGGGGAAGGGCAAGGACTCTGATAACTTGCATTGGCTTCATTCCTCCTGCCAGGTTGTTAAAAAAAAACTTGACCTTGTACCAACTCAGTATGGCATTAGGGAGGTAGGGGTTTCAAACCGCCCTTGGCCAACTAGACTGACAGCTAGGTGCAATAGTGGATAGAGGGCTGGACATAAAGTCAGGAAGACCTGAGTTCAAATCCAGCCTCAGACACATACTAGCTATGTGACCCTGGGCAAATCACTTAACCCTGTTTGCCTTAGTTTCTTCAACTGCAAAATGGGAATGATAGTAGCACCTGCCTCACTGTTGTGAGGCTCAAACAAGATAATAGTTGTAAAATGCACAGTGCCTGGCACATCGTAAACATTTAATAGATGTGTGTTTTGGGCAGAGCCAAGATGGCAGCATAGAAGCAGGAAAACTCTGTGTGCTCCCCCCATAACCACCTCAAATACCTATAAAAATTACTCTAAACAAGCTTTAGTGACAGAGAGAAACAAGTCGGCTGAAGGCAGCCTAGCAGGTGGACAGGAAGCTTAAAAAGGATTTTAAAAACCAAATGAGAGAAGTGGAGGAAAAATTGGCAAGAGAAATGAGAAGGATGCAGGAAAAGTATGAAATGAGAGTTAACACCCTGACTGAGGAAAATAACACCTTAAAAAACAGACTAACTCAAATGGCAATAGAGGCTCAAAAGGGCAATGAGGAGAGGAATGCCTTAAAAAGTCGAATTTGCCAGATGGAAAAAGAATCTCAAAAGCTCACTGAGGAGATTCATTCCTTCAGAGTTAGACTGGAGCCAATGGAAGCTAGTGACTTTATGAGAAATCAAGATGCTGTTAAACAGATGCAAACAAATGAAAGAATAGAAGCAATGTGAAATATCTCATGGGAAAAACCACTGACCTGGTAAATAGATCCAGGAGAGATAATTTAAAAATTATTGGACTACCCGAAAGCCATGATCAAAGAAAGAACCTAGAAATCATCCTTCAAGAAATTCTCCAGGAAAATTGCCCTGATGTTTTAGACCCAGAGGGGGAAATAGAGGTTGAAAGAATCCACCAATCACCTCCTGAAAGATTCCCAAAAGAATACTCCTAGGAATATTATAGCCAGGTTCCAGAATTCCCAGATCAAGGAGAAAATATTACAAGCAGACAGGAAGAAACAATTTGAATATTGTGGAAACACAATCAGAATAGCACAGGACCTGGCAGCTTCTATACTGAAGGATCGAAGGGCATGGAATATGATATTCCAGAGGGAAAAAGAGCTGGGATTAAAACCAAGAATCACCTACCCAGCAAAACTGAGTATCATGTTTCAGGGGAAAATATGCTAATTCAATGAAATAGAGTATTTTCAAGTATTCTTGATAAAAAAAAACCAGAGTTGAATAGAAAATTTGATTCAGATACAAGAATCAAGAGAAGCATGAGAAGGTAAACAGGGAAAAGAAATCATAAGGAACTTATCAAAGTTGAACTATTTACATTCCTACATAGAAAAACAATAATTGTAACTTATGAAACTTTTCTCAGTATGAAAATAGTTGAAGGGAAATATAAATAAATATATAGATATAGATATAGATATAGATATGTATGTATACATACATACATATGTCTATATAGGAGGGCATATGGGCACATGAATACATATGTAAGTGTGTGCATGTATGTGTATAAGTATACATAGACAGAGGGCACAGGACCAATTGAATAGGAAGGGATGATACTTAAAAGGTGAAATTGAGAGGTGAGAGAGGAATATAACGAGAGGAGATGGGGAGAGACAGAATGGGATAAATTATCTCATACAGAAGAGGCAAGGGAAAATGGTTACAAAGGAGGGGAAAAAGAGGAAGGCAAAAGGGAATGGGTCAACCTTACTCTCATTGAATTTGGCTCAGGGAGGGAATGACACACACACTAAATAGGGTATCTCACCCTACAGGAGAGTAGGGTGAAGGGGATGAGAGGGGTTATGATGGAGGAGAGGGCAGATGGGAGGGAGGGAAGTTGGAAGCACCCACTTTTGAAAAGGGACAGGATCAAAGTAGAGAATAGAACAAGTGGGAGATGGGATAGGATGGAGAGAATTATAGTCAGTCTTTCACAATATATCCACTATGAAAATGTTTTGCATAACTATACATGTGCAACCTATATTGAATTGCCTATCTTCCTACTAAGGGTGAGTGACAAGGGAGGAAGGGAAAGAATCTGGAATTCAAAGTTTTAAAATCAAATGTTTAAAAAATATATTATTATTATTATTTTTACATGCAACTAGGAAATAAGATATACAGGCACTAGGGCATAGAGATCCATCTTGCCCTACTGGAAAATTGGAGGGGGGATGGGGAAGGATATAGGGGAGAGCAGATTGGGGAGGGGGTATTCAGTGGGATTGCTCTTTTGGTGTGGGGGGTAGAGGAAAGATGGGGAGAAAATTTGTAACTCAAAATCTTGTGGAAATGAATGATGTAAACTAAAAATAAACATTAAAAAAAGAACGAAAAAATATGTTTTGTTCTTTCCCTCCTTCTCCACCCAAGTCAAGGTGATGGCAGCTCCAGGCACTACCATGGGTTTCCAGCAGCCCAGGAGGACCTGGCTTGATGAGGAGCCCTGGAGTCTTCACAGCAAATGGTTACATCATCTTTTACTCTCAGAGCTGACCCAGCTTGCCCTCCTTACCCTCCTATACTGTATTACTTCTCCCCTTCAACCTGAGCTCAAGCCTTTTTTGTTATTTCACTTAGAAACTTAAGAATCATAGACTATTAGAGCTAGAAAGCCCTTAGGGAACAATGAGTTCAACTCTGTCATTTTACAAGGAGGAAAGTGAAGCCTAGAAGTGACTTGTCCAAGGTCATACATCTAGCATGTGGTGTGCTGACCTTCAGAACCACTTCCTGATCTTCATTTCCTTGCCGTGCTCTTGTTTTGTATAGGCCATTTGCAGGGCCAGAGAAACTCCCCTGGCTGGGGAGACTGGGAGAGGTGTTGTCGAGATAGAGTCGGCATGACTTGGCAGCAAAACGCCGGACGACTTTGTGAAGTTCATTCTGGTGTGTACTTTTTTCCCCAGACTGAAAGGACTCTGGGCAGTTTCCAGGAGCAGAAATCCTGCGTGTAGTTGGAGAGGGCAGTGTGATTTGGGGGGGTACTGGGGAGGTATCCCTGCCCAGAAGCATCTCCCTCACTGTCTAGCCAGTAGGGCCTAAAATTCCACCATTAGAGAAGAATTCCTTTGGAAGCATTGCCCCCTGAGTCTTCTTATAAATTTTAACCATTACCTGATACTACAGACCTGGGAGAACCAGCAGTGGAAAAAGCAGGAGCCTGGGAGACAGAGGACCCCAGCAGGAAATCTAGCTCTGCCAGCTACTGACATGGGAAAGTCACTGAAATTTTCTGGGCCTCAGTGTCCTCCTCATTAAAACGATAAGTTTAGGGGTAGCTAGGTGGTGCAGTGAATAAAGCACTGGCCCTAGAGTCAGAAGAACCTGAATTCAAATCCAGCCTCTGACATTTGACACTTCCTAGCTGTGTGACCCTGGGCAAGTCAATTAACCCCAATTGCCTTGCCTTCCCCCCTCCAAAAAAAAATTATAAGTTTAGTTGATTTCTAAAGACCTCCCAGCTTAGATACTCTATGATAGAATTTTAGCTTCTGTGAATTGTTTACAATGGGAGGGACCCCCAGGCATCTCAGAATAATATCCTTCAAGAAGGGAAATAGCATGGAGGGGTCACTGAATATGAAGTTATTTATTCACAATTTTGCCCCAAGGGCCAATCCTGGGTCTAGCGGCAACTCCCATTCCATTCTTGGAAAAATTCTTCCCTCTCTCCCCAGGGGCTGCTGGACACATAGTTGCCCCATGGGGAGTTCCCCATCCTGGGTCCAAGGAGAATTTTTCCTTCTATCACAAAGAAAACCCCTGAAACATTCAAGCAATACCCTGATTAGCTTATTAGGGGATGGGAGAGGTGGAAAGAGTCTCTGGGGCCCCTGTGTTCTTGTAACAGATTCTTATTGTAGGGGAAGTGAGGAGAAAAGATCACAGTTCAGTCTCTTGCTTTTAAGTCCTATTGAGGTTCTTGGGAATATCACGATGTTATTTAGACTGTCCATTACCTGGCCCTGCAATCCCAGGGCATCACCGTGTTCCAGGCTTTTTTTTCTATCCCTATTCCCAGTTAATTCTTCACTGTCCTTGTTTCCTTCCCTTTAGTCTAAATATCCTCTTCCCCCTTTTATAGATGAAGAAACTGAAACCAGAAAAGTTAAGTGACTTGTCGAGCATTCTACAATTAATAAATTTCAAAGCTATTCAGCCCACCTCCTTCCTCCTGGTCCACAAAGACTTGATCTGACACTGTCCAATATCTTGTTGCAATTCAGGTCAAGAATCCAAATCACTCTCCTAATCTACTAGTCTAGCAATCATCAAAAACAAACAACCCAATGCCTTCAGACCTTTAGGTGAATAAAGGCCATTTTTTAAATGAACCAAATCTATGATTTCCTTAGTCTAGGGAATTCCCAGTGAGGAAACACCCAATCCCAATGCAGATCAGCATGTGCTCATGGTCTTAGAGAGTTGCGTAGGGGGCACTGAAGAAAAGGTAGGTGACTTACCCAGGGTCACACAGACAGTATGTGGCAGAGGTGGGATTTGAACTCAGGGCATCCAGGCTCTGAGACCCCCTCACTATCCACTTGCCTTTCGGCAAAAACACCCTTCCAGGCTGAAACCCAGAGAGGGAAGAAAAGGAAGATTAACTATAATAGAGAGGGGGGAGGTCTGTATTTGTCACGTGAGAAGCCCAACAGGAAGGGAAATGCTACATACAAAGCATATACAAGTTGTTTCTCTTTCTGGGCCTCAGCTTCCTTTTCTGTAAAATGAGAGAATTGGACTAGGTCTCTAAGATCTGTACCATTTTTTTGGTACAGATTTTAAATTAATTTTTATTTTTATATTAATATAATATTATATAGCATATAATTTATATATTTCTGTGTATAAATCTATTATAATTATGTAAATTATGTGAATGTATTATATAAATAATTTTATATATTATTATATATATAATATTATATATCATGTAAATATATTTATTTTATTTTTTTATTTTTACGATTCTCCCCTTTCTTACTAATAGAAGATAACTACTAACTTATTTCTAACTAGTAGACTATACAGTAACTTTGGAAGCAAAACAAGAATGCTTTGAGAAAGATAAAAGGGGTCAAGTCTCTCCCCTGTCTCTACCATTGTAACCCTCCCCAGGCTTTAGCTAGAAGAATCTTGCTGATCAGTGTGACTCACATTTATATAGCTTTGTAATGTCTATAAATAGCTTTTCTTAGAACAATTCTGCAAAGATAAGTAATGTGAATGTGCTTGGTTTTTATTTATTATTTATTCTGTTCTGAAATTGTAATTTCATCTGGCTGGAGGGACTCCCAGCATAGAAATTCTCTCCACATAGACAGATCAGCAGCTCATCTCTGACACAGTCTTAGAACATTGCCCAAACCGTTGAGAGATGAGATGTTTTGCCCAGGGTCCCACAGCTAGGTTGTGTCAGAGGCGGGCCTTAAGCCTAGTCCTTTGTGCCAAAGCAGGCTCCCCTATCCATACTCTGTTATTCCTGTCCCCATTTTGTCTCTGAGGAAATTGAGGCTCAGTTCAATCTCTTCACGTCCACAGTTATTTAATGTGTCTGTCAGTATTCAAACCCAGGCCTCCTGACTCTGAATCGATTGCTCTTTTTTACTGCCCCAGCGGGCCTTTCTAAAAAGAGGATCTTCTTACCCTATTCAGCAGGAAGGGCACCTGGTCCTTCTAGCCTGGGTCACTCTCCTTGGACACTGAGGGAGGGATCCATCATTCCCTTCCTGACAAACAAGCTGTCCCCTCCTCCTTCCATGCCACCATTTTTTCCGTGTCTGTTACAGAACAATGCAGATCACTTTATAGAGTAAGAATAGGACTTTTCTTTCATTAGTGCAGGAAATCCATGACAAAGGCCAAACAATACAGAAAGCTATTGATTCAGGCCAGATATCTGTAACTCTCTTCCTCCTGTTTCTATGATCTTAATTTGCCTTTCCCTGTCTCCTTCTTTTCCCCTCTTATTACATTTCTGGGTTGTTGGGTTTTTTTCAGGCTCCTGAAATGAACAAAAAAATTTCCTGATATTTTTTAATAAAAACCATCATTTATGATTATTTTTCTTCCTCACTAAATGTCAGCCTCCTCATTTGATTTGTTATAAACTGAGTTGGGTGCTCTCTTTGTCGCCGACTCAGAATGGGATTTGAATATGAGAGAAAAATACATTCTAGCTTTGGATGAAATTGTGTTTGAGCAGATGTGCTGCCTTCCATACAGAGAGGCTCCCTGTGGCAAGAAAGCAAGTGAGCTAAGGCTCCCTGGTGACTGGTCACTGGGGAAACTACCTCCAGCTGCTGCCTTCACCCACACTAGCAACCAAAGGGGCTTCCATACCCAGATCAGGAGAAACGGGGGTTGAACCAAAGGATTACAAGGGGGCAGAACAGCTGCATGGGGTGGTTGAAAGAGTCCCCTATTTGGAACCAGAGGACCTGAGCTCAAATGTAGACTCAGCCCCTTACTAACTTTGTGACTTGGGGCAGCTAGGTGGTGGAGTGGATAGAGCACTGGGCCCTGGAGTTAGGAAGACTCATTTTCCTGAATTCAAATCTAGCTTCAGACACTTCCTAGCTGTGTGACCCTGGACAAGTCACTTAACCCCATTTCCCACCTGTAAAATGATCTGGAGAAGGAAAAGGCAAACCATTCCAATGTCCTTGCCAAGAAAACCCCAAATGGGGTCATCAAAAGTTGGACACAACTGAACAACAATAGCTGTGTGACCTCAGGCAAGTTATCTGACCTCTCTGGGTCTCAGTTTCCCTCTTAGCAAAATGAAGATATTGAACCAGAAGACCTGTGAGGTCACTTCTAGCACTAAAATGTAGATTCTGTGTTCCCTAGCTCAGCAGGTATTTCTGGCCAAATTCCTCCCTCAGAGCCCCCAGTACCAAAAGCCCCCCAGTGTTGTCCCCATGGTTGCCCTCCAGGGGAGGCTGGTTAGGCTATGGTCACCAACAGGAAGTATAATAGAACCATAAAAATAAAAGTTCACATTTCCATTTCACGTCACAGTTTACAAAGTGTTTCCCACACAAGGTCCCTATAAGGTAAATGATTATTTCCATTCCACAGAGGAGAAAACTGAGATGCAAGTGGCTCGACCAATCCTACAGCTAGCAAGCAGCTTAAACTTAGGTCTTCTGATGCCAGATTCAGTCAGGAGATTTAGGTTGAAGCCTTGACTGCTTTTTCTAGTCCATTGATAGTGGTCAAGTAATTTGTACTCTCCGAGGCTCAGTCTCCCCAGGAGTGAAACAGGGGTAACTATAATTTCAGTGCCTGCCAAATTGGGGTTATTGTGAAAGAAGCACTCAAAATCATAGAATCCCAGATACAGAGCCAGGAGAGACCTTAGAGGCCCCCTAGTCTGACCCCCTTCATTTTATAGAATAGGAAACTGGGAACCAAAGAATGACTTGTCCAAGGTCACCAGTCAGAGTCAGGATCTGAACCTAAGGCCTCTTAGGGCAATATTCCACACTCTACTACAACTTGCTGTCTCCCACTTCTGTAAACTGTAAAATGATATTAGAATCTTCTTCTTCCTGACTTCTACCCACTCCCCCTCCCTGAAGGACTGGGTGCCAAGCCCCCATCAGCTTTCCTTTGCCTTCTGATAGACTCCTGCTTTGCCCATCAGCCCAAAGGGGCTACACTCCCTGACAATGTCTGACATTCCCCTGCCTCCCCACCCCCAGCAGTCCCCAGATCCCCTCGCTGCAGGCCTGCCAATTACCCCTGGAGAAGACTGATCCATCTTGTGTCTAAACACACTAATGAGACTCTGTTTTTCATCACGGTGCAAACAGAGAGACCGCTCCTCTGATTAATCTTCCCTCCGTGAGCCTGGAGCCTGCAAACACCTGGGCCTTGTCGAGTCAGCTTCCGGGAAACGTGTGTAGGGAGAGAGCGAGTCTCATTCCCCCCAGGTCCTCTAAGGACTGGAAGGGCTGACTGATTCTGTTCCACTGAACAACTTGCAAACAGCGTCCCACCAGCACTGCCTAAGAGACAGAAGACAAGGGTCTTTTACTGCCCTTTTTGTCCCTGGGTGCCTCCTGCCCCAAGCCAAGTAGGGTTTGTGTGAGAAATGAGGGTATCTGGACACAGTCTCTTGTTTCTTTCTGAATAAGAATTTAATTCAATTCAACAAGCAGTGACTAAGGTCCTGCTATGGGAAATGCACGGTGCTGGAGTACTGAGACTCTCCGACCTTATTCTTCTCCAACCAGACCAGCTCAGCTCCTGCCTCCAGACTCTAGAGGTGGGCCTGAGGGGCTGAGCTGGTCTTTTCCTAATTCCATCAGCCCAAGTCTCATTCCAGTGAGTTTGGCTACAGCTCCATTTAACTAGTTAGAATCAATTAGCTTTTACCAAGGGGTATTTACTTTGAAGAGATAGCAAGAATGGAGGGACAAACCTTTTCTCCCAATACCTAGGGCACACTCTCTGCTATAGCACTTTGGCCACTAGGGAGAGAGACCCAGACATAACACAGTTTCTGCACAGTTTTTATCCTACCAAGCTAATATCCAAATGTAGCATGGGTGCTGGATATGCTGGCAGCCTTTCAGCTGTCTAGGGGCTAGGTAGGCAACCTTCCTAGCTTTGCCTTGGGGCTTCAGTGCTGGACTGGCATTGACTCCACTCCCAAAGCCCCTGGTGGCTTGCTCTCTTGACATTTTGGAATTCATATGGTCATAGCCATCTCAAGGCTCCTTGGCCTAGAACAAGAAAGAATAAATGCAAAGAGGCAAAGATTAGAAGCCATGTTCACAGGCCCTGTATCAGCCTCAGATAGGGAAGGCCTAAGGCCACTCCTTTTATAGCATTATCTCACCAGAATGCAGATGGGAAAAAAGATTGACCAAGAGAAGAGCCAGGGCTGGCTAACTCTCCCCCACAGCCCAGAAAGCCTCCTGTCATATCCTATTCTCCCCTCTAATTTCTGAAGATGAAGTCTTCCTTGCCCAAGTGTCTATTAATCCTATCTCCTTCTATCACTTCTAGGACCTAACTCCTTTAATCATCTCTCTCATTTTCAGTTTCTCCATATCTACTAGCCTCTGCCCACCCCACCCCCCCCCCCCCGCCCCATGAGCATGCTCATCTCTCAGTTCCAGACATTTTCTCTGCTGTTCCCTGTGTTTGGAATGCTCTCCCTCCTTTGTTCTGACTACTGACTCCACTGGCTTCCTTTAAATCCCAACTAAAATCCTACATTCTACAAAAAGCCTTCCCTAACACCTCAATTCCTGTGTTCTCCCTTTCTCATTTCCTATTTATCCTATATATATATATATATATATATATATATATATATATATATATATATATATATATATATTCACATGTTGTTTTATTTTGTATGTATTTGTTTGCAGTCCCCACTGGATTGTAAGCTCCTTGAGGGCTTTTACCTCTTTTTGTAGTGCCTGGCATATAGTAGGTGCTTAATAAATGTTTACTGAATTGAACTGAAAATGTTTCCCCTATTCTAAAAAATCTCCCTGCCCCCCAAACCTTTCCTTTCCCCTGCTACCTGACCACATTGACCCCCCATCTCTCCTTCTTCCTGACAAATTTCTAGAAAGAACAGTCTGAACTAACTCCTTCTACTTTCTCATCCCTTCATTCATTCAACCCCTTGTCATCTGGATTACTAGTGGACTCCTTGTCACTACATCCAGTGGTCTGGCCTTATCTTCCTTGCCTCCCCTGAAGCATTTCACTCTACTGGCCATCCAGTTCCTGTAGATTGGCTCTCTCACCTTGGATTCTGTGTCATTTCGCTTTCTTCTAGCTACTTTCCTACCTCTCTGACTGTTCCTCTTGAGTGCCTTATGCCCACATCTCCAGAGCCAGGAGCCAGCAATGAGCTCAGAAAAACACAAGACAGGATCTGATACAGTTTTGTCACCTCTCATCCCCCACACTGATAGAAACTAAGGACTAATCCAGACGGACAGCAATACCTCAAACTCCACCAGCCTCCCTACACAGTGCTTAGTACAGTACCTGATACATAGTAGGGGGTTACTGAATGTTTATTGACTGACCTACCAGTGTATGTACCACAGGGATAACATGTGGGGAAAGGGCCCAAAGACAAAACATAATGAACAGCATTAGCCTATGTATCCATACCTTTCTTATCTCTACCACATAGATATAGTAGAGATAGTGTGATATAGCAGACAGAGCATCCCAGCTCAGCTACTTATTACCTGCGTGATGTTGGACAAGTCACTCAGACTCTCTGGGCCTCAGTTTCCTGAGGGGGCTGGCAAGTTATCCTGAGTCACCTAGTCCCCAACTCCTAAGGGCCCCCTATCTCTAGGTCTGCTGCTATAACCTAATGCATTCTCTGTTCATTCACATTATACCTCCAGATATCAGCCTGTTTCTATACCCATCCCCATTCCCCATGCATCTTCAGTCTCCCTACTTCTAGCCGTCCTAAATGTCACCACAGAAATGCCAGTGTAATCAATTGCTTTCTTCCTCAGATAGTCCTGGAGTGGTGAGCGCTGTGCGGGGAATATCTCAATCTCCTGACAGTTCCTTTTCTCTCTCCTCCCTGACACAAAGCTGGGAGGGATGGCTTACACACTGGATGAGAGGCAGGATCTAAGAGAATCTTGACAGGCTAGAGCACTGGGCTGAATCTAATAGGAAGAAATTCAACAGGGATATGTAGAAAGTCTCCCGCTTGGGTACCAAAAAAAAAAAAAATCAGCATCACCAGGACAAGATGGGGGAGGCAGAGCTAGACAGCAGTTATTCTGGAAAAAGAACTTTAGTGGCGGGGGGGGACTCTTTAGTTGACTTGCAGCTTAAGAAGTGATGGGGCAGCCCAGGAAGCTAAGGCAGTCTTGGGCTGCCCTGAGAGGGCATGGCATCTAGCCGTAGGGAGTTGACAATGCTGCTGTTCTCCACCCTGATCAGTATGATTACTCCTCACCCAGAGTTTCATGTTCTGTTCTGGGCATGAGGGTTTAAGAAGGGCATTGACAAGCTGGGGAATGTCCCGAGGAGACTGGCTGATGAAGGAACATTTGTCACAGGAGGATTCATTGAAGGAGCTGAGCTGAGGGAGTTTGAGCAACATGATAGCTATGTCCAAGCATCTGAAGGGTTGTCATGTGAAGGGAAAATCATAATAATATATAATAGAATAATAACAATAATAGCTAACATTTATATAGCACTTGCTATGTACAGGGCACTATACTAAGCATTTTACAATTATTATTTCACTTGATCCTTATAATGACCCAGGGAGGTAGGTGCTATTATTATCCCTATTTCACAGTTGAGCCACTGAGGCAGACTGAGGTTAAGTGACTTGCCTAGGGTCACACAACTAGTAAGTGTCTGAGGTCTTCCTGACTCCAGACCCAAAGCTCCATCTGCTGCACCACCTCGATGCCCAAGGGAGGATTAGATCTATCCTATTTGTCCCTAGATGGCAGAACCAGGAGCAGTGAATCTCTCTCTTCCCAACCTTAACCCTCCATTAGTTATGGTATATGCTTTTGCACGTTTGTCTAGGTGAGCCTGAGATTGGATCTCACCACCCTAGCTGCCTCTTCTGCTTTGTATTTCTTTACCTGAGCAGAGGTGTTTGAACACGTCATGAGAAATGGACTTTTCAAGTCTGGTGCCCAATTTGTGAGTCCAGGCTTTCCTGAGTTCCTTGGTCAGTGTTGTTTGCCTTGTATGCAGGACTTCCTATTCCTACATTTCTTAGAAGAAATGATCACCAATAGAAAAATGAGTCATCCATATACGGCCTACTAGAAGAAATGTCCTTTGAATGACTTGCTCAGGCCTTGAAGACCAGGGGCGCAAAGGTGAAATGCCTGTTCAGCAGTCCCATAAAGTGTTTCATTTCTTAATGTTTTGTGTAACAGCTTCTCAGGAGAGGGTGGGAATTACAGGTTATTGTATCATGCTTTAAGTATCTGTCAATGTGTGCTTATGAGTCTTTTGTGTTTTAAACATTTCTTGAGGAAATAAATAGCTGTCCTATACCTGATCTATTTTGTACATTGAGTACCTTTCTAAAAGAGGTCCTGTTAATTCCTTTTGGAGAAACCCTAGACATGAGCCAAACCTAAACACTGTTTGAAGAGGTCTATTCTGGGATAGAGCCATATCCTTCTTTCAAGGATTAGTCAGAACTGAACATGATCTATGTGAGTCTGGAGCTGGAGTTCCTTAGTGGAAGAGGGTGCATCAGCTCCCTGAGCCATGGGATCTCTATTCATCTCCTCCCCCCTCCCAATACTTTCCAATTGGCAGTCTTCATGGACAGGGTTCAGTGGGATTATCTCTTATCTCATTTTGGGTACTATAACTCTGTTATAGTATCCTAATATAGGCTCCTCCCTTCAAACAACCCTCCCTGCACAAATTGCTCTGCAGCTTGAAATTTTCCATGCTCCCTGAGACCAGAATGGGTCATACATATATTAGGAGTATATAACTTCTTATATGATATGGTTTCCCTACTTCTATCTTTCTGCCTCTAATCCATCCTCCACAAACTGACATATCAACATTCCTAACACACAGGACTAAACATGAGGCTGCTCACAAAATCTTCAATGGCTCTGTATTTCTTCCTGGATAAAATGCAGACTCTTCCATAGAGCCTTAAGCTGACTCTCTCCTTCCTCTCCAGAGTTTTCATGTTTCTTCCCTTTACACATACAACATTCCAGTCAAATGGAATAATTTAGCTATTATCCAAACCCAATTTCTATCTTCTATCTCTTTGTCTTTGAACAGACTGTCTCTCACACCTGGAATATACTCCACCCTCAATTACCTTTCTTAGAATCCCTGGTTTCCTTCAAGGCTTTGCTTAAGTGCCAACTCCTACATGAAAAATTATTCTTTATTTCTTCCTATGCTCTCCACTAGGGGCAGCTAGGAGGTACAGTGGATAGAGTGCCAGGCCTGGAGTTGGGAAGACTCATCTTCCTGAGTTCAAATCTGACCTCAGACATTTACTAGCTGTGTGACCCTGGGCAAGTCATTTAACCCTGTTTGTCTCAGTTTCTTCATCTGTAAAATGAGCTGTGGGAGGAAATGGCAAACCATTCCAGTATCTTTGCCAAGAAAACCCCAAAAGGGGTCATAGAGAATTAGACAAGACTAAACAAAAGCAGCTTAACAACAAATACTCTCCACCTGCTCAAATGACCTTACATTTATTTCTTGATATACAAACTATAACCTACTTCCCCAAGAATGTAAACTCTTTGAGGGCAAAAGTCATTTCATTTGTGTCTTTGCATCCCCAGTATCTAGTATTATATTTTATACATAGCACAGAACTTAAAATATTTAATTGCAATTGAATCATTTACCTTCCTATTCCTTTTGGAATCTTTTTCCATTTCCATTTCTAGAGAAGCATTGCCCCTACAACTTGACCATCTTTCCCACCACAAACCTCCTGAGATCTCTGGGATGTCCATGCTGTTCAGCCTTGCCCCATTCCCTGTTGAGGTGGAAGTCATTTAATCTATTTCTAGACTCCCCAGGATCCAATTCCAGGTCAGGGCCCTGTGTGCCCTGAGATATTGAACCCCAGAGATGCGATAGCATTGTCTAACTACTGAGAAATAGGGACCCACCTGACCTTCTGTGACCTGATTCCGATGTCCTGATGTTGGAAGGGATACCGGATACCCTGTATCTCCAATTACTTGAATGCTCTGAGAAGAAATGAGATCTGGGTAACTTTATTCACTACCTGTCATACACAGCAGGAAACCCAAGTCTCAGCACATTGTTTTCTCTTCTGAAACTATGGATGAATAGACAATAGAGCTAATTGGGAAAGTAGATTAGAAAGAGTAGGCATTGTTCCCTAGAGAAGGGTCATAGAATCATAGAATTCAGCTCTGGAAAAAACCTTTCGACATCCAACTCCTTCATATTCAGAAGAGGAAAATTAAGTCCTAGCAAAAGGAAGGAACATCTCCAAGCTCACAAGAGACTTAGTGGCAGAAACTGGAATCCAAGTCTCCTTCCCCATGCAGGGAGGGCTCTTTTGACACCAGAAGGGCCAGGGCTCTTTCCACAAGCTCAGGTATAGGGCAGAGCTGCACCAAGAGCGATTGTTCTGTCCTTAGCTTCCTCTGCTTAAGAAACTTCAGTTTGTTCCCTGCTGCCTTTAGGTTACAAGTCAAACTCTTTTGTTCTGCAATTAAAGCCTCTCACAGCTAGAGCCCATCCTGTCTTTCTAGTTGGAAAAGGCATTGATCTTCTTCCTGCACTCCTCTGTGAGCTCCAGCTAAACTCCCACACAACAGACCATATTCTTCTCTGGGCCTTTGCAGCCTGACTTCCAAGTCTGGAATGCACTGCCTCCTCACCAGCACCTCCCAGAACCCCCAGTTCTTTTCAAAGCTCAGTTCAAAAAGTGCTAGGTCCCACATGAACCCTTGTCTGAGCTCTCTCTCTCTCACCGCCCCCCTCTCTCTCTCCTCCCCCTTTCTGTCTCCCCATATATATATATGTATGTACACATACACATACCTATGTGTATATATGTTCCTCTCTCCATATATATAATATACTCTTTCCACATTCCTCTCTTTCTCTCTCTCTATATAAACATATATTCCTTTCTCTTTATATATGTATATATATATATATTCACTTTCTATATTCCTCTCTCTTTCACTCTTTCTCCTCTTTCTCTATATGTATACTTCTGTATCCCTTTATCTCTCTTTCTCAATATATATGTAGATATACACACATATATGTGTATATGTTTCTCTCTGCATATATATTATATATTCTCTTTCTATATTCCTCTCTCACTCCCTCTCCTTTTCTTTTTCTCTTTTTCTTCCTTCCTTCCTTCCTTTCTTTCTTTCTTTCTTTCTTTCTTTCTTTCTTTCTTTCTTTCTTTCTTTCTTTCTTTCTTTCTTTCTTTCTTTCTTTCTTTCTTTCTTCCTTTCCCTCCTCCCCCTCTATGTCTACATTTGTGTTCCTTTCTATATGTGTGTGTGTGTTCTCTTTCTATATTCCTCTTTTTCTCTCTCTCCCTCTCAATATACATGTATGTATACAAGTATTCCTTTATATGTTTTCTTTCTATATCCTTTTCTCTTTCTCTTCATCTCTAGATCTACCTATTCTCTTTCTCTATATGTATACACATATATATTTCTCTCTCTCTCTCTCTCTCTCTCTCTCTCTCTCTCTCTCTCTCTCCCTCCCCCCTTACCCCCTCTCTCTCACCTCTCTCTCTCTTTCTCTCTCTCCCTTTCCTCCCTCCCCCTCTCTCTCCC
Organism: Gymnobelideus leadbeateri; assembly: GCA_011680675.1. Lineage (NCBI taxonomy): Eukaryota > Metazoa > Chordata > Mammalia > Diprotodontia > Petauridae > Gymnobelideus > Gymnobelideus leadbeateri. The sequence continues at coordinate 231,828 of WOXC01007869.1, read as the reverse complement.
TCCCTTCCTCTCTCTCTCTCTCTCTCTCTCTCTCTCTCTCTCTCTTTCTCTCTCTCTCTCTCTCTCTCTCTCTCTCTCTATATATATATATATATATATATACATATTCTTTTTTTTAAAGCAATTGGGGTTAAGTAACTTGCTCAAGGTTACACGGCCAGTTATTTTTGTGTGGATGCTACGTATGAGGCTGGAACCGATCCCAGGTCCTCCAGACTCCAGGGTTGGCGCTCTTACTCACTGTGCCACCTAGCCACCCCATATATGTTCTTTTCTTATATTCCTCTCTTTCTCTCCTATTTGTCTGTCTCCCTTCTCTCTTCCTCCTGTCTCCTTATCTCTCTTTCTCTCTCTAGATTTGCTTCTCATATATATATTAAATGTATATTATATACATATATTAAATATATATGTAAACTAGAATATATAAATGTATATATACATATACATTTATATATTCTAATTTACATGTTCAAATATATTATATCCTATATTTGTTTATCTGTGAAAGTTTCCCCATAATAGAACATAAACTCCTTGAAGACAGGGACTGTCTCACTTTTGTATGTGTATCTGCAGTGCTTAGCACATAGTAGTCTATAAATGTTAATAAATCTTTGTTGATTGATTGGTTATCCATGAGCCCTGAATCCCAAGTGCCCCCTTGGCATACCATCTGTCTCTTACAAAGATCCAGTCTCTCCCAAGATGACCTCCCTCCCTCCCTCCCTCCACTGTTTCCCCCATGCCTCTGAACAAGTTCTAAGAGGGGCTGCTGTGAAATTACTTTGCTTCCCCTTATACCAACCACTCCTAACATCAAGCAAAAAACTGGGACAATGAGTAACATTTATATAGCACTCTAAGTTCCTATTCTTCTAGTGTTTTCAGTTCTACAGAGCACTTTTCTCACAATAACCTTGTAAGGTTATTGGCAAAAATATGAGAGAAAGGAAAATCAGAAACTGAAATGACTTGCCCAAGGTCACACAATAAGTGGCAACGCTGGCACATCAGCCCAAGTCTTTCAAATTCTCTGCCCTGTTCTCTTCCCACTGTTACACTAAAGCAGATTGTAATGGTTTGCTTATGAATTCAAGGAAGAAAGACATGGCTCATATGCTCAGGGAACTCACCTAACCATAATTTATTGATATCCAAACAAAGGATACAGCAAGGGCACATGTACTTTTGTCACAGTCTTTTGTCCTGATTCAGGGATATTCCACAGTACTCATGAGGTCCATCGAGGGCTGCTCAGCTCTTCCTGGTTGTATTCTAGCCCAGAATGGCTCACTGCCCCTAGTCACTGACCTGGCCTGCATTCTCCTACCACTGCTACTACTACTAACCAGAATTTACCCAGAGCATGTTATGGGCGCAGGCACCATGTTAAATTCTTTACATATGTTGTCTCATTTGACCCTCACAACAAACTGTGCTGTTATTATCCCCACTTTACAGACGAGGAGACTGAGACACAAAGGTGTCCCTTGCCCACTCCCACCCATGGTCAGATTTAATAGTAATGTTGATAACCGCTAACACTTACATAGCATTTACTATGAGCTAGGCATTGTGCTAAACTCTTTACAAATAACCCTGAGAAGTAGGAGCTATTTTTATCTCCATGTCACAGTTGAGGAAATTGAATCAGAGGTTAAGTGACTTGCCCAAGGTCACACGGCTAGGGTGTGTGTGTGTGTGTGTGTGTGTGTGTGTGTGTGTGTGTGTAGTGTGTGAGACTGGATCCGAACCTAGGTCCTCCTGACTCCAGGGCCCTGTGCTCTACTCACTGCACCACCTAGCCACCCTGGGTGGCATTCTTTTACAACCATAGTGATCCTGGGTAAGAAAATCCCATGTCCCTATGAAGAAACCCATCAGAAATCAGTCAGAGAAATGCACGCCCAGATTGGTGGTACCATTTTTTTGGTGCCTACAATCCACCTGTCTCCTTGGTCTTTTTTTGTTGATGTTCCCAACAAAAGTGTGGGTCTATTCAAATTTTGTCATAATACAAACTAACAAACCAATGAAAAACAGGAAGGGGTATTCCCTGCCCAGGGGAAGTCTTTGGAAGGCCCAAGAATTCTGATCATTGGCTGGTCATTTGAACAATTTAGTATTTAGACCTTGAAGCCACAGGTTCCCCACTCCAGATCTATTCACTGATACTATAATTCCAGTCTTATGTGCCTAAAGTACAGGATCAGTTCCAAAGCCTAGCCTGGCTATCTAGCCTTAGACTCCTTCCCAATGTTCTCACCCACTAATTCCCAACACAGACTTCCTGTTCATCCTAAAGGGCTCTCTGATCTCCAGACCTACCATTCACACTCCTAACCTACACCTTTTTTCTCTCTTTAACATCATTTGATGTCCCTGAAGCATCCTTTCCCGTCATTGCCTTACTGCTCTCTATCCTTCAAGGCCTAGTTCAAGTCTTTGTCAGAGGGTGCACACACAGAGGAAAGAAGGCTGGGTTTGAAGTCAGAAAACCTGGATTCAGATCCCATCTTTGCTATTGGCTGTTGTTGTGTAGTTGTTTCAGTTGTGTCTAACTCTTCATGACCTTTTTTGAATACTGCAGTGGTTTGCCATTTCCTTCTCCAACTCACTTTACAGATGAGGAACTGAGGCAAACCAGATTAAGTGACTTGCCCAGGGTCATATGGCTAATAAGTGTCTCAGGCTGGATTTGAACTCAAGTCTTTCTGAATCCAGGCCCAGCACTCTATCCACTGCACAACCTAGCTGCCCTTTCTATGTGTGAAAAGTCCAGCTTTACCCAGAGGCCAAACAAACAAGTGAGGAAGTCTCTCGACCTTCCTCATCTATGGTTTTCTCATTTGGAAAATGGGGGGACGTGTATGAGACCCCACTTTAGGTTCTTGCCAGCTCTTGGTCAGCTATCCTCTGATCTTATGATCCCCTATTCTCTCAAGCCATTCCTGTACAGTCTGATGCCCAGGGAATGATCTCTCTCTCCTGAATTCTTGTAGACTCTTCATTTGGCATTTAGAACATGCTTCTAGAGGGCAGCTAGGTGGTGCAATGAATAGGGCACCAGCCCTGGAATCAGGAGGACCTGAGTTCAAATCCAGTCTCAGACACTTAACACTTACTAGCCATGTGACCTTGGACAAGTCACTTAACCCCAATTACCCCTCCCCCGCAAAAAAGGGAGAACATGCTACAAGTACTGCAGCCAGGTGGTGCAGTAGATAGAGTGCTGGTCCTAGAGTCAGGCAGACTCTTCCTGAGTTCAAATCCAACCTCAGACACTTATTAGCTGTGTGACCCTGGGCAAGTCACTTACCCCTATTTGCCTCAGTTTCCTTATCTGTAAAATGAACTGGAGAAGGAAATGGCAAAGCACTGCAGTGTCTTTGCCAAGAAAACTCCAAATGGAGTCATGAAGAGTCGGACACAACTAAAAATGACTGAATGACAACTGGTACTTTCATGTCATCGTCTTGTCAACTTCACTAAGCTAGAGACTATAACCCAACAATAACAGCTGATTTTTCTATAATGCTTCAAGGTACACAGAGCACTTTTCCTCTCTTCAGAGTAAGCTAAGCTGTGTGGTGGATGGAGTCTTGGACCTGGAGTCAGGGAGATCTGAGTTCAAAACTGACCTCAGACACTTAATAGCTCTGTGAGCCTGGAAAAGTCACTTAATCTGTTTCTGCCTCAGTTTCCTCAAATTGCAGAAAATTATAGTGCCTCCTTCACAGTGTTGTTATGAAGATCCAATGAGATGGTATTTGTAAAAGTGCTTATATGTAATAGGTGTTTATAGGTAATAGGTTTTTAATTGGTGTTTTTGTATGTAATAGGTTTTTAATAGGTGTTTCTCCCAACAACCCAGTAAGCTAGTTAATACAAGTTTTTTTCCTCTCAGTCAACCATATCCCTTATAATTTTATTTTATTTTATTTTATTTGGGGGGTTGTTTTTTGGAGGGCAATTGGGGTTAAGTGACTTGTCGCACGGCTAGTTTTTGTGTTAAATGTCTGAGGTCTGATCTGAACTCAGGTCCTCCTGACTCCAGGGCTGGTGCTCTTATTCACTGTGCCACCTAGCTGCCCCACAATTTCATTTTTTTTAACATTTTATTTAATATTTTGTTTGCTAATATTTTAAAATTTGCTAATACATATTAAAAACCCCACTTTACAGACAAGGAGACTGAGGCACATAGCAGTAAAATGGCTTGTCCAGTGCTGGGGCCAGGACCCAACTTCGGGTCTTCTGATACCAGGCCGCTTTCCCCTCCTCAAGCTGCCTGACTTACGCTGCTTGGCCTCCCCATATGCAAACGTAGCCGAGTGTGCCTTCAGTAAATGCTTGATGATGGTGATGATGATGATGATGATGATGATCTTGGACTGATGCCCTTTTCCCTTTGGGATGGCTTGGTCTCCTTCCAGGCCTGTCTCAACTCCTCTGCCTCCTTTTCCGACCTTCCTGGGAAGAGGATGAAGGTGACCTAGCTGGCAAATGCCTTCTCACTGTCATCAGGGCCTCAGGATACAACTCCCCTGAGGTACTCTGATGCCTAGGCTCGGTCAACTGCAGTGCCTTCTGATGGACTGGTATTCAACCTTGTCTTCACCATGTACTCGGGCAGTGCCACCTCCAACATCTGTGGGGAAGCAGAGTCTGAATGCCTAATGAGGGCTGCAATCGAGGCCTCGCAACTGAACAAACACAGAGGACAGATGGTCTATCATTACCCATTTTTATTAATTACCGGCTATACAGTCTTTGATTGGTCCATATGGGGGAGGCTCGTCAGACAAGAAGCAGTTTCAGCTATTCAGGAAGAGGGGGAAGAGAAAGGTCCCCTTAATTAAGCATATCCCATTCCTTCTAGATGGTTTTGAAGCTGGTTAAATGAAGTCTCTTGGGTAATGGGCTAAGGGACTGGGTGGGGGCAGGGATGAAGAAGACAGGAGAAAAGACATTTTTATCCAGCTGATGTCTAAAGAGATTAATAGGCCAAAGAAAGCTGGACTCTGCTCTTGGTGGCCAAGCAATCCAGATGTAAACACATCCTTAGGACGATGCTGAGACAGAGGGTAGAAGGTTGGCTTCCATGCTAAGGTTAGGATCTTGACAGAGAAGCAGCATGGTATGGCAGGCACTGGCCCCACTGTATGATACTGGATTTGGAGTCAGGAGAACTCGGTTCAAATCCCTGCCAGTTGTGTGACCCAAGTCACTTAGCCTCTGTGCCTCAGTATCCTCATTTGCAAAATGGGAATTGTGTGGGACTTGAGAGCCTTCATGGCCCCTGGCATATTTAAAACCATGACACTCTGATACAGGGGTATGCTGCTTAATGTTTAACAACCCTCTCAGAGCAAAAAAGAATCCACTACATATTTTAAAATTTAATCCAAATTATTCACTATTTTCTCCATCACTTTCTTAAATCTAGATAATCAACAAAGCAATACATCAAGCCCTGAGTTGGTGTGTTGCCAATGCTGGGTATAAATATTCATACTGAAGATTTAACAATCAGCTTTCAGAGCTTTCACCCCTTATTGACATCACCACACACGGGGACTTAATCTTCCTTCTGTTGTTCAGTTGAGTCCAACTCTTCACAACCCCATTTGCAATTTTCTTGACAAAGACATGGTTTGCCATTTCCTTCTCCTGGTTCATTTCTCAGATAAGGAAACTGAGGCAAACAGGGTGAAGTGACTTGTCCAGGGTCACCCAGCTAGTAAGTGACTGAGGCCAGATTTGAACTCAGGAAGAGGAGTCTCCCTAACTCTAGGGCAAGTTCTCTATCCACTGTGCCATCTAGTTGCCCTTAATCTATCTTCTACAATCCTCTGATTAAGTCACTGGTTCATTCTCTGACTTAGTTTCCCTGATGAGACTGTAAACTTCTGGAGGGCAGAGATTATCTTTTCCTATGATCTTTTCTCTCTGCTTCTGGCCCAAGCAGAGGCACATAGTAGGTGTTCTTTCCAATTTTGCATATAATTGATTCCAGCTCCTTTACTTATACCTACTGGACTGGTCATCATCACACGTTCCTAAAACCACTAAATAACATTCCATTCAGAAGCAATATCATACAGTGGGAGGAAAATAAAACAGCAAACAACCCACTGACCCTGGAGTCAAAGGTTCTGGGTTCAAATTTCACCAGTGGGACTTGGGGCAGGTTACTTAATCTCTGGGCCTCAGTCTCCCCTCTGGAAAATGAGAGGGTTAGTCAGGCTAGACAATCTTGAGGTCTTTTCCAGCTCTAAATCTCTGGTTCTATTATTCAATTCATGTGTGGGACTGTACCACCAGATGAAAAGAGCACGGGGTTTGGAGTCAGGGGACTAGGAATTTGGGGCTGAATCTGCTATTTATTGTTCTTATGACAATAGGCAAATCAATTAACTTCTCTGGGACTCTTTCCTCATTAGACTAGATGTCCCTTCCAAGGAAATGTTATGATTCAATTCAACAAACATTAAATAGAGTAAGCTCTATATGAAAGGCACAAAGCAGACTAGTCAGTAGAGATATGAAGATGGGGGGAGGAGGGAAGGCCAAGAGCACCGATACCTTCAATGCAGGGAAAGTGTTCTCACATGTGTACAGATGTGGAGATCACTTAGGGCAGCTAGGTAGCACCATAGTGCACAGAGTGCTGGGCTTAAAGTCAAGAAGACTCATCTTCCCTAGTTCAAATCTGACCTCAGATGCTTAGTAGCTGTGTGACCCTGGGCAAGTCACTTCACCCTTTTGCCTTGGTTTCCTCATCTGGAAAATGAGGTGAAGAAGGAAATGGTAAACCACTGCAGTGTCTTTGCCAAGAAAACCCCAAATGGGGTCACAAAGAGTGGGGCATGACTAACAATGAGGGAACAACAAGAGACCCTTTTCCCTGAAGGGTTATAAAAAGTTTCATAACCCCTGTGTGGGACCTGGAGAAAGAGGGTCTTCCACAGATAGAGACAGGGATAGGTGCATCACAGGCAGAGGTTACAGCATGAGGAAAGGCAGGGGAGAGGATAGAAACTCAAGACAGGAGGAGAGCAGCCCAGTTTGTCTTGAAGGTGAAATTTGACCAGTGATTTCCCTGGTGTAAGAAATTCTCAAAAAGAAGAAGGAGGGTCTCATCAGTTATCTGAAATTTTTGTAGTCTTATTGTCTGGGGCACTGAGAAGTTGTGATTTGTTCAGGATCATACTAGCCTTCCTGATTCCAGGACCAAATAAACAAGACAGACAGATGGATGGATGGATGGATGGATGGATGGATGGATGGATGAGTGAATAAACATTTGTTAAGTAAATAAATATTTATTAAGCAAGTCAAATGCAATAATAATTGTAAAGACCTTAGCACAGGGTCTGACACATAGAAGGAACTTTATAAATGTTAACTATTATTGTAAAGCACCTACTGTGTGCCAGGTACTGTCTAAGCACTGGGGACACAAATAAAAAGAAAGATAGTCCTTACCCTCAGGGAGTTTATAATCAAATAGGGGAAGAAACACACAAAGGAAAGCTGTAAATGGAGGGGAGGTAGAGCTCAAAGGCACCTAGTGGGGAGGTACTGGTGGCCAAGGAGACATGTGGGCACCCTCCTTAAAAGAGGTTTTGGAGCTCATGGCTCTGAGCTATAATCAGAGGGACAGAGGGTACTGAAGAAATGTGAGCATCAAGGCTGATTTAATCTTGCAGGAGAATGAGATTTCCCAGCGATGGAGTTCCCGGGTCAAGGATGCATTATAGAGAAGTTGGAAGTCTGAAAAACATCTCAGTTTTATTTCTCTATAGACTTCACCTCCCTGGCCATGATGTCATGCTGGCTGAAATTTAGAGTGTATGAATTAAGGAGGTATTTAGATGAATGAGATCAAATAAGATACTATGTAAAGCAGTTTGGGAACCCTAATCCTAGCTAAAATTATTATTATTATGAGGCTGGACAGGTAGGCTGAAGTCAGACTGTGGAAGGCCCTGAATGTCAGAATCATAATTTGATATTTTATTCAACAGGGAATCAGGAGCCTTCCCCACCACGATCCCCAAATACTGTCATTTTCATATAATACTGAGCTTGAAGGAAATTTAGAAATAAGTTTCTCTGCTCCTTTTTTATTGATGAAGAAGCTCAGGCCCAAAGAGGAGTTTACTTTATAGATGAGGAAACTGAGGCAAACATGGTTAAGTGATTTGTCCACAGTCAAACAGATTGGACTCTGCTCCCTCTCGAGTCCCAGTCAGTTTCTTGGTCTTGCTGCCCGTGTGGCTCTCTCTCCTCAGGCCCTCTCTGTCTGGAGATGCTTACTCGAAGGACCTTGTCTAGAGGGCCCTTGTTCACTCCAGCCTCCCCTCCACCACTGCCCAGAAGACAAACCTGGAGTCATCTTGGGAAAGGGACTTAATGTGATTCAGTCTGTGGTGGGGACCTGGGTTTTATGACAGGCTGTCAAGTGGTCAGCAGATAAAACACCAACACAGTATGACAGAAGCAAGATATAAAAAGCCTCTGAGGTTTCTTTTTATTGACTGGGAATTTTGTGTTTCATGTTCTATTATCTCTCCAACTAAGAAGCTGTACGCCAAACAAGAAAAGAATGCACCAGGATCATTGGCAGAGAGAAGCAGCCACTTGGTAGTGGCTGACAGGCTGTCACGGACTTAACGTTTTACTGAATCTGGGAGAACCGGGCCTAGGAGGGAACCTTGCGAGGTCATAACCTCCAACCCCCTGCCTCCACGCAGGGCCATATCTAATACAAGCCGGGCAGGTGAGAATACAACTGACATTTGAAGAATCGGCCTCATATCCATTTGATGCTTGAAATATTTCAGAAAGTGGTTTCTGCTCTCATGGACCCTCACAGCACCCAGAGAGACCACCAAGACAGGCATTCCTGCTCCCATTTGGCAGATGGGTTCATTGATACCCCAAGCCAGTGAGGGACAGGAGCATAGCGACTGTGTCCTGATAGGCAGTGTGCTGTGGAGTCAGAGGAGCTGGGTCTAATGCTTCCTACCTATGTGACTCCCTAGGCCTCAGTTTTCATATCTGGAAAATGGGGGGGTTGGATTTGATGGCCCCAAGATACCTTCCAACTCTTTTTGTATTTCCAACACTTAGCGCAGTGCTGGAATATAGTGGGCACTTAATAAATGCTTGTTGACTGACTGATTCTGCTAAGTTGTTCAGTCACATCTGACTCTTCATGGCCCCATGGACCATGTTGTCTATGAGGTTTTCTTGGCAAAGATACTGGAGTGGTTTGCCGTTTCTTGTGGACTAAGGCAAACAGAGATTTAACGTGACTTGCCCAGCTACTAAATGTCTAAGGCTGGATTTGAACTCAGGTGTTCCTGACTCTGGACCCAAGTACTCTATCCACTGGGCCACCAAGGTGCCTCCTATGGTAAGTTACCAAAGCTATGAAAAGCTAGCTAGAATAATTCTCTTTCTACCACTAATCCTGCTTCCTTCTGACACACTTCTAATATTGACTGGGATATTTCATACCTTGAAGGTCCAAATCCATGCCAAGAGATTGGAACTGTACCCAAGAACCTTGACACTTCTGAATGACAAATACTCCTTAGCTGTCCTTGCTGACTTCCTCTACCTTCATGGCACTCAGCATTCTTGTAATTTTCCAAACTAAAATGATCCCTCCCAGGCTCCCATTTACCTGAATGCTGCTGCCTTCCCCTGTATTAGCACGGAAGTTCCTTTGCTTTTCCATTCATATGCCCAGGGCTTAGCACAGAGTAACTGCTTAAATAGTGCTTTTAAATTTCATTCATTTTCCCATTCATCCATCCATTCATTCACTGAAGGTATCTTCACCCACAGATTCTCCACTAGACCTCAGCCCGTGGCAGAATCTGACCAGGGAACAGCCTTCTGCTGTTCTACCCTGGCTGGCTCTTAACTCTCTCATTTTCAGTCCTAGGAGTTATTCAAGGCAACTGTGTGTCAGACAACAGAGCATTTCTCTCTCCCTCCCTCCTTCCCTCACTGCTCCTCCCCCCATCTCTCTGTCTTTGTCTCTCCCTCTTTCTTTGTCTCTCTCTGTCTCTCTGTGTTTGTCTCTCTCCCCCTCTGTCTTTCTCTGTCTCTCTCCCCCTCTATATCTCTGTGTCCCTGTCTCTATCTCTTCCTGTCTGTCTCTCTCTGTTTTTTTCTCTCCCTCCCTCTGTCTCTTTGTCTCTCTCTTTGTGTGCCTCTCTGTTTCTCTTTCTGTATCTGTCTGTCTCTTTCTCTTTCTCTCTGCCTCCTCACACACAGAATCCGGGGTACCAGAGGAGCCCACATACTCTGGGGCCCACTCCCTATGATGCAGCTCTGCCCCCATCCTCTTCTGGTAAGTGGATGGCTCTCTGGATCCCACCCTCATTATTTCTGGCTAGCTAGAAATCCCTGCCCTGAGCAGCTAGTCAACTTTTCCTTCTCAAGCAGTGTTTTTAGCCAGTCAATTTTCTCTCGTTCCAGGTCTGTTTCTACATGGACATGTCATTTTCTTGCTCTAGTCTTCAGTTTCTTCTGGCAGACAGAGCACTGGACTTGGAGTCAGGAAGACTTGAGAGGAAATCCACCCCGAACCACTAACTGCGTGACCCTGGGTAAGTCACTTAACTGCTGTCTGCCTCACTTTCCACACTATAAAATAGAGATTGTAATAACACCTGCAATTAAGTGGAGCAGTAGATAGAGTGCCAGGCTTGGAGTCAGGAAGACTCACCTTCCTGAGTTTAAATCTGACCTCAGACACTTACTAGCTGTGTGACCTTGGCCAAGTCACTTCACCCTGTTTGCTTCAGTTTCCTCTTCTATAAAATGAACTGGAGAAGGAAATGGTAAACCATTCCAAGATCTCTGCCAAGAAAACCCCAGATGAGGTCATGAGGAGTCAGACACAATTGAAAATGACTAAACAACCACACATTGTTGATCAAACAAGACAATATTTGGAAAGGACTTAGCACAGTGCCTGGTCTTTAGTAGGTGCTTAATAAATGCTTGTTTCCTTCCTGCATTTATAAAATGACATGGTTGTACTAGATGATCTCTTTCAGCTATGACATCCTATGACTATGATATGAATATCATATGATATGATAGGAATGAGCGATTTTTTTCTGTTCTTCTCCTGTTAGATTGTAAGCTCCTTGAGGGCAGGGACTGTCTTTTGCCTCCTTTTGTATCCCCAGCAGTTCGTACAATGCCTGGTACATAGCAGGTGCTTAATACATGTTTACTGAATGAATAATTTTCATGTTTAAGCCTCACTCATTGGTATAGAAGAGACGACCTCATTCCCTTTTTAAGAAATCTCAGGCTTCACTGAAGAGGGAGGTAGACATTTTTGGAGGGGAGGGGCCTTTTCTCACGCTCCTGATGTCACATACTGTTGATGGTTGTCTTCAGATAAGTCCTGTCCCGCTCCTCAGTCTTTCTGGCATATGGAGAAGAGTCTACTCTGCTTTCAAAGAAATCTAGGAAAACATAAGAAATTATGAAAAGGGAAGACAGCCTATCTAAAAGAAAAATACATACATGCTGTCTACAAATATGTAAATGGGAGCTGATATGAAATGACAAAAAATCCAGGTCAGTGACAACAGAGATGTTGATATAACATGTTAAAGTTAAAACACGAGACCTGTTCTTTTAACATAAATTACAAGTCATTTCCTCTCTTTAGTCTTCAGGCTGTTCAGGCATCGAGGTGGTGCCATAGTGCACAGAGCGCCAGGCCTGGAGTCAGGAAGACTCATCTTCCCGAGTTCAAATTTGACCCCAGATTAGCTGTGTGACCCTGGGCAAGTCACTTAACCCTGTTTGCTTCAGTTTCCTCATCTGTAGAAGGAGCTGGAGAAGGAAATGGCAAATCACTGCAGTATCTTTGTCAAGAAGACCCCAGATAGGGTCACAAAGAGTTGGGCATAGCTGAAAATGAACAACAAAATTACAAAGAGTGGCAGAATGGTGTAGTGGGTAGAGTCTACCTTGTGGTCAAGAAAAACCTAGGTTCAAGTCTCACCTGTAACTTTCGCTGAACCAGGCAACTCTTCAAAACTGTACGTTGGAGAGTGGGTACTGCCCTGCATTGGTAAAGGGAGTCCCTATGCTGGGAATTCCTTATGCCAATGGGAGGAAGTCAGGCTAGCCTTTATTTAACAAGCATATATTAAACACCTACCATAGTCTTGTGCCAGCTCCACCCCAAATTGCATTGGGGGCATTTTGTGTGTTTGTTTGCTGTGTTAAAACATAACATCATAATTTTTATTAAAACAGCTCATCCTAAACAGAAAACTGGGAAATCTGACACATATGGATATCCTTTGCTAAGGAATGGGGCACCATTTGGTTTATTAAGTAATTTCTGTTCAATTACCCTGTTGATTTCATCTTCACAATATTTATTGTTCCAAATCTGTTTCTTCTCTCACACAGCTATAACCCAAGTTCAACCAATTCACTAATTCACTATGCCATACTGTCTCTCAATTATGTTATACTCCTAATTGCTAGTTTCTCCTGTCTTCACTCCATCTTTCAGACAGTTGCCAGATTAATATTCCTAGTTCACAATTCTGACCATCACTCCCCTGTTCAACAACCTTCCATGCCTTCCCATTTCCTATAGGATAAAATAGAAATCCCTTAGCCATTCAATTAAGGTCTTCCATACTCTGGTTCTGTTATTATTGTTTAGTTTTGTCTGACCTTTGTGACCCCATTTGGGATTTTCTTGGCAGAGATGCTGGAGTGGCTTACCATTTCCTTCTCCAACTCATTTTACAGATGAGGAAACTGAGGCAAACAGGGAGAAGTGACTTGCCCAGGGTCACACAGTAGGAAGTGTCTGAGGCTGGATTCAAACTCAGGAAGATCAATCTTGTGACTGATTCCAGGCCTGGATGCTCTATCACTGTCCTTAATCTGTTTCTAGCTTGCCTTCATTATTCCCTTTACACCACTGTTCTTACAATCTATTTTCCAGCCATCTCCTATTTCCACACTTTTATCCAGGCCTTCCTTGATTCTTTCATATGAAATTTTCCTGGAACATTTTATCTACATCTCACTTTTTCTATTATATTCTAGTAATTTGAGTGTAATGGTCCAACTATCACAACCTAGGACTCTTATATTGGTCATCCATACTTTAGTGTGAATGTGAGTCAATATTATCAGCCCTAGGACTGTCTCCTTTGTACCCTCAGCACCCAACAGAGTCCTTTGCTTAAGTTGGTGTTTAATAAATACTTGTTGAGTTGAAAATTTACCATTCTTTAGAAAGCATAATAATATTCCATTATGTTCATAGATGACAGTTTGTTCAGTCATTTTCCAATCATAAGGCACAGATTTTGTTTCCAGCTTTCTGTTACTACAAATAGCATTCCTCTGAATATTTTGGTATATATGTAGGACCTTTCTTTCAGGCTCTGACCTCCTTTAATATCCTCGATTATACTGAGTATGAATCTAATAGTGAGATCACTATATCAAAGGGTAGGAACATTTGAGTAACTTTTCTCTTATTATTCCAAATTGTTTCCCGGAATACTTAGACCATTTCACAGTTCTACCAAACAGTGAATCAGTGGCTTTGTCTTCCTAGAGCCAGACAGTTTTTCCTGAGGGCTAGCCTAGTAACGTCTAATCTTTATTCTTTAAGTGCCTACATGCTGACTCCACCAGCTGGACCCAGATATTTGCATCTGTCCATGACAGAGGTCTTTTATTCTGTATGGTCAGCCTATAATTTAGAAATAGGTTATATTCCAAAAGCTCATTTTTAAATGGCTCGTTTGGAATTCTAAATGCTCTTTTCCATAAAAACAATGTTAGTATTTATGGTGGTTGAGTTCTCAGGCTAGCCCATAAACAACCTATTTAGATCATAACATACCTATAGTTTCCTTTAAAACTCAGCACAAACATCACCTCCAAAATAAAATTTTACCTGATTCCCCCAGAAGTTATTATCTCCCCACCCAAAATGACCTCATATTTATTGTTTTTTTAAATAGATTTTATCTATATCCTTTATTTTTACCTAGATTTCTCCCTGTATCCCTCCCTCTTAGATATACTTATATGTCTTCATGCTATTCCTCCAATAGAATCTAATTTTTTGAGGTCAGTGACTTTCATTTTTGTCTATATATTCCAGCATCTAACATGGTGCCTAAGACATAGTAGGTGCTTAGTAAATGTTTGTTGAATGGTTGATCAATTAACATATTACCAACTGAAGCCATGGGAACAGAGACTTGTGGTGAAGGGAGAAGAAGCAAATTTCTTCTTCTACTACGACTCCTCTTTCCTCCTCTACTTCCTTTCCCCTGAAATCTTCCGTCCCTTTCTTGGGTATGGGTTTGAGTCTGGGCCTTCCCTAGGTAGAAACAAGAAAAGTGTATTTCTGAGGGGTGGCTAGGTGGTGCAAGTGAATAGAGCCTTGGCCCTGGACTCAGGAGGACCTGAGTTCAAATCCAACCTCAGACACTTAACACTTACTAGCCCTGTGACCTTGGGCAAGTCACTTAACCCCAACTGCCCTACCTTCCCCCTCTCCAAAAAGCCAAAAAAAAAGTGTATTTCTGACATCATCCTCCCTCTCTGCCTGTACATCTTTTCTACTTCCTAGAGTCTGTCCTCCTAGGCCTCCAGGATTCTGCTGCTAATGAAGCCTTTTCTGGGAGACCCCTCCCAAACTAATACCCAAAATGCACCATGCTTCAAATTTGTCTTCTGATTCCTACTGATCCAAATTCTGATTTCCCAGTATAGTTATCTCAGTTAGGGGCTAACACTCCCAGAGGAATTTGACTCATTAACTTAACAACACAAAAATATTCCATAACATTTATATACCATAATTTGTTTAGCCATTCCCCATTTGATGGGCACCCCTTTAATTTCCAGGGTTTTTGCTACTCTGAAACAAGCTGCTATAAATATTTTTGTACATGCACATTTTTTGGACGTGGCCAATGTGGGAATTTGCTTTGCTTGACTATGCATATTTGTTACAAGGATTTTCTTTTTCTTTCCTTTTAAATTGAGGAAGACATAGGAGAGAGAGGAAAATATGCTTGTTTATAAGAAATAATGATGATGGTGATAAAATAAAAAACCAGGATTATTCTGGAACTGCTGAGATTTGAGATATATGCAGGCAAAGCAGAATGGGAAAGTGTAGATGAATTAGGCCCTAGTTTTTAGTTTTTAAGAGGAACATTGAAACATTAGAGAGCCCTGGTCAGAACATATTTGAAATGTTGTATTAACTTCTAGGTACAACATTTTTAAATGACATGGAGAAGATGGAGACCAATCTAGATGACAAGATCTCCCTATCATAGATTTAGAGAGAGAACATCTAGTCCAGAGGTCCCCAAAGTGGGCCATACCACCTCCAGGAGGCAGGGTGCTGGAATGATCCAGGGGAGGTGGTAGTAGCCTTGGGTGTAATATGGGGACACTGAATAAAAATAAGGGGGTGATGGAAGAATGAGGAAGGAACAGAAGAAAATTTTGAAAAGCTGTTCATTCAGTTAAAGTCATAATATGTCATTTTCCAAATAAACAAACAAATGCAAGTTATACTCATCCAGTGGTCAAGTCTGCTGATAGGTCTTAACAAGTAAGTGTTGGCAGGTGAGTGTGTTGGGAAGTCTGGCATGCATCAGCAAGAATATGTACATATAATGACTTGTTTACAATACGTGGTTATATGACACAATATTGCACCATCAAAATTTCAATGCAGGAAAAACCCCGCAAATTTACAATAAATTATTAAATTTAGGGTGTTATTTTAAAAAATTATATTTTTTTGAAATGATACAAATTTTTTTAAATTAAAGAGTTAAAGAAAATCAATCTCCAGGGGGGCACTGAGTAATTTTTCTTTGAAAAGGGGGTTGTAGGCCAAATAGGTTTGGAAAGCTCTGATCTGGTCCAACCTCCTCACTTTACAGATGAGGAAACTGAGGCCCAGAGACAAGTCTATGGGATCGTAGACTTGAAGCTGAATTTAGAGACCACCTAGTTCAATCCCATCCTTTTATAGATGGGGATAAGGAGGTCTAGAGAGTTAAGTGACATTGTGCCTCAATAAACTTTATTAACTCCAGTAGCTTCCTATCACCTCCAAAATCAAATACAAAGTCCTCTGCTTGGTGTTCCAAGTCCTTCCTAAGTTAGCCTCCTCCTACCTTTCTAGTCTTCTTACACCTTGTACCCTGCCTTGTACTCTTTCTATCCAGCAAAGCTGGCCTCCTGTGGCTCCACAAACATGGCACTTTCTCAGCTCCAGGCATTTTCTCTGGCTGTCCTTTCTGCCTGGAACACTCTCTCCTTAGCTCTGCCTGTGGATTTCCCTCATTGCCTTTAAATCCAACTAAAATCTCATCTTTTATGTGAAGGGAGGCGTTTTCTGACCCCTCTTAATTCTAGTGCCTTCCCTCCGCTAGTAACAGAGCATTTTTGGACATATGTGTTTGTTTATTGTCTCTCCCATTAGATTGTGAGCTCCTTGAGAGCAGGGGTGGTCTAGTGCCTGGCCCATAGGAGGTACTTACTAAATGTTTATTGGTTAATTGATTGCCTAATGGTAAAAGACTCTGGTTTATGCCACATGAGAACTAGTGGAAGGAAAAGGTTGGTTAGCATAAAGAATAATACTTGTCTTCAAGTATTTTAAGGGCTGTCACGTAGGAGAAGGATTAGACTCATTCTGTTGACCCAAGGAACAACATTCTAGCCAGACATCAAGCACACATTTCCAAACAAG